>JADXDR010000051.1:180558-191305 GCA_025026875.1 Chlorella ohadii | reverse complement strand
AGGYGSGGCGSSKKGGGCGTGCGCCGCNTGCGTGGGGTNGGCAGCGGCGGCAGGCGGCGGCAGCGCCGCCCGGGCCGAGACAKCCAGCATGCCGAGCAACTAWTGAKGMTCTGCTGGAGCTGSCATGATGCTGCTGGCGGGGCAGCGGGCCCGCGCGTGAGCGGCAAGGGCTTTTCAGGAGTAGCCCACGAATGGAGTGCTGCAGGGGCTGGGCGGCGGTGCAGCGACAGTGATTGTCAGTCGGGTGACAATGAGCCTAGCAATCGCCGGATCAGAGAAGGCCGAGCACGATGGACCTCAGCAGCGGCGCAGCAGGAGGGCGTTTAAAGGGCCTGAGCAGTCCTGTAAGACATAATTGCCATCGCAACTGCGATCCCATAGCTTGCAACAGTCGACATGGCGCAACCGGAGCAGGGGCCGAGCAAACTCGCTGCGCAAGACAAGGTTTGGCGGCCCTGTAGCACAGCAGAGTGACCATTGGTCGGATGGATCTGTGGGCAGTGCCCGAGCGAGCCGGCGCGTGCACTGCAAAAATGCTGCCGCCGCCGCCGCCGCCGCCGCCGACCGCCGACCGCCGACCGCCGCTTGCTGTCCCTGCCGGTCTCCCTCCCCGCAGCTGGATGCCTTCACCTGGGGCCAGGTGGTTGTGGGCCCGCCCGGCTCCGGCAAGTCCACCTACTGCACCGGCATGCAGCAGTTCCTGAGCCTGGCGGGGCGCAAGGMGGCGGTGGTCAACCTCGATCCAGGTGGGGCTCGCTGCTGATTCTGCTTGCTTTGCCTGTTCAGCGTGGTCTTGTGCYCTGTTATGTTGGTAATGTGCATTGTTGAATCGGCAGYCTGCATGCTGCAATGGCCTGCTTTCATGCCCAGCTGGGACCAAAACCKCCGCTGCCCGCCGCTGCTGTGGCAGCCGCCATTCAGAAGGGTGCTGCGTGAGGCGACCACGCTGCCGTCGGCTGCCACAGCTGGCCATAGCCCGGCCGCCAGCTGACTGCACCCGCTGGCTTGCCCCTCCTCACAGCCAATGACGCCACCGCATACACACCGGCAGTCGACATTGGCGACCTGGTATCACTGGAGGCGGTGCAGGTGAAGATTGCGCAGTCACTTCGGTTTGGTTGCGCTGCTGCAATGGCGACAGAACTGTCAGCCCATCACAGCTGACCGCTGGTGCCGCTTATTACATGTTCTGCCTTTCGCAGGCGGAGCTGGGGCTGGGCCCCAACGGCGGGCTGGTCTACTGCCTGGACTACCTGGAGCAATGGACTATCATGCAACTAACCACATTCAATGTTCCCTTGCAGGCGGAGCTGGGGCTGGGCCCCAACGGCGGGCTGGTCTACTGCCTGGACTACCTGGAGCAAAACATGGACTGGCTGCGCCAGCAGCTGGAGCCGCTGGAGAAGGGTGCGCTTGGGGGCAGTGCAAGTGGAGACGCATGATGCAGTGGTGTAATTGCTCTGGCTGCTGGCCGTTGGAGGTCAGCGTATGGCGGGTGGGGCACCAGCAGAAGCCGTGCGAGGCTCTCCCAGTTGGATGGCCGGCTTGTGATGTGACTGTACAGGATTGGTGGAGTGCTGCATATCAGTTGTGAGCTGTGCGCCCCACCTCCCTGCCTGCAGAGGGCTGCTACCTGCTCTTCGACCTGCCCGGCCAGGTGGGGCTCTGCTTGTGTGCGCTTTGTTTGCCTGGCTGCTTGTGTTGTTGTGCGTTTGGATGCCACTTTTGGCCAACCACAAGTTGGCGGCAGACCTGCACCTGGGGCAGAGCTAATCGCACCATTGCCAGCTGTGCATTGCCTGTCAANTTTTTTTGTTCTCCCCACACTCTGCTTCATTGTCGAACCCCCTTCCACAGGTGGAGCTGTTCACCCTGCACGGCAGCCTGCGGCGCATCGTGGACGCGCTGAGCCGCAAGTGCGGCTACCGCCTGGCCTGCGTACAGCTGGTGGACGCGCACCTGTGCAGGTGGGTGGTCCGGTCTGCAGATCTGGCGTGTGGCCTCTTGCACTGCTGTGCAGCAGACCAAGTACCCACCTGCCCCTTGCCGCACAGAGTACAAGCTGCCGCCGCATTAACATGGGAGTCACACACCAATCCCCTCTGTGTCCCCGCAGCGACCCAGCCAAGTACCTGTCCGCGCTGCTGCTGTCGCTCAACACCATGCTGCACCTGGAGCTGCCGCAGGTGCGCTGAGAGGCAGCTTGGGCGGCATGTCAGNTGGGGGGGGACNGGCAGGGAGACCAAGCCATGAACTCAACATCCTGAGACTGCTGTCTAGTTGCGGCCTGCCTCGCCACCCTGGCGTTGAGCTGCGGAGGAGCGCTCTTAGTCACTACTCCCGCTTGCAGGTCAACGTGCTGTCCAAGATGGACTTGGTGGAGCACCCTTGCATTGTAGATTTGTACTCAGTCGCGAAAAGCTTTGTTACAATGCCGCACAGGTCAACGTGCTGTCCANGATGGACCTGGTGGAGCAGTACGGCGAGCTGGCCTTCAGCCTTGACTTCTACCTGCAGNTGGGCAGCTTGCCCTTCCGGCNACCCATTGCCGCGCCTGCGGCGGCGCTGTTGCGATGTATCTGGGACTTGCTTCGTGCCTGTTACGCTCTCCTGCCTCTTTTGCTGCTGCCTCTACTGCAGGCTCAGGGGCTGGGCCACTTAGCTGAGGCCATGGAGGGATCCTTCCCGCCCAAGTTCCAGAAAATGACCGAGGAGCTGTGCGAGGTGAAATGAGCCTGCCAGTCGCTTGCTGCCTGCAAACCATCCCTGCAAACCCAAACCATGGGATTTGTTGAAAAACTGAACTGATGGACTGATGGAAGTGGGTTTCCAAGTTCCAGAGCAGGTGCGGTGGGGCCTGCCGGCGGGCTTGCTAGACATTAAGTTTTCTGTTCAGTGAACTGTGGGGCTGGGTTCTGCTGTGCCCAGTTGAATGTCTTGTGGAGGTCAGCGGCAGCGCAAGGCGGGCACCGCGTGGCAGCGCGGGCGTGTTTGTGCTTGCTTCATGTTGCCCTGCTGTGGCTGGCCTTCCGCCCACGGTGTGAAGCGCACCAGTGTTCTTTCTGCCTGCCGTGCAACGCCCCTTCCTTGCTTTGTTTGGTGCACGTGTCCATTCCAGGTGATCGAAGACTTTGGGCTGCTGGCCTTCCACCCGCTGGCCATTGAGGACCGGCAGAGCGTGGCCGCGCTGGCTGCGCTCATCGACAAGAGCAACGGCTACGTGTTTGCGGGGCTGGCACGCCCAGGTGGGTAGGCTTCATCTGTAGATGAGGTAGCTGTGCACTAATTGACAAGAGCAAAGAGCAGCGCGCTGCGTGTCTGCGGGGCTGGCGCGCCCAGGTGGGTTGGCTTGGCAATGTTTGGACATGCAGCTGTGGGCTGCACAAGGCACGCCTATGCACAGCCGCAAAGGGGCCAGCTGGGGCAGTCCATCAGTCTTTGGCAGAGGCAGCTGAACTGCACCGGGAGGCCCGTGCTGCTACCACCGGTTTTAATCCTCTTATACTGTGTGCCTTGCAGGCCAGCTGCCGCCAGAGCTGCAGTACACCGCTGGGGTGGGCCAGGATGCAAGCGACCTGTGGGAGCAGATGGAGGCAAGCCGAGCTGTTGCTAGCACAGCTGCCGCAGCCACTGGCGCTCGTGCCGCTGCAAGCAGCCGGACGTGTTGGTTGCAAATTTCTGAAATGAGCGGCGCGTCTCACAGACAATCCACGTCACGTTTTCTCACCTGTTGCAGGAGCGGTACATGAAGAGCCGGGACCTGCCGCCCATTGTCGAGCGGGAGCAGCAGCCAGCTGATGCACCAACACAACCCCAGCCGCCTTCACAGCAGCAGCAGCAGCAGCAGCAGGCAGAGCAGCAGCAGCGACTAGAGCAGGCAGCCGTGCAGCATGCTAAGCCGCTAGGGCGACAGCGGCAGCAGGCGGCGGCGGCGGCGGCGGCGGCGGCGGCGCAGCAGCAGCAGCAGCAGCCTCCTGGCGATCAAATACGAGACGCCTAGGCGCCTGCCCTGCGCACCCCATGCCTTGAATGTTACAGTCAGGAAAACGTCAGCATGGGAAGGTCACACTTCGGCCATGCATGCTGCTGAATGGGAGAACAATGGGTCGACGGCCCCGGTTATGGCGCCGCACAGTCAGTAAATGAAAGCAGGCATTGCACAGCTTTATTGGGGTTGCAGAAATTCGGCTTGGTCACATCTGAGGCATCGCAGCTGAAATGGGCTGCACGCTTGCCTTGCTACGCTGCCTTGGCGGGCGCTGGTGCTGCAGCCGGCAGGTCGTCTGGCACCGCCTTGCGAATGCCGCTGATGGTTGCCAGGAGCGAGGCTGCAGCGCAACAAGCAGGGCAGGGGTGTGGAACGACTCGGCAGGGGCATCAAGCTAACCACACAGACGTCACTGCATGCATGTGACCCACCAGCCCCGGTCACACACTAGCAGCCGCCCCTCCTGCTCACAGTCAATTTTTAGGTAGGCCGTCTGCTCCGAGTTGACATCCCCTTGCAGCAAGCAGTCGCCTGCCGCCGCAGTGGTCGGCTCGCTGCAGCTGTAGCCGGCGACGGCGCAACTGCGGGGAGGTGGCGGGGCAGGCAGGGTTTGGGAGCGTGCGGGTGCAGGTTTGGGCGGTTGCAGTGGCCAGGTCTCCAGGCTAAGAGGTGTTGGGCCGGCTTGTCAAATGGCAGGGATGCGAATGCAGGGCACTGTAATTCAGAGCAGACATGAGCAGCAGCAGCAGCAGCAGCAACAGCAGCAACAGCACCGAAGCGCACCCCTCCGCCTTGTCGGCCGGGCAGTACACAAACGCGTCGCATGTCGAGTTGGCATAGCACGCGCTCGCACACTCCGACACATTGGCTGCTTTGCTGGTGGTGGCGGCACCGATGCCGGCAGGCAGCGCATAGAACGTGTGCTGCGGGCAGGATGAGGGGTTGCTGGAGGGTTGGAGCAGAGTGCACTCAACAAGCTCACCACAGTCACCCATCTGCCCGACAGATCTGCGCGACTCTGCACCCAACCCCTCCTTTCCTGGTCATCTATCTACCCACGCTTCTCCCACTGACCCGGTCGATGTTGAACGTGGCGTCCACAGCCAGCGGCACCTCCAGGAACGGCAGGCCCGGATCAGTGTCTACGTAGTAATAGCCCGACACAAATCCGACCTTGGGACCTGCAACACAGGGGAATTACAGGCTGAGGCGGCATGCTGGCCAGGAGCAGATAGTGTGATGTATGTGCCCAGAGCCAAGTGTTCCTGTTGTTGCATGCCAGCATACCAACAGCAGCTGCAGCGGCAGCTAGAGGGAGGCAGCCCGCACCCGTTGCTCCCAGCATGGCGGTGCCGTTGACGTTGTCCGAAATCTTGCCATCATTCGACTTGACAGCGGTGTACATGGACAGCACGCACGTGCCTGTGTGGGAGGNAGGGGCGATCCACGTTTGCATGCACAGAGAACAGGTAAGGGTAGCAGTTGCATGCAAGCATCGTGAAGCCGTTTAGACGCCAAACCGGCCCCATGGAACAATGCTGCCCATTGTAGCAGCATTGGCAAGGGCATCNAAAAAAAGGCTCACCGCTCTCAACTGTCGCGCCTGCGCCGCACATCATTCCCGACACCGAGCAGCTGCATATATGGATTCCAGCCAGGTGGCTGGTGAGGCGTTGGAGTTGCGCAGCAGGCATTGCATCGCTGCACCAACCTGCTAGCCGGCACCGCTGCATAACCTCAGGTGCAGCTGCCATATGCTGCAATCATCACTGCGGCACAGCATCCCGCAGCCTGGCCCGTGCTCACCCTGCTGCGTCCGCACAGAAGGCAAACATTTCGCAGTAGTCGTTCAGGTTGCACTTGAGCGCACAGCTCTCCAGGTCCTTGACTTTGTCGTTGAACACGATGGTGTCTCCCACCGCAAAGGTTTTGTCGTCCCGGTTGAAGAGGTTGGACAGCTCTGGAGCAGCAAGGATAAGGACGGAAGGGGTGGATGCACAAGGGGGGCAAGGAAGCATTGAAGGGGAGCCTTGCCACCCAATTCCACACACTGCGCCGCGCACGCTTGGTTGCTTGAGCAAGTCAAAATAGAGCAGGCGCACCAGAATCCACCCAGGGGTCCGTCATGATGGTTGCAGATGAGCTGCCGCCGCCGGTGACGTTGCCCTGGCTGCCCTTGATTGGCTCTGCACCTGGGGTGACCTGAGCACCAATCACGCCACCCCTGCGGGAGGACAAGGGCATGCGCAAATGAGCCTCAAATGTTTGTGCCGCGGAGAGGGTGAGGAGGGTGGAGCGGCGGCACCAGCGGCGGCGCAGGCGGCGCCTGGCCGGCCAGCTCAGGGGCTGCATTCCGCGCCGCCATCGTCACATCAAAAGCATGGACAAGCAAATGTGCTGCTCGGAGCAAGCTTCAGGCACCGCTGGACAGCACGGCCGGCGCGCTTGCCGGCCCTGCACCGCAAGCGGCTTCCAGCGCATGCCCACATACCCCGATGGCGCTCCCATTGCGCCAATTGCGCAGTAGCCGCAAGCCAGCAGCAGCACCAGGGCGGTCCCGCGCGCGAGCACCCTCATAGCGCTGCTCCTGCTCAATTGGAGTGGCAGACTGCCTCAAGAGGGTGCTGCAAACACGCAGGGACGTGCGATGGAGTCGCCTCATGGGTCTCATCTGGGCAGTGGCACCAGCCAGCAGCGCAGCGGCGCCTTCAACCCCGGTTTGCGGCTGCCGTTGTCAATTGCATGCGCTGCCTCATTGTCACCTGCTCAAAGAAGGACAACAATACACACCAACTGCAGCTGAATTGATGAGTGGCGCATGCATCGAGCCAGTCGCCTGTTGCACAGGGCCACACTGGGCGCTGGCGCCGGGTTGCTCGCCGCTGCTGCTGCTGCTTGCTTTAACCACTGGGGGCTGCATGCTTCAACAATCCTGCCCATCTGCCGCATCTATTCCATGGATGCTGGTGGCTTCTATGGCCGGAACCGCGTTCAAGGCAGCTGCTTCTTCACATGGTGCGATGAGCTGTGCTCCTGCACTGCAGGCAGCGAGGACAAGGAGGGGCGCACAGCTTGCTTCGGGCTTGCCATGCTGCATGCCCACCGCAGCGCTGTCCCACTCGAGCAGACCCCTAGCTGGCCGAAAAGCACGCCCCACTCGAAACAACGAGCGCTCAAACCCGCATCAGGCCTTACCGGTGTAGGAGCCGCCGCCGGGAAGCTCCCCTGCCAGCGCTCGGCCCGCCGCCCGCTCCCGCTCAGCCAGGGAGGGGTCTGGGTTGTATGAGCGGTCGACTGCATAGCCGCCCGGCTCAGTCGTCACCTGTGAGATGGCAATGAATGACAGGGAGGACCAGGCAACACCTCAAAGGGAGATGGCGTGCTGGCGCTGCAGCACTGAGCCACCACCGAGCCAGCAGGTGCCGACAGGCCAGCGAACGCTCATCCGTTGTTTGCATGGCCAAGGCAGCTGCAACTGCGCACTCTCATCCTAGCCTGCTGTTCACACCTTGGTAATCTCCCCAGGGCGACCCGGAANGGTCGGTAGTCACCGGCCGCACACCTGCAGCTTGGGGTGCAGGGTGAAGCTAGTGAAGGGAGCAGCGGCAAATGGCCAGCTCGGATGCTAGAGGGCACTGGTAATAAGCTGAGCGCATGTTGTGTCACAGGCCACTGCTCAAAGTAGCAGTACCACGAACCTGGCTCCTCAAGCTTCTGCTGCAACTCCGACTTGCCTGCGGGCGGGCGGTGGAAGGCGCGTGAGCGGCGGCGGCGGCGGCAGCTGTAGCGGCAGCAGGCAGCACAGTCGGCTGCCTCAGCCGCAGTGCAGGGAGCCTGTGCTGGGACTGCTAGCAGGACGCGCAGCAGGGCCGTCCAAGGCAGGTGCTAACGTGCCTTCAGCAGACATCGTGACGGGGGCTGCTTTGCACCACAGGCTGCAAGTAGTGCGCAGACCAGGAGAAAGCAACAGGTGCACCAGCCGTCCAGGCAGGTCTGCATGGGACCCGCCAGCTCTGGCCCGCTGCGTTCAACAAACTTGGTTAAATTTCTCGCTCAGCCTCACAGATGAGGCCACTGTGCACCTGTGAACCAATTTTACACCGCTTTTTCGCATCATGAGCGGGCTGCCACATATCTATCAACCGCACTTCACACTCCCGACCCGCTGCCGCCCGCCTCGGCTGCCGCCTCTTCCTTGCACCGCGGGCAGCCGCACGTAAAGCCATACCCAAACTGCAGCGCACTCCTTCGCTGCTGCAGGCCCATGCCGGTGTCCACATATGAGATGGTCAGCTGCTCGTGGGCGGAAATGTCCCGCGCGGCAACAAATGAGACGACCGCATTGTTCTCTGGAAACGTGACGTCCAGGTTTGGCTCACAGCTGCATGTGGTGGGTAAACGAGGGGCAAACGACTGGTCCTTGTTGAGGAGTTGCGACGCGGTTGCGACCCACCAGTTGCAAGCAACGCGGGTAGCACTGCCATGGGCACGGGGCCCAAGATTCTTTTTGTCAAGACCAATTTAATTGTTTCAAGGAAATCAAACCTATGCTGTTGATTATTCAATGCCTAACGTCTCATCCCCACCTGTGGTTCAGCATGGAGGCCAGCAGGTAGGCGGCGCTGCCGGTGTGGTGCGCCGCTGCGCCCGCATCTGCACCCGACAGCGAGGCGGCAGCGGCACGCAGCAGGGCGGAAGGGTCGCTGGCGTCCAGCGGAGGTACGGTGTCCACCCTGCAGCGGTGCGACAGTAGACCAGAAGCGCAGGCGAGTGTGCAGGGAAGGCACACCTGGGAGGGAGTGCAGCAGGCACGTGTGCAGACACAATGCAATACTATGCCGCAGGTACACCCCAATGCCCGCAAAAAGCCCCTCCCACCAGCCGCGCCCTGGTGTTGCCAGCACCGCTCGCCTGAAGGAGTTGAGGTGCAGGCGGGACAGGGCATCACTGAACCACTGCAGCGAAAACGTGCGCTCAAGCCAGTCTGAGTCAATGCTGCCGCTGCTGCCGTCGCCGCCGCTGCCGCCGCCGCCGCTGCCGCCGCTGCTTTGCAAGCCTGCACCACTGCTGCCGCAGCGGCCGCTTTCCAAGCCTGCACCACTGCTGCTGCACAGCGGCCGCAGGCCCTGAAGCAGCAGCCTGTGCAGCTCCACCCAAGGAGGGGGGACCTCGGGCAGGTTGGCATAGCACAGGTGCTGCAGCTGGGTCAGCGGATCCCCTTGCATGGGGGCATCAGCTGGCGTGCTTGCCGCTGCTTCATGTGCAGTGGCTGGTGCTGCTCCGCTGCTGCTGGCTTCCATGCTGCTGGTGCTGCTGCTGCTGCTGCTGCTCCTGCCGGCTTGCTGCTGCTGCCGCTGGATGCGCAGGCATGCCAGCCGCGCCAGCATCAAGGGAAACTTCTCGGCACCGCGGCGGCATGCCTCCTGGAGTGGTGCCAGATCGGCAGCCTCCGCTGCTCGCGCCCATGACCGCTCTGCTGCCTCTGAGCAGCTGCTCGAGCACATGGGGATGCTGGTTCTGCTGCTTGTMCTTGTGCTTGTGCTTGTGCTGTTGCTGCTGCTGCTGCTGCTGCCAGGACCGCCATCGCTGGTGGGCTGACGGCTTGCTGCCGCGCCCGGGGGCAGCGGCTGCAGGCACTGGTGGCATGTCGACCCCAGCGCATGGGGAGAGGGAGCCGCCAGCATCGGCGCCTCGGCCAGCACCACCTCCCCTTGCTCAATGTCCCTGGAGGCAAACAGGCCACGCCCCTGCCCCGGCACCTGCAGGCAGGAGGGC
Source organism: Chlorella ohadii (assembly GCA_025026875.1). Lineage (NCBI taxonomy): Eukaryota > Viridiplantae > Chlorophyta > Trebouxiophyceae > Chlorellales > Chlorellaceae > Chlorella > Chlorella ohadii. The sequence goes on along the minus strand of JADXDR010000051.1, from coordinate 181,542 downwards.
GGAACGAGTGACAGTTGACGAAGCTCAGCGCAGAATAAATTTGCTCGCAGCGCATGTGATGGGCCCCAGTGCAAACAGTGCCTGATGCACCTGTCTACACATCACGTGCAGGCGGCACTGGGTGCATTGTTGAGTGCTGCCAGGCTAGCTGCTGCTCCTTGCCAATGCTCATTGCTTGCAGCCGCATGAGCATTTGTGAGCATTTGCATTGCCCCCAACGAGACAATCATTGGGCCTGTGGCTCACCATCAGCAGCTGGAGCAAGGGTGCCCGTTGCAGCTGATCCTCCAGGCCACCAGCCGCAACAGCCCATGTGGCCAATAGCCTGCGACAAGCAAAGGGCAATCGGCAGGCAGGTGGCGGCGGCGGCGGCGGCAGCGGCGGCAGCACTGGGGTGTCTGGCTGCTTGCTTGAAGCCAACCCACGAGACCGATCACATGCATCACCTGGACTGGCCCGGCAAGCGGTAGATCGGCTCTGCAAGCCGCCTGAGCGACATTCGCCCAGCCCTACGCCTTCGACTGCCTGCAAAGACCTTTGATGAAATGCAACTGCGGGCTGCACGACAATGCGCTGCACAGACCTCAATGAGAGCCTTGCATTCGTCCTGCTGCGACCACGCCATCGGCAGCAGCGCAAAATGTGCCTCTACCGGCTGAGGAGCCACTGCAGTGCGATCTGCGCAGATCCAGCCGACCGCCAACCCGGCTGGGCCGCCCTGTGCACGACTTGGTCGCGGTCCGCAGTCTCTGCAGCTTCGTGGCGCCCGCTCGGCTGCGCACACGATGCGTCGACAGGCGCTGCAGCAGCTGCTGCGCACTGCAGCGGCGCTGGAGGCGTCAGCAGGCGCCGCCCGCTCCCTGTCGGTGGTGAGCGCAGGGTTTGTGGCCTGCCTGCACGCGCTGCGCCTCCCACCTTGCCGTGCAGCACTGAAGAGTTGTCCTGTGCGCCCCTGCAGCTCGCCCAACGCGCTGGCGCGGCCCT
>JADXDR010000051.1:159826-180529 GCA_025026875.1 Chlorella ohadii | reverse complement strand
CGGCGGCGGGCCCGCCGCGCCAGTCCGCGGCCCTGTCCGCCCAGCACAGTGAGTGCAGAAGCGGATGACACTCTGCTGATGCTGCTGGTTAGGTTGCATGGATAGGGCTCAATTTGAGCTACTTTATTGCATTGGCCAGCAGTAGGCTGAGCGCTGCCTAATTGCCCCGCTGTCATCATCCGTCGTTGCCGTGCAGCCCAGCGGCGCGGCATGTTCATCCAGACGCAGCAGACGCCCAACCCCTCCAGTCTCATGTTCATCCCTGGGGAGAAGGTGCGGGGCAGCGCAAGCCTCCCGGCCCACTTGCTATTTGCTGTCGATTAAAGGTGGCAACCGTGCTCGTGTGCCCATGCCACAGCTTGCGCACCTTTCATTCAGCTGCCCAACCTGCAACTTTCCTGCCTGCAACCTCCCTGCCTGCCCCCCGCCAGGTGATGGAGCTGGGCAGCAAGAGCTTCACCAGCGCGCGGGAGGCGATGGCCAGCCCGCTGGCCAAGAAGCTGTTCCACATCGACGGCGTCACACAGGTGCGCATGCATGAATCGTNAGGGCATCACTGGTATAGCCAGCTGCTGCTGTCTTGGCAGCTGCTGCTGTGCTGCTGGCCAAGAAGTTGTTTTGCATCCACAGGATGGCCACGGATGGGCCCCAGAAGTGCGCGTGAAGCTGCTGCTGGATTCACAGTGCCGCTGCTGTTATGGCGGCGTGCCGCTGTCTCTGCCGCCTGCCTTTGTCACTTACGTGAGCTGCCTGCTGCTCCACTCTTCCCATCTATCCACAGGTGTTCTTTGGCTCCGACTTTGTGACAGTGACCAAGAGCGAGGACTACGCGTGGTCGGTGCTCAAGCCAGACGTGTTTGCCGCCATCATGGACTTCTACGCCAGCGGTACGCGTCATGCGCCAATTTGATAGCATTGTGTTTGCGTGCAAAATGATGGGAGCGTGCCAATGCTTTTGCTGCTCCAAACAGCGGAGCTTAAGACCGGCTGTGCTGCTGCGAAAGCAAAAGCATGCCGCTGCTGCACTTCCATGCCCACCTCCCCTCCCCTGCTCAGTCCACCTGTTGCAATGCCCTGTGCCAATCCCGCAGGCGAGCCGCTGTTCTACGAGAGCGACGGGGTGCTGCGCCTTGCATCGGCTTACCTGCTTCACCCCTGCTTCACCTGCTTTGCCCGTCCTCTTCCTACACCCGTCCACAGGCGAGCCGCTGTTCTACGAGAGCGAGGCAGTGCTGCACCTTGCATCGCCTTTCGTGCTTCACCTGCTTTGCTCGCTTTTCCCGCCCTTCCACAGGCGAGCCGCTGTTCTACGAGAGCGAGGCGGGCGGGCCGCACGCTGAGCACGTCATCACCGAGGATGACGATGAGGTGGGCCTTCTCACTTTCTTTCATGGCAGCCATAAGCAACCCCGAGTGCTGCTGGGTATCAGCAGCTGTCGCCGAAACCGATGACGAGCTGGGCCTGCTGGCCTGCGCATGTTCCAACGACCAAAACGTGGCACCAGTGCTGTCCAGAAGGCAGCAGCCCACAGGTACACGTGTGATACCCTAAGGGGACCCTTCACACGCACCTGCTCTGCCCCTCCTCTCCCTCCCTGCCAGGTGGTGGCCATGATCAAGGAGCTGCTGGAGACGCGCATCCGGCCAGCGGTGCAGGTGCGGCGGCGCTACCCTACTTGGCAGTTCTTGCTGACTTGCAGCCTGGAGGCAGCCACCAGCCAGCTGCCTGGTGCACAACGCGGCACTCGAGCAAGCTGTGCAGGTTGGGAGTGCAGGCGCAGCTGCTGCGATAAGGTTGCTGCCCCTGTCTTGACTCCTGCTGTTCACCCGCCCCCGTGCTCTTCTTGCGATTGAGGCCTTGCCTCCTGGAGTCGCAATCCACCTGGATTACCTGCATCCCCTCCGCAGGAGGACGGCGGCGACATTGTGTTCCGCACCTGGGACCCCGACACAGGGGTGGTCACGCTCAAAATGATGGGCGCATGCAGGTGTGTGGGTGCAGGCCGGCGCGGGTTGGCAACATGGCTGCTGCTGCACCTGGTGGATCGCCCTTTGCCCTTGCCCGCCCTGCTTGCCGCTTGCTTCGCCCCCGCCCTGCCCCACCTTTCTGTACCTTGCCCTCCCTGCCGCAGCGGCTGCCCCTCGTCCGCGGTCACTCTGAAGAGCGGCATCGAGAACATGCTGATGCACTACATCCCAGAGGTGGGCTTTCGAGCAAGGCAGTCTGGCAGGAGTGTGTGTTCATGTCACCAGTTGGGATCACATTGCTGGTGCAGCATGAGGCCAAAGATGGCCTGCGGAAGCCTTGACTGCCATCGCGCACCTTGCCAGGTGGCCATCTGCAATCCTGACATGCTGGGTCACCCGTTTCTGTGGGGACACAAACCGCCGCCATGCACTGCATCCACCCGCAGGTGCGGGCGGTGGAGGAAGCTCCTCCCGATGAGCACGAGAACGAGGGGCTCAAGGCCTTCCACAAGCTGGAGCAGCACCTGTCACCCTGATTGTGTGCGGCAAATCAAAACGTCGCAAGGCAGGCCCACCGAGCAAGGCCGGCACAGGACCGTGGAAACGGCTGGGCCAGCGGTTGCCGCGCACCAGAAGGGAAGGCTGTCCTAAACCAGCCTGGCTGGGCTTGCAGTGGGCACCGTGGGCTGATGCCTTGTGGCCCTTTGCTTGTGAACCCCCCACCACCCTCCAGCTTTTATTGCTCTGCTCTCAGGTTGTACTTCCTTTTGCTCAACTTCTGCTCTTACAGGCACATGCGCATGCGCTGCTGGTTGATGCCAATGCATGCATGATATCATACAAACCGCCGCTGTTTCAGCTGCAACACGATGAAATCCTGGCAAGCAAGACGGAAGGATGGATATAATGGAAGGGGCGGAAATGCGTGGCGAAATGAACATGGATGCATGCAGTCAATTCACAACCTTGGTAAGCTGTCGAAGCTGGCATCGTGCTGAAGACGTCGAAGAGGCATCCGTTAGTTGGAGCCAGGCCTGCGCTTTCCGATGGTGCCATCTCGTTGCCCACAAGCCTTCCTATGCTTCACTGTGGCTTGACCAGGCGCCACTGCTGGTCTGCGGGCTTCAGCTTGTGAGTCTTGGGGATGTAGGCACCGCAGGGGCAGCCCTTCTTGCTCACCGCGCACACGGCATCAGTGTAGCAGGGCACGATCCACAGGTGCAGTGGTGGGGCGGAGCCCTCCTTAGCATGCTTGTTGAAGCGCGCCTTGGCGAACAACTTGCTGCAGCGCAGGTTGAGGATGCAGGGGGGGACCGGAGATCACCGCTTAGCTAGGTGCCCACAGGCATGCTTGAAATGCACCAGCTAGCAGTGTGTTTCTAGCTAACGGTCGCACGGGTGAGTGATGCTCACACTGCCGTGCCCAGTGAGATGTGCCAGGGTGTGTGCCGTGTGCCGGTGTAGTGCGGCCCTTTGACGGAGCTGAATCCACGCTTGCACAGCTCCTGGGACCGAGTAGAGGTGGCGGGCAGCGGTGAGCGGGATAGGGCGGCCAACTCCCAAGAACGGCAGTCATCAGTTCATGCAAGTGCCGCGATGCGGTGTCCGCTGCCCAACACACACACCACAACGCCAACAATCTATGCCATTGGCAACCGCTCACGTCGGCCAGGGTGTCCAGTGTCTTGCTTGGGGGCAGCTCCGCAACGTATGCCTTGCCCTGTGAGACAGAGGCCCTAGGGAGAGCAGGAGGTTGGCAAACCAGCAACGGTGCAGTATTGTAGCTGGGAGACGGGTGCCCAGCAACAGGAGTGCGGAGCCCATGCCCAGGGCAGCCGCATAAGAGCAGTATGCAGCCCGATCCGAAATAGCAGCGGCGCTCACCTTGCCTTTGCCCCACGGCTTGCTGGACAGCCAGGTGCCATGCAGATTATACGTCTCCTTGCCCTGCGGGCAGTTCAAAGGGTTTTCTTCGGTAAAAGTGTCAGCTGGCAACGCCTCCTCCCCACCTGATTCTAGCAATTCTAGCAAAGCAGCGAGGAGGCAGCGCTGCCATGCAGCCACAGCCCAGCCCCTCACCCACCCCGTTGGCAATCTTCCAAGCCTGGCCCGCCAGCTTGACCATTTGGGTCACAGAGGGGCAGCTGTGCGGCTTGCCAGGCTTGTCGCACGAGGAGTAGCCTCCCTGGCATGGCAGATATCCTGCAAGGTTGTAAAGGTTAGAGGTTCAATGCGGAACCGTTGTGAAGGATTCAACCAAGTTGGTGGCACTCGGGAACTCTTACCTGTGATGGTGATGTGGTAGGATCCCCAAGCCACGGTCTGGCCCGCCGCATTTGGCTTGTCGGGCCCCTCAGACAGCAGCACCGCATACCCCAGCTGCTTGGCGGCACAGGCGCAAGGGGCGTCCAGGGCCAGCAGCAGCGCCAGCAGCACCGCCAGCGTGCGGCGCATTGAGATTGGGCAGCTTGGTAGCAACTAGAGGTGTGATGGCTTTGAAGGAGGCTGGCCTGCAAGTTACATGGCCTGTCAGCCTGCAATGGGGCGAGTTGGGCGGCTGCTGACGGTCGGCGGCAACCGATGCAAGCGGCGGCAGCGGCGGCCCCTGGCTGCAAGCAGTCAGCGTCGCCGGCTGCGAAAACGGTGATTTCCAGCTATGCACAGCCTGCACACAGGTGCGAAGCGTGAAGCACCCCTTCCCCGCTGCGCCGTGAGGCCACCTGCTTGCACGCTCTCGCTGTGGTCAAGAATAGAACGTCTGCTTGTCTGTAGAACTTGAATGATGTGCATGAATGCCGAAGCGGCCCTCACGACACCACAAGAGCCAACCCTCTCCTGCCGCCCTCTCGCGTGCCGCTGCTGCGCTGCCGCTTGCATCCGCGGCCGTCCCTGTGCCGGTGTGCCTGAGCAAAATGTTTGGCTATCGCAGTGCTTGCAGCACTACATAAAAAGCATGCAAGGCCGACAATACAGTCATAATCAACTCGTCCGTTGGTCGCAGTGCAGAGGTGCGGCTGTTGGCCCAGCAGCAGCAAGCATGCAACAGAGCAAGCTTGGTCATTCATCAGCCTGGCCGCCAGACATGCAGCCCTCGTTCACTTTCCTTCTCAGCTGTCAGGCATGAGGGTGGCCAGGCTCTCATCGGCAGGGCTGCCGCTGACCAGGCGCACCACCGCCTGGCTGCTGGCGATCCGGCCGTCTGGCCCCACATCGATCACCGCCACCGCCCGCAGCTGGGCCGGCTGCCGCTCGCCCCGCCGCCCGCACAGCACATCATAGACGACGCCAACCGACGAGCGGGAAACCACCAGCTCCCGCACTTCAACCAGCAGCGTGCTCAGCGCGTCCTGTGGGAATGGGGCATCATTGGGGAGGGGGGTGGGCGCGGGCCGTGCGCATGGCTGCTTGGCCAGTACAGTACAGTCACTGCTGTGCAGTACCACAGCCCAGGAGCATCTGCCGAGAGCCCTCAAGTTCAAGTTGGAGCCCACACTCGCCTGCAGGGCCTCCCAGTGCGCCTTAAAGCCGTGGAAATCAAACTCCACGCCATTGATGCGGCCCCGGAAGCTGTGCGACCAGCGCTGCTCCACCGTATGCTGCACGCAGGCCAGGCGCTGCGGGCAGGGGCCGGGTGGCACAGAGACTGGCGGTGTTCAACGTCTGACCAGCCTCAGCAATGGCTGGATTGCGCTGCTTGCCTGTCCACCAACGCGGCCCACATGGGCAGCTCTTTGGCGCCCCAGGCATGGCGGCAAGCACGGGGCATTGCTCCTGCCGGCTGTCACGCAAGTGCAGCCGCCCTTTGCACTCGCCTGCAGCGCAGACAGCGCGGTACGCACGAGCTCTGCGGTGCGCCCCTCCTCAGCAGTGATCTCAATGTCATCCCCCGCTGGGCCACGAATCAGTTGCCAGCACTGCTCCGCCGCTACCACCTGTGCAGGAGGAAGGCAGGGCAGAGGCAGCATGGGAAGGGCAGGCACAAGAGAGGGACGCAGCCTGGCTGGATGAGAGTCATTCTGCCTCAGCCCATGCTGGGCAGCGCGCAGCTTTTGGTGTTGCTGATCTGCCCTGAGTAAGCGAACAGCCTTCCGCTGGCCCAACAGCAGGCTGGCACAACGGTGCATGCCCAGCAGTCCTCGCAGGCAGCACCTGCTACCTTCACTCCTGCCTACCTTCCCGTCCTGCAGCCGCCATATATCGATTGCAACCATCTTGGGCTGCTGCGAGCCGTCCCTGCCGGTCACGTGGGCGCATCGTACCGCCGCCACCTGCGGCACACAGGCGGCTATGTGAAACGGTGTACGGCCCAAGCGGCAGCGGCAGCGTGGGTCAAGTGTGAAACAGTGTGAAAGCGGACACGTTGGCAGCAGCGGCTCTACATGCCACTCAGCCTCAGGCCAAGCTTCGGCGCAGCCAGCGCGGTGCTGATACAGTCAGCTCTCACCGAGTCTCCCCGCCCGAAGAGGTCCAGCACCTCGAATTCCACCGACTGCAGCAGCTTCTGCATTTGCAGGCAGAGGAGACGCACACATGGAGCGCAGCATGAGCGCAGCATGCTGGTGCACAGTGCACATGGTCGGCATGGCTTGCTGCGTTTCACTGTAGAGAAGCTGCTTGGCAGGCGGCCCAGCTGCAGCAGGCATTCTGCACGCACGAAGCACAACGGCTGGGCAAGCAGCACCTTGCGGGCGTTCCACATGCGCCGGAACCCGTCCAAGTCATGGTCGATGCCGTTGCACCGCATGTGGAAATCGTCGCTGAGGTCGGGCGGCTGCATTTGGGAGAGGGTTCGGCATTGAGGGGCCATAGCACTCGCATGCCAGTGTCTGCAAGGCATTTCGCAATGCGCCCTGCAAGGCGCAACATGTGCTGCTCTTCGCTGCAAGCAGCAGGCAGGCAGCGCTTTGCCATCCCTTGTGCAACACCGCACTCTCAACACCGCACACTAGATGAGCCAAGCATCAGGCAGCAAGTAGACCTGTGTGAGCTTGCCTTGGCTTCCACTGATTTGGTGTCCATCAGCAGCCGCCGCACAACTTGCTCGTTGCTGCTGCCGCTGCCGCTGTCTGTTCCGTCCATTGCAGCGAGTGTCAGATTTTCGATTGTTGCTACTTCGAAACGCGATTTCCTGCAGAATACAGCCTTGTATGCACACCAGGCAGAGGTCTGTAGAAACAAGCGGGGGTGGGTCTCCAGGCAGGGGCATGAGCGGCGGCGGCAGCGGCGGCCAAGGCGCAGGGAGTGTCGGCTGGGGTCCTCCGCGCACATGTGTGCCCACAGTGGGCCGCGATGCAGGTTTGCAACGGTACGCGCGTCCCGGCTCACTTCTGGCAGAGACGACGCGCCCGCCCTCTGCAAACCCGGGTATGGCAAGCTTGTGTCCCCGCAAACGTTTGATCAGACCAAAAAGCACGTGGAAGACGCGTTTGCGGCGCCTGGCCGTCAGCTCTGCATAATGCACGGCATGCGCAGGCGGCACCCAGTACCGTCGGCAGCCAGACTTGCGCAGCCAACTGAGCTACTTCCGACTGCAGCATACCGCATCACAAACGCAAAAGTAAGAATTGGACAGGGCCAGAATGACTCGGTGGAATTACCAATCGGCCACGCCGCCGCCGCTGCTCCTTGTTTGCCGATCGCTGAGCACCAAGCACGGCGGCCAACTAGCAGCCATCGACTTGCTCGAGGCTTCAGCTACCATTTCTGCCAATGTATACAGATGGGTCAAAATCCTGCATTGGAAGCTGTAACAGTTTCGTTTTGCAGGGCAAAAGGCAAGAGGCGCTCGCAAGCGTTAATCTACCAGCGGCAGCACGTGTGCCACAGCCATCACCGCCCGGTTTTGCGAGGCGTCACCGCCGACTGCCGCGGCAGCCCAGCTCCGCTTTCCTCGTGTATTCATCCAGGGTGGGGTTCTCGCACTGCACACGGGAGGGTCAGTGGATTGCAAGCGCAGGGGGGTGACGCACTCAGCAGGACAAGAGGGCACATGCCAGCAGTTTGCCAAGTGCATCTTTTCAAGGCCTCGGCATGCACACAGCCAGAGGCCAGCAGCTCACCAGGCGGCCCACATCGCTGCTGCTGAGCAGTGCGCCCTCAAAGTGCGCTGCGGCAGAGGCGAGCAGGGTGGCAGCACGAGGTTAGGAGCAATTGGTGGCGGCATCGATGCGCCCCCTGACGTGGGGCGCAGCAGCATGCGAAGTGCGCTCCTTCCATCCAGCCCACTCTGCTGCCCAATTCACCCATGCCACTCAGCTCACCGCCCTTGAGGTTCGCCCACTTCCCCTCGTACTGCCCGAAAGTGGCGTTGCTGAGGATGCTGTTCTCAAACTGGGCTCCCTGCGTTGCACGCAAGAGGGTGAGGGCAAGTGCGGAACAGGTTGGGGGAGGGCATGCATCCTCCGGTCAGGCAACAGAAAAAGTGGTCAAATGTGCGTGGTGCCAGCAGCTATGAAGTGCTGATGCACTGCTAGCTACGCTCTGCCAAGAAAGGCCGGCACGGGCATGTTCGTGCACGCTGCATGCACATCACGGGGCTGGCTGCATCACCAGCTGCTGCACCGCCAGCTGCTGCACCGCCAGTCCCGTGCTGCATCACCAATAGCCGCATCGCCACCTGCACCAGTAGCTGCCCCTCACCTCCAGGTCGGCCCCATCAAAGGCGGTCGCAAAAGCGTTCACGTCCGTGAGGTCAGTGCCCCGCATCTCTGCGCCTTGAGCGCTGGCGCGAGCAAACTGGCTGCCCACCAGCTTGCTGCCCGAGAAGTTGCTGCCCTGCTTGAGGCAAGGAACGAGGACGGAGCGAGCACTGTAAGACTGCAGCGTGACAGCAGCAGGGCGGCAGCAGCAGGACCAGGCAACAGCTCCCGGCACTGGCAAAGGGGCGGTGCAAGCATTCGTAGTGTCATCAGGCAGCAGGCAGCGAAGCGGCACGGCCCACCACGCGCCTGCATGGACACGCCGCTCAGTACTTTACCGCTCAAGTCCTTGTTGCTGCAGCGGGGAGAAACAACACCGGTGAGGTGCACAGGCTTCAAGTGCCGACTGAATGGAATGCGAAGGGCAGCTGCAAAAAGCCAGCTGAGCACCAAGGCGGCAAGCTTGCATGGACCCCGCCCGCGTACCTGTAGTCGCAGCCACGGATGTCCACAATCGCCTCCACCATGTTGCCGCCGCTGGCCTCCAGGCTGAACGTGGCACGGGTGTCTGCAAACTTGTCCAGTGCCGAAATGTCACACCGCCCGGGCGTGTCCTCAACGGGCGGCAGCCGGGCCGCCTCCGCCGGGCTGCCGCTGCCCGCCAGCAGCAGACACGCCGCACCCAGGCCGGCAGCCCAGCCGCCAGCAGCACGCGCCCAGGAGCGCGGCTGGCAGTCCAACTCCGCCTGTGCTGGCTGCTGCGGCATGGCGGCGGCGGTGGCCAGGCGGCGCCGCCTCACCGACCGCTGCGGCTGGGGCGGCGCGCGCCCCGAGGCTGCCTTGAAGCATGTGGTGGTAGCCAGCTGAGCCATGGCGGCGATGGGTGGGGGCAGCACTGGGGCGTGAGGGTTTCGGTGGCGAGCGCTCGCGTGGGGGCTTGCTGCAGCCCTGATCGCAAACAGTACGCCTCCAACAACAGCTACCCAGCGTTTGATCGCCCGATGGCTGGTGCCCATCCATGCAGCCGTGCCGACATCATGCCGCTGTCCCAAACAGGCTTGATCACGAATAAACAATGCTGGGCTCGCTTGCAAGACACGACAGCCTTGCGGCGATCGTCAAACAGGTGGATATGGCACTTGCAACCGGGCCCACCGCCCCGCCTTCCCCATCCCCCTTGCACAACCTGATGTTGCAATTGTCTGTATCGCAAGCTCCGTTGCGGATATGCAGACTGTAAACCCGAAAATGGAATGTGACTGCCCAGCCATTATAAGGACAGCATTCCTGAGCATACACTTACAGCTCAAGCAGCTCAAACTAAGCAACTTCACAAATCCAGCTGCGCCCAGGCAGACAGCGGGTACGCCGCCAGGCCCAGCACCTGCTGCAGTGCCGCACGCGGCAGGGTGCCCAGCCGCCGCAGCGCTGCCGCTTCGCCTGCGCTTTGGTCACCTGCATCCAAAGCCATGCGGGAGCCACGCTTCGCCGCCAGCAGCAGCGTGTGTGCCGCAGCTTTGAAGGACGGCAGGTAGCGGCGGTGTGTTGCGCGGGACCAAACAGGTTCTCGTGCCGCCAGCCACAGCCACCTGCAATGACAGACAGGCAGGGCAGAAGTGTCGTGATTTTCTGCGTTGCCCATGGCTGGAAAGCTACCAACCACCAGGCACACAGCAGGCGTGCACATTCGATTCCAGCCCAGCCAGCCGCGGCCACCAAGCAAGCGCAGCGCTCACCAGACCTGCCCCTCAGCATCAATGTCCAGGGGAGGTGTGGGCACAGGGCCATGCTCGTCCCACACTTCCTCAATGTCGGACTCCGAGTCGTCGCCGGCATAGGCGGCCACAAGAGCTGCCGCTCCCTCCAGTGGTGCGGGGCGGTACCCCGCCGCGCGCAGCGCCTCCACCATTGGCAGCAGGCGCGCGTCCCAGGGGTGCACCGCCTGGCAGGCGGGCAGGGGGTGGGCAGGTAGGTGCGAAGGCGCAGCAGGGAGTGGCGTTCCGAGAGGTCCACGCATACAGCCTGGCCATGGCCAGCCGCCCATGCTGTCACAGTGCAGCATGACCCCCATGCCGGCCACGCAGCGTCCCCATGTCAGCGCTCAGTGCTCAGAGCCGCCTCACCGGCGCAGTATCCAGCTCTTCGCCATCATCCTCAGCCGGCCGGCTGGGCCAGCAGCTGCGGGCCGGGTTCCACCAGTGCACTTGGTCCGCACCCTCCAACTCCGCCTGCCGCTCCTCCTTCTGCTCCTGCACACGCAGGTGGAGATGGAAGGCGTATGGCAGTGTCACAGTCACAGGCTGCACTTACCAAACAGGGATGCCGTAGCATGACGCGAGCATGCAGCAGAACTGCACTAAACAGCGGATGTGGCCAGAGCTAGCAACCTCCACACCCAGCGCCTGCTCGCCTGCTGGGCAAGGGTGACCAGTGCGGTGAGGAAGGGGCAGGGCTCCAGTGCGCCCAGCTGGCTTGGTGCGGGGCGGCCCGCCGCCAGCAGAGAATCAAGCACTGCCATGCTGCCGCTGCGCACTGCCGAGCACAGGCTGCCCGCCGTCACAGCTGCTCCCTCTCGCAGCAGAAAGGCCACCGTGGCAGCATGCCCGTGCCGTGCTGACACTTCCAGGAACGGCGGGAGCACGCCGGGCCCCCAGTAAGAGCCCAGCAGGCGTGCTGCGGCGCTGCGGTCGTGCCACTCGGTTGCTTCGCCCTGAATCCACATCTCCAGAATGCTGGTGGCGCCCGCCGCAGCTGCATCCATCAGCAAGTCAACCTGCAGGGGGCCCAAGGGTGGCTGTCAACAGGTCCTGCAGCAGGGCGGCTGTGAAGGGAGCCAGCGCAGCTGTGGAGCGCAGAGGCCCAGGACAGGCAGCTGATGCTCCAGGCTGGGGGCTGTCTGCTAGGCATGCTTGCGCAGCGGGCGCCTGCACAGCAACTGCCGACGTGCACAGCGCACACAGCACGTGCAGCACACGCAGCGCGCACAGCGCACGCACCTCATCCGTGTTGAGCCACATGCCCATCCCCTCCAGCTCCTCTGCAAAATATTCCAGGCTGGCGGCGTCATCCGCCAGCACAGCGCCCCGCAGCATGCAGCACAGGTCGGAGGGCGAGCCGCCCAGCTGGCCGCACGCGTCCAGGCCGCTCAGCTGCTGCAGTAGCAGGCAGCCTGCGGCGGGGCACCCCTGACGCAGGGGAGGGGAGCAAAAGAAGGTTGGGCCGGGGTGGGTGCCAGTGATCAACCTCACACGAGCAAATGACCCTGCCAAAGGGTTATATGTCCCCGGTGAGTGCAGCCATCGGCCTGACACAAGCAAGCGAAGCGGCCAGGGTTGAGCCTAGACCNGAGGGGACACTGACCTCTGCGCACATGCATGCTGCACAGCCCTGCGCGTCAGCCCCACCTTGCAGCACTTTTCCAGGCACTCGTCCAGGCGCAGGCGTGACACATCAGCGCCCGCCTCTACTAGCGCCCGCACAGCCGCCTCACTGCGCTCGGCAGGGAAGTCGCTGACATTGGGGGCCAGCAGCTCCAGAGGCGTGTAGTGCCTGCAGGGGTGGCCACGTCAGGGTGTGGCGGAGTTGTGAGGCAGCGGAGGGTCTGTGTGCAGGCGAGAGGTGTGGGCACCTGCCAAGATTGCAGCGCTGCTAGGAAGCAACTATGGCTGAACAGCCTGCGTGCCAAGACACACCTGGTGCCCACATCCACGGCCAACAGTGCACGGATGGTCTCAGGGTCGCCTCGTGCCGCCGCAATAGCCAGCGCCGAGGCGCCGTGGTGCGTGACAAAGCGTTGATGGCGGTCGGCGGGTGGCCCCAGCAGGCTCAGCGCATGGGCTGGTGCATTGCGTTCCAGAAATGCCTCGGCGCRGCGGAMGGGCGCACCCGCCGCCACCAGCTGCGGCACCGCTTCTGCCCAGCCCGACAGCGCGGCGGCATGGAACACACCCAGTGGTTTCACAACCGCCAGCTGCTCTGCGCTGGCAAAGCCGCTGGATAGGATAGCCGACAAGTGAGGTGCATCCTTGTGCAGTAGCACGTGCAGCAGCSGGGCGTGAACAGCCTCGGCCTGCAGCGCAGCACGCTGGTCGGGCGCAACCCGCCTGCATGCTGCTTCGAATGCCGCTGGCAGCTCGGGCATGGGTCATGCTGCCAAGGACGCAATCAGCTCCGGGCCATCGCCTGTGCAGCCCCACTGGATGGGCAACTGCAGGGGAGCGAGGGCAGCAGCTTGAGCCAGCGGTAGCGGCGGCGGCGGCGGCGGCAAGCAGTGGCGGGCGCGATCGGCAGCGCTGCCGAATGATCATGCTGCGCTGGTATTACAGGTGATAAAAAATCGCACCTGAACCATCGCGGCCCCGCCTTCCCTGCCTCCACGACCGCCGGCTCTGGACCCTGTCCTCATGCCGCAAACGAGGCTAGCAATGGTGCAGGGTAAGCTCGCAAGAAAGAGGAGAATGCAGCGACCCACCCCCAGCCCTGATTCCCCGACCGCCGCCAAGAGCGGCGCAGCGCCGGCAGCGGCGCCGGCAACCGACGGCATTGTGAAGCAGCAGCGGACATCATGAACTGCTCATGGTAAGGGCTGACTGAAATAAAGAAACTCGTATACCAACAGGCAGACATCTAGACATGGTGGCCCGGCGCTGCTATTCACAGCCTGTGGCGCTGCGCCGTTCAAATCTTGGACAAGTGCCATCAAACACTGTTTGTCAACAGACCCGAGTTGCGAGCCAAGATTGCCATGCCAGCTGCTTCACGCCGCCTCCCACGTGGTCTGATACAGGACAACAGTTCGGGCGCCCGTACACAGCAGCGGTGCGCCGCGCTCGGCGCCACAAGCCGTTGCTCCCACCGCCGCATCAATGCTGCCTCTGCTGATGGCTGCTCCCGTGTGCACGCAGTATAGGCTGAGCAGCGGGGATCGCTCGCAGCTGGCAGCTACGGCGTCCCCACCCGCCACAAACGCGGGTTGATAGATCGAGTTGATCCTGCATGGGTTGGCAGCAGGATGTACACACCTGGGTGGATCCAGAGCAGCAGCAAGTGTTGGAGGGCAGCCTGGAGGCGGGAGCAGTTTACCGTTGCAACACTTGTGTTGCATGAGGGTGTGCCCTGCCACCCAAGCAGCAGGCTCTGCATCAAGCAAACCACTTCCACTTTTCAACATTCAACATTCAACACGCAGGGCACCCACCACCAACCACATCTCCGCACCGCCCTCGCCCAAGACCACACACACACCTGGCTGCTGGGGAGTGCCCCAGCAAGCGGTGCAGCGGCTGGCCTGGCTGGCGGATGTCGTGCAGCAGGATGGCTGGGTCGTGAGAAGCAGAAAGCAGCACGTGGGCGCTGCTGGGGCTCCAGCGCAGGCAGTTGATGGCAGTGGCATGGGCTCCCTCAATTGACAGACTGGGGCCTGAGGGGAGGCAGTGTGGATGTGGGGCGGGCAGCGCATGTTGAGCAACGCACAACTGGGGCTGCCAAATCGTAGCTCATTGCGGCCGCCTGCATGTGCATTCCCAGCAGGCCACTGAGCAATCAAGGTCAGCCACACAACACCATCCGCACTGTCAGTCCCTATTGCCGCAACCCACCTGCGCTGGGCGGCTGCCGAGCGTCCACCACACACAGCCGCCGATCGTTGCCGCACGACGCAAAGGTGTCGGCATCGCGCCAGCGGGCGCACTTGACCACACCCTCGTGCAGCTCGTCGTACCGCTGCACCGCCGCCAGGCTGGTGGTACCGCTGCTGCCTTCCAGGCTGCTGATGGCCACGGTGGCGTCCTTGGAAGCAGTCAGCACGCGCCCGCTGTGCTCTGCGAGCGAGAAAATGCCGCCTGGGAAGGGAGCAAGAAGGGGGGGGAGGGCTGAGCTTGCCTTCACTCTGAAGTGAGGGCAGGCACATCTGTACTAGGCCGCTGTGGGCTGGCGCGGTACGTTGCCAAGCAGCTGGCAATCTGTGTGCCCACCTGCATGCAAGTCCGCGCTTCTGGCCAGGCACTGAGGCACGACGCTGCCGCTTCGTCCGCTGCCTCCAGTTTCCGCCGCCCTGCCGAGGTCCCATAGGCACAGTGCCCCATCATTGCCGGCGCTGAGCAGCAGCAAGCTGCTTGCAGTCGTGCCGCTGCTGCCGCTGCTTGGATCCAAGCCGCCGCTGCCGCGCACAAACTGCACGTCGGCAACCCTGCACAGTGCCATGCACAGGCGAGCACATGTCACCATTCTTGCTGGGGTTCCCAAGCTGCTGAAATGACATCTGAAAGCCCAACCTCTTGGCCGCCACATTTTGCACATGCAGCAAACCATGGAGACTGTTGCGATCAAAGAAAATCTTACTCCCAAAAAGCAAAGCTCAACAACTGCAGTAGACCCACCAGCCCTTGTGCAGCTTGTGGCTGAGCAGGGGTGGCACGCTGTCATCCGCTGACAGGTGACCCGCCTCGAGCTGCCGGCTGCCCCAGACCGCCACCACGCCATCCTTGCCGCCGGCCTGTAGTGCAGATTTTGAGCAGGCTAGTGAGCAAAAGTCGCCAATGCTGGGCATATCGGCATCAAGCGCTAGGCAAAAATATATAAACCGAATAAAGTGGAAGCACAGCACAGCACAGCACAGCACAGCACAGCACAGCACAGCATGGCACAGCACGGCACTGCCAGCTCACCACCACCAGCCCTGGTCGGCTGTCCACGCTGTATGCCCGTGCCAGCGCTGGGTCGTGCAGGCAGCCCGGCAGGCGGCGGAACCCCGCCACCCGAGCGCGTGCTGGTATGGCGCCAGTGCTGCCGCCAGCGCCGCTGCTGCTGTTGCCGGTTGCTTGTCCTGCTTCGCCTGCTGCCAGGACTTCGCAGACGTAGCGCCGCACTGAGCTGTCATCGTACTGCAGCTCAGGCTCGGGATCTGGGTCAGGGGCCGCCGCCGCTGCCGCTCCTGCTGCAGTGGCGCCCCCCTGGCGGCAGGAGATGGCAGGGTTGTTCATGCTGCAGCACATGTCATGCTGCAGCCCGTTGCATGGTGCAGCCAGAAAGCTGCCAGCCTGCACTGTTGTTTGGCCTACTGTAACCCCTCCCTGTGGCGCCTGTCAACTCACCTCGCCGGCCCCAGCAGCCGCAGCACCCCGAGTGCGGGTAGAGCGCCGCACCGGCGCTCCACTGGCACCCTCTGCTGCCACAGCTGCAGGGCGCTTACGCGGTGGGCGTCCGGGAGGTGCAGCGGGCGCTTGCTTGGGCTCTACAGACGGCCCGGCGAGTCCCAGGCTGAGCATTACCTGCAGCACAGCACAGCACAGCACAGCGGCAGCGTGAAGACAGAGACCAGGAGCAGGCAACAACCTGCAGCTGCATGCTAGGCAGGCGCTGAGCAAGGGAGCGCGCACACCTCGTGGTGGACCCACTGCCCCACCAGCCAGGCATCCATCCAACACATTTGCATGCACAAGACGAAATGCAGCCGGCCCAACGTGCCTCCTGGTTGCGGCGAATGCGAGCCAACCGCTCCAGCTCATACTCGGTCAGGCCGCTGCTGCTACTGAAATTGCTGCTGCCTTTCCGCACGTCAGCTGCTGCAGCAGGCGGCCCGTCCAGCTCTGCTATTGCTGCTACCTCTGGTGCTGCTGCGTCTGCCGCTTGCTTTGCCCCATCCGCACCAATGCATGCGTCTGCTGATGTTGTTGCTCTGCCAGACTCGTCAGTGCCAGTGCAGGCTGCTCCAATTTTGCTGTCGGCAGCTGGCACCGCCTGCCGCCTGGCGCCGCCGCCTGCCAGTTGGCGGGAGGCGGCTTGCTGCGGGCTTGCTGGCGAGTCTTCTGGCTTGCCCGACTCGGCAGAACGCTGCAGGGGCGCCACAAAGAAGGCTCGGATGTCCTTCTGCACGCCGGGCTTGCCCTGCCCCATGGCTGGGCTTTGGACACGCTGTGAAAGATCTATCGATGCTCCAGCAGCTGCTCCGAGGACTGGAGGGTGCAGCCATCAAGCCATGTAGTGACATGCAGCGCGCCCATGCCGGCTTTCGCCAAGCATGTCTGAAACCGCTTGCACAGCACTCCATTTGCGCCTGCAGTGTTTCGTCAAGTGATCAGTGAGCCTGGCTGGCACAACGCATCCCTCTCGGGCAAACACCGGATGGAAGAGCACCGCCCAAGCAGCGGCAATGCCACCGATGAGAGTTTCGAGCACGTAGAACTGCACAGTCCAAGCAAGCAGGCGGCGGCGAGCAGCCCGGCTGCCGCCACTGAGCAGCCTCCTCCACCCCCCTCACNAGGCCCCAGCAGCACCTGCTGGTGAGGGGAGATCGGCTGAGGCAGCAGAGGCGGCGCCACCAGCGCCAGCGGCAGCTGCAGCAGCGGCAGAGGAGGTGCCCAGCTCGCCGCCGGCGACCAAGGCGTTGCAGTCAATGCTGGGCTTCTTCAGCAGCATCGCCGGCTCACCGCCGCCGCCAGCCAAGGAGCAAACAGAGCCACCTGCAGCAGCTGGCGGCGCGCCGCAGCAGCCGGCCGAGGCTGCGAAGAGCGAGCGGGCAGCAGACGCAGCGGCGGCGGGGTCGGCAGAGGACCAACCCTACGACCCGGTTGCTGCATTTGAGAGCGAGGCGCTTGAAGCGGCAGAGCGGCTACAGCACGGCGTGGAAGAGGTGCGCTTCAATGGTGTTCACTATGGAAGGGGGGCGTGTAGCTTGCCGTGTCTGCAGTCAGGTTGATCACTCCACAGGCCCCTCCCAACCGACCACAACCGACTCCGCTCTGCCTTATCATTAACGCGTGTCCCCAAGTGCTTGGTTCTCTCGACCAACTGCAGGTGGGCCAGAAGCTGCTGCACGGCGCGGCGGAGGCCAAGGAGTCGATCACCAGCTTTGCCCAGGGCCTGACCAGCTGGTGCGCTGCCATGCATGCAGCTGCAGGGCCGCACCATCGCGCGTAGAGCAATGCCGTGTGCCCAAGCAGCATGCCCGCCAGACTGGAATGGCGGCTGGCCCCATGATTGCTCCCCGCTCCTGCCGCAGGTGGTCCCAGTTGGACGCTGCGGCACAGGGCAGCGCCCCTCAGTCGCGCAGCGCCAGCAGCAGGTGTGGCTGTGACTGTGTGCTGGGCCGCCCACTCTGCTGCCTGGCACCAGCATGTGCATTTCTGAAAAAGGCTTCTGACAGTGCGTTGGACCCCCACCAATCCCGAAGTCCACTCACCATGCCACTCCTCGACCACTTGTGCCATGCAGGCAGCTGGCAGCCGATGTGGCAGCAGCAGCGGAGCAGCTGGGGCTTGAGGGAGGCGAGACTGTGCTGGAGTCGTTTGCCTGCCATTTGCTGCAGAGCTATACAAGCACGAGCAATTTCTTCACTCCCGTTCGTCAGGCAAGCAGTACTGGCTGTGTGTGTGATGCTGCCTGCCTGGGCTGCAGTGCGCATCGGTAATCTGTTGCAGTTACTACTGGCTGTGCCCTTGTACTGCTAGATTGAAAGTACGAAACAGCTCTGGCCTCCCAGTCCATGCTTGCATGCACGACTGGTTCTGCCTGCCGCTAACACGCGACCACGCCAAACACTGTGGCAGTTTTACAGAGTCCAGCTTCAAGTCCAAGTCCYTCCCTACCGCCCGCCCCAGCAAAGATTTCAGCTCTCAACCTGCCCACCCCTACCYCCCCCGCCKCCCCAGAWACCTTTCCCCGGCAGCCTGCACATCACCAGCGCCCGCCRGTGCTTTGTGTTTGAGGACAAGAGTATCGCGCCCATCAAGCTGCCAGCCAAGGCCATCAAGCCGGGCGGTGTGACCAAGCAGCCAGCCGACACGGAGAAAGGTGGGCCCCCGCAGCCAAGGCGGGAGAGCTCGGGAGGCAAGGGCACCACCAGCACCAGCACCTGGAAGTGCTCGCCTTGAGGGCCTTCGGGTGTTGCCCGACGATATTCATGCGCATGCCTCGCAAGCAGCATGCAGCCCTGACATGCACATGGTGTAGCTGTCCACCTCCCCACTTGCAGGCCTGCCGGCGCGGCTGGGGGTGGCGCTGGAGGCTGGGAGTTGGTCTGTTAAGAAGCCGACAGGTTTCAAACCGTGCTTCTGATTTCACGCCTGTGTGCAGGCCTGCCAGCACGGCTTGAGGTGGCGCTGGAGGCCCAAGGCCAGAAGCTGATGCTGGCTGACTTTGCTCTCGCTGAGCTGGAGCTGGACAGCGCGCTGGCGCTGCTGGAGCACCTGGCGGAGCTGTCGGACGGCTAAGAGAGGTCGCATGATTGGACCAGCAGGCCCCACCTGCTCCAGTACGGGCTGGAGCACCTGGCTGAGCTGTCCGAAGGCTGAGCAGCGATGTGCATAACGACGCTCCGAGGGCCCCACTCCAGTGCAGGCTCGCTAGCGCAGGTCTGGCTTGGATGAGCGCGCCCGCTGCGTGATGCGCCCTTTGCCCTAGCTGTCCTGCCAGAGCGTTCTGCCGTGTATATTATGCTATTCTTGCTTTAGATTGAGAGCCTGTAGACCCGACAGAACGGCAGCACTGTTCGAAGCCTGCGCAGCGGCGGCACAGCGCACTGAGGACCGCAGCTGCTGCAGGCCCCTGACCGCCTCTGACTGGGGTTGATCTTCTTGCCTGCGATATTTTGGATTCGTGGAGCTTTGCGGCCGCACTCCTGGCCCTCAGCGCTGCAAACCCTTGCCGCTCTGGGGCCGGCGCACGTCTCAGCGAGCTCCATACACCTTTGCGGAGCCAGAGTGGTTGCCTCAAATCAGGCGCCGAGACAGCAGCGCGCCCCACTGCTATCGCCTGTTCTGCTGCCGCCGCCTGCTCGCCAGCGGTGCGCCCTCCCCACAGCTGCTGCTCGACGACGACAGCCAGGCCGCTCGGCCCGACAGAGCAGCGCAATGCAGGACCTCAAGGACAAGGCAGCTGAGCTTCAGGACAAGCTGTCTGACTTGCACGCTGAGTTCTCCCAGTCGGCGGCCAAGCAGGTGGGGTGCTTGTACGCCCAGCGCCCAGGGAGCGCACTTGAGGATGGCATCACTTTCCCGCGCCGCAACCTATCTCGCCTCAATTTTCTACTTCTGCACGCGATCGTTATAGCTATAATTCCGCCACTGCTCTGTCTGCAGGCCGACCCGCCCGCGGCGGCTCAGTGGCAGCAGCAGTGGGAGGAGCAGGTGAACCAATGCCAATCCAACTGGATTACTTGTCGAACCCTAGCATGTTCATGCTGGCAAATTACATTCATGCAGCACCTTTAAGTGAGCTGCCCATGGCCCTCTGCCTACGCCTCTAGGCAGGTGCGCCACGTCAACGAGGCCCAGCACGAGCTGCGCAGCGCGGGCGTGGGGCTGAGGACCCATGACACACTCGCCTCGGCTGAGGCGGCTGCCGGCAAGCTCGAGCAAGACTTGCAGCTGATGAAGCAGGGTAGCAAGTGAACGGCGACGGCTGGTAGCGATGCAGCAGCTTGCAGTTGCTCCAGCGGAACGGCCGGGGATCTCTTCGCGCCGCCTGCGATCTTGCCACAACTGATGCGCCAGCCTGTGATGCACTGCTGCGTGCCACCTGTACAGCATTTGTAGCCTTTGACCATTTCGTTTTTGACCCTCCACAGCCGTCTCTCAGCCACTCTGGCGCATTTCTATGCACAGCGACGCCGCCTGCTTTACAACTGTTGGTTTGTGCAAGCAAGCCATCAAAAGCCAGGTGTGTAGGAACAGGCTGAGCCAGCTGCCAAACCGCCAACTGGGCTCCACTGCTGCTGCTCCACTGCAAGTGGCCAAGTCTACTTGAGCAGGTCGGCAAAAGGGTCTGGGCCGGACGAGGCGGCAGCACSCTGCCCCGCCGCCGCCGCCGCCGCCCCGCCCATCCCCCCAAAGCCGCCGAAATCATCAGGCAGCATGGGCTGCCCCGCCGGTGGCGCTGCCGCAAACCCGGTGCCGCCAGCAAAGTCGCCAAAGCTGCCCGAGTACTGTGCGCCCGCCGGAGCGGCGCCCCAGCCGCCTCCATTGCCAGCCACAGGCGCCCCAGCTGCCCCGCCATGCACAAGGCCCATGGGTTGCTGCGCCCGCCCTCCGATGCCAGTGAGGTCTGAGAACATGTCTTCAGGCAGCGCGCTGGGCACGCCTGCTGCCATGGCAGCCGCCGC
>JADXDR010000051.1:138250-159709 GCA_025026875.1 Chlorella ohadii | reverse complement strand
TGGGGCTGCTCAGCCCGCCCAGCAGATCCAGCGGCGCTGCGGGCAGGGGCTGCGGGGGCTGGCGCGCCAAATGCATCCCAGGACGGCTGCTGCTGCTGCTGGGCGGGGGCCGTGGGGGCTGCGAACGGGTCGAAGCTGGGGGCAGCGGCTGGCGCTGGCGCAGGCGCGGGCGGAGCGGCCGGCTCGTCCAGCCCTCCCAGCAAGTCAATGTCTGCTGCCGCGGCGGGGGCTGCAGCCGCAGCGGGCTGGGCTGCGGCTGGCCGCGGGGCCGCTGGCGCCGGCATCTTGAGACCCAGAGAGGCAGCGATCTTAGGGTTCACTCGAACGTCCGTCAGCTTCTTCTTGCTGTGGTCAGCCGCAGCTGCTGGATCGGGGGCAGGCGGAGACCAAAGGACGCTTGATGAGCGAGCAGCAGCTGAGGGGCAATGGATGGCAAGTGCGGCTGCACCGAGGTTTCCCACAGCCGGCCAGACCACCCAATCACCAAGTGCAGCATACAGTTGCTTCTTGTATGGGCGGTGCACTTCAATTGAACACAAGCCATCCTGCCCGCCCAGGCTGGTGTGCTGGTGTGCAACACAACTCACCCTCCTTGTCCTCGCTGGCCACGGTGCCAGACAGCTTCAGCTTCTCAATGCGCGCCCGCGTGGCGGCCACAGGGTCTAAGGCGCATCAATGGGGAGAGCAGGTACACACAACGGTGAGCGTTTCGCGGCGAGTGCGGCCGGTGCAGCAGGATGCAGGGTGCTGGCAGGCGAGCCCAGAGCGCCGCGCTGCGGACCACAGCCCCACGCCAAACACCAACAGCAACGCCAAACACCAACAGCGGTCCCCCCCTTCCTGCCTGCCCATCCGGCTCACCATCCCCACTGCCGCCCGCGCCGCCGCCGCCGCTGCCGCTAGCCGGCGCCTCTGCCGCGGTGGAGCTGCTGCCTGTGCGCTTGGAGATGTAGTGCGAGTCGTGCTCCGTCTCGTCGTACGAGTCGGTCCTGTTGAGACATCAGGGCAGCGCATGAAACGTGGTGATGAAAAGATGATGCTCTGCTGCACCATGGAAACTCAACCTCGCTTGCACATCATAAGGCATGCCCCTAACACCACAGCAGCATCCATGGTGCCCAGCATAAGCCCAGAGGTGATTTGCAAAACCAGCCCTTGCCCCTGCCGCTCCCCACCCCTGCTCCCCCCTCTGCCCCCACCCGCCCTCACCTGCGGCTCAGGCCGCCGCCGCCACCGCTGAAGCTGCTGCCCCCCAGCTGCAGGCTGCCTGCTGTGTGAGACACGCGCCCAAACGAGCCGCTGCCGGCGCCCGCAAACGAGCTGGCGCGCATTTGGTCCGCCGACACGCCGCGGTACTTGGCGCGGTTGGCTTTGGCCTGTGAGATGGGCGGGCAGGCGCTGGGGGTGTTGTCGGGTGTTCCCAACACAACAGCAAGGGTGTTGCTGCGGCATGTGCCCCAGCGCCGCCTGCACAGCTGGCTGGCAAAGCGCTGCACAGCTGGGAGTGCACTTAAGCCAGTGCTGCAGGCAGGCTTTGGCCACTGCAACTAGCTGTGGATGGCTAGTGAACACAACTCCCTTTGGCCACTGCAACTAACTGTGACAAATTTCAGAGCAGTAGCAATGCCGCACCTTGTCCCGCTCCTCCCGCAGGCGCTGCGGGTCGTTGACCAGCTGCAGGATCTCCTTGGCGCGGTGCCGCACGTTCACGCCTGGCCGTGTGACAGGGAGGGGAGGCGGACAAGGGGGCAGGGTGAACGATTTGGACACTGTCAGGTGCAGACTGAGGCGTGTGCGCCTCGAGACACAGGGGCACACCAGGCCAGCATCCAACTTGTCATCGCAACCGCCCCAGGCACATGCAACCTCAGCGTCGCAACTGCCCCAGCCGCATGCAACCCCAGCATCACAACTGCCCCAGCCACATGCAACCTCAGCATCACAACTGCCCTAGTAATGTGCACATGCGATCACTGCACAAACGCAGTCGCCCCCATCAGCTGACCGTGGTCCTTCAGGTTTGGGTCCTTGTACTCAAAGTACTGCAGGCGCTCCAGCACAGAGGCGCTGGACTGCAGGGCGGGGAGGAGTGTGCGCAGGGTGCAGGTCAGCTCACATGCAGCTCACAGGTCAGCAGCAGCACAGGCACAGGTCAGCTGGGCTGCGTGGCAGAGCCTGCTGGTGAGTGCCGAGTGCGTATGCACATTTGACTCCCATGCAAGCACAGGCGGCCTTTCATGCAGGACCCACCAGCCAACCCACACACTCGGCAGGGGAATCCATGCCACCCCAGGCTACTGGCCCCCCACCTGCACGTNCCCCACAATCTTTCCAGGCCCATGCTTGAGCAGGTGCTCCAGCAGCAGCAGCGCCTTGTAGCACATGCGCCAGTTCTCGTCCTGCGGACCAGAGGCAAGCAGCGGTGCAACCAGCTGGGCATGGCGGTCATGAAGAGCATCAGGACTGCCGGCCAGATGCCACCCCTGCCCAAACTTGATGCTGCATGGTGGCCACTGTAAGCTGCTGGCCTTGCACATGCCCCTACTGCACGGAACGGCCATGTCAAGCCATGCCACATGCCCGGCCCTCTCACCCGCTCCTGCAGGCGGCGCGCCAGCACCCCCATGATCTGGCGGTAGTTTTCGGGGTCATAGGCCGCGTCCGCAATCTCTGCAGCCAGCGCGGCAAGCAAGCAAGCAAGCCAGATACGGTGAGAAGTGGCCGCATGAAGCAGAGAAGCCTGCGGATGAGTGCACGCCACGCAAGCGGGACAGCAGCAGCCTCCAACAGACGCTGCATGCGGGTCGCCCAGCAGCCTGCAGCTGAGCGGTGCATGCAGGCCTACCCATTCTGGCGCGCTTGCATGCCCAGATCACTGGCCCGGCGACCCACCCACAAATCCAAATCCACCGCTATCACCGTTCATGGTTCCGCGACCCACCCGCCCATCCCCGTCCACCACAAACCGCACACGCCGCATCAGCCGGTATGCTAGCGGGCCTCCCGATGCTCACCGTTCATGGCACCGCCGTGGGGACCCCACGTCTCAGCTGACGTGGCATCCTCCACCTTCAGCTCCAAGTCGGTCAGGTTGAGCGTGTACTTCTTGACCTGTTGGGGTGCGGCATGGCGGCAGCAGGCAGGCGCTGAAGCAACACCGGCAGCCTCAATTTGGGGAGCGGCGAGTCGAGCCAGCATGTAACGGTGGTGGCTGGGCGCATTGAACAGCGTGCCACAACTCCCACAAGCATGTCATGCAGCAACGCACCGACAGCCTGGCAACCAGGCAAGCGCCCCAGGCAAGCACCAGTCACCCATGGACTGCACCTGCTGGATAGCATGCCACACAACCAGGCCAGGCTCTGCCCACCTTCTGGGTGGCGGTCTTGACCATGCCACGCCAGTCCACCTCACGCAGCTTGTCCATTTTGGCGCCTCAACTGAATGCTGCCGAAAAGACCTGTCCGGTTGCGCGAGCTGCTCCAGGTGCGAGACCGACTGCACCTCTCGACCGACCGGCAGACGCGCAGGGCTGTCGGTCCAATGTGTCGCTGGCAGCGCCCTCAGCAGCTGCGCCGCTCTGCATTCAGCCACAATAGAAACCTGGGTGCAGCACGGTCAGAGCAGGCAGCTAGGGCAGCCAGAGCAGGCAGCGGTAGCAAGAGCACCAGCCGGCGTGTGCGGCGCCGCAGGCGGCGAAGGTGCCGGCGGCCAGTGGCGGGCGCTGGTTACAGTGCATGGCTGATCCGCCAGGGCAGTGCTGCGCCACATGAACGCACCACAGGGTCAGGTGGCTGGCTGCTGGGCCTCGCCTGGCTGGTTGGGGGGCGGCAGTAACGGTGCCCTTCGGCGATCCTGCAGCTGCTTCCTGGCTCACCACGCAGTGCACTGCACGCGCGATCTGGGCTGGGGCGCTGCAGCCCACAGCCCATGCGGGCATTGGCGAGTCGCGGTGGCAGGTCAAGAACGGATCGCTGTGGTGTCGCGCTGCACTGCTGCGCGATCAGGCCAGCCTCTGATCGCGATCCCGCGCCCTAGGTGGCCCGTCGCGTCAGCAGCAGCAAGTGGAGCCCTATGCGCCTTCTGCAGCGCTCGCTGGCGGCTCGGGCGCTGGGGTTGGGATCTCGAGGGCTGTCGAGCGATGCGGGGGTGAGTTGCGCCGTCTCTCTCCAGCGCTGCCGCCGGCGCCGCCAGTGCCATCGAGCTGACCGCCTGGTCGCCCCGGCCTTCTCTGCTGCAGGCATCAGTCAAGCTGCTGATCGACGGCCAGTTTGTAGAGTCGAAGACCAAGGACTGGATTGATGTCCGCAACCCCGCCACCCAGGCACGGCTTGCTTGCCTTTGCAAGGTTGCGGTGGTGCCCCGCTGCTGTGCCTGTCGGCCGTGCCCGCCTGTCCAATCACTGCACCTGCAAGGCTGTTCACAGCCTGTCAACCTATGCATGATACTTCCGCCTGCAGGAGGTGGTGTCGCGCCTGCCGCTCTGCACTGCCGAGGAGTTCAACGCGGCGGTGGCCTCTGCCAAGGACGCCTTCCCCAAGTGGCACTCGGTGCCGGTGCCGCAGCGCGCCCGCGTCATGTTCAAGCTGCAGGCCAGTCGGGTTGGCTTTGGGGAAATTTCCTGGATTCTGAAGAGGGAGAGGGGCAGTTGCTTGAACCGGTTTGTTTGCGTTTGTGCTGCCGGGCTGGCTGCAAGCCTGCACACCGCATGGTTGCCTGGCCCGCTGCGCAGCCACGGCAACTCTCGTCATCAGCGATCCACACCTTTCGTGCCACGCCGCAGGAGCTGATCCAGCGGCACACGGACGAGCTGGCGCGCAGCATCACGCAGGAGCAGGGCAAGACGCTGGCGGA
The DNA here is from genome assembly GCA_025026875.1 of Chlorella ohadii. Lineage (NCBI taxonomy): Eukaryota > Viridiplantae > Chlorophyta > Trebouxiophyceae > Chlorellales > Chlorellaceae > Chlorella > Chlorella ohadii. The sequence goes on along the minus strand of JADXDR010000051.1, from coordinate 154,855 downwards.
CGCACGAGGGGACGTCTTCCGCGGCCTGGGTGCGTGTGTTGGCGGTCGGGGAGCGAACACACCGCGTGCTGCGCTGCTGGTCGCCAGTTCAACACGTACTTGCATGAACTGCGGAGGGTATTACTTGTCTGTAACAGCTGCTTGCTGATGTGTGCGTCACCAAGCGTGCATGCGCCAGCATCAGGTTGCAATGCATGAGCCAGATGCCAGGCTGCTGCGGAGGCGCGATGCGCAGCATGCACGCAACTCCCTCCACCCCATCCTGCCTACTCGAGCTGCCCTGCTTTTTTCACATTTCGTCCCCCTCATCACGCAGAGGTGGTTGAGTATGCTAGCGGCATTGGGCGCGACCTGATGGGAGAGTATGTGGAGCACGTTTCGACCGGCATTGACACCTACTCGATTCGGCAGCCGCTGGGTGTCACCGCCGGCATCTGCCCCTTCAACTTCCCCGGTGAGTGAAGGGCCGGAATGCATGAAGGGCCCTGGGGGTGGGATGGATGGGTGGATGTGGCGTGCGAGACGTTGGTGAGAACTGCGAGCACGCGACTGACTGTGCCGCTGAGCCCAAGCTGTTCTGCTGGTTATGACATGACAGGGCATGCTGCTGCTTGCATCCTGTTGCCTGTTGGGCGTGCATGGCCTTCAACTTCCACCGCCGCCATCCTGTGCCCTCGCCCCCTGCCCTCACCCCATGCACTCCTCCAACCACTCCTCCCTCTTTGCAGCCATGATCCCGCTCTGGCTGTTCCCGCTGGCCACCGCCGCCGGCAACAGCATGGTGCTCAAGCCGTCGGAGCGGGACCCGGGGGCAGCCATGATCCTGGCTGAGCTGGCGCTGGAGGCAGGCAAGCCTTGCTATGTTTGTTTTGTTGTTGCAGCGCAGCCCTGGTTGCTGTGCTCATACTCTGGTCAAACACAGGCGTTGAGCGGCCATGATCTGGCCGTGCTGGCGCTGGGGGCAGGCAAGCCTGCTGTGTGCGTGCTGTACTGGTTTTTGGAAAGCAGTCCTTGTTGAGCGGCCATGATCCCGGCCAAGCTGGCGCTGGAGGCAGGCAGGCAGGCACCAACAGCATGCGGAACATGTGCCACGGCTTATTCTCGCGCTCCTCGCCATTTTTGCTCCCAGGCCTGCCCAAGGGCGTGCTGAACATCGTGCACGGCACGCACGACACCGTGAACCGCATCTTGGACCACCCAGACATTGCATCCATTTCGTTCGTGGGCTCTGGTGCGGGGACTGAGGCGGGTGTGCAACTGTTTTCTGAGCATGCGCATGGGCCAGCAGGCATCATCATGCTGCTGCGGATGCGCAGGAGCCGTTATCCGGCCGTCTGCAGCTTTGATGCCTCCACAACAAATGGCATGCTGTGGTGTGGCTGCCTCCCTCCCTCCCTTGGCAGACGCGGCAGGGCGGTACATTTACGAGCGGGGCTGCGCCAACGGCAAGCGTGTGCAGGTCTGTAGCGCAGCGCGGCATTGCTTTTTGTCCAGCGCCGCAGCACAACAGCTCCCCCTGCCTGCGTCAGGAGGGAGCTGCTGTGGTATGCGCATTGTGTTTCACATGCCCTGGTACTGAGCGGCTCCCACTGCCACGGTTGGCCCTGCAGGCCAACATGGGAGCCAAGAACCATGCTGTGGTGATGCCGGATGCAAATGTGGAGGCAACCACGTCAGCGCTGGTGAGCAGGGACAGCCCGTTCATGCATGTTTTGCCACTGCACATCAAATGCCTGCGGCAAGGCACCAAGTGTGCTCATCTATTGCCTCAGGGTTTGCTTCTCCCACTCGCTGCAGGTCGGAGCAGCGTTTGGCGCGGCGGGGCAGCGGTGCATGGCCATTTCGGCGGCGGTGTTTGTGGGCGGCATGGGGCCATACCGGGACGCGCTGATTGAGAAGGCTAAGAGCCTCAAGGTGAGGGGGTGCAAATATGCATGAGAGGCAAGGCAAGGTGGGCCAGCAAGTTTGCATCCGTCCGCTCAAGTCGCAGCGCTCTGGGACATGTTGCTGTCCGTGCCGAACTAGTACATCAGCAGGGAGCACTCACTAGTCAGCTCACTGGCTCGCTCACGCATCACTGGCCCAGGTGTCGGCTGGGTGGGAGGCGGGCGCGGATGTGGGCCCCGTCATCTCGCCGCAGGCTAAGCAGCGCATCGAGCGGCTCATCGAGAGCGGCGTCAAGCAGGTGGGGGGATGCCTGCTGCTGTGGGTCTTCTGGCTGAATGGCAGCTTGCAGACGCGGTTGTGGCTTTTGGCGGCTTCCTTGCGCTATCCTTGCTTCGGCACTGCTTTATTTGTGCGGCGCGCGCCCTGCAAGCTGGACGGCCGCGGCATCAACGTGTCAAACCTCCTTGCAACTTTGGTGTGGCTTTTTTTCCCTCCTGCAGGGCGCGCGCTGCGAGCTGGACGGCCGTGGCATCCAGGTGCCCGGCTACCCGCATGGCAACTGGGTGGGGCCCACGCTGCTGAGCGGCGTGCAGCCGCACATGGAGTGCTACCAGGAGGAGATCTTCGGCCCCGTGCTGGTCTGCCTGGAGGTAATAATGTGTGGCCTGCAGGGGCACGGTTGGATGTGTTCAGCCTCTGCTTGCTTGGCCCGCCGCTTCCTTGTCAAGGTCTGTTGCAAAGCATTGGTGTTCCGCTGCCGTGCCACCAGGTTTCCCCAATCAGTTACCGCCCTTGCTGCGTTTCAAGGCCTGGCTGCCCGCCACCCGTGCCCCTCGTTCCCCCTGCCAGGTGGACACGCTTGACGAAGCCATCGCGCTCATCAATGCCAACCAGCACGGCAACGGCACAGCCATCTTCACAGGCAGCGGGGCGGCGGCGCGCCGCTTCCAGAGCGAAGTGGATGTGGGCATGGTGAGGCGGTGGGTGCCTGGATGGCTGCCGCTGGAACTTATTAGGCGCGACATTTGGCAGCAGCACGTGTGAACCTGCGCGGCATGCATGGCGGGCGGTGTGCATGTCAGCACTCTTGTTCGTTGGCTGTTAGCCCACCAGTACTGCAACGCCAACCCACCCCGCAGGTGGGCATCAACATTCCCATCCCCGTGCCGCTGCCATTCTTCAGCTTCACAGGTGAGCAGCGCTTGGGGGACCTTTGCCAGGACCACATGTGCATGTGTGGCGCTTGTTGCTGCGCCAAATGCCATGCGTAAACTTGCTGCTGCATGGCCACCTCCATGCCGCTCAGCTTGTCATGCTGAAGAGGCACGCCTGCCTGCTGCTGTGCCCTGCCTGCAGGCTGGCGCGGCTCCTTCTATGGCGACCTCCAGATGTACGGCAAGATGGGAGTGCAGGTCAGACTCAACCGTACAGGGCGCATGCTCTCCTTTGTCATGTCAGGCCGCTTGTGCTCTCCTTTCCTCATCACGTCTCCTCTACGTCACATGCCACTCCAGCGCAGCACCCATGCAAGCAGCCGCTTCATTGAGGCCTGCATGCAGCATTTTTTCACTGCAACCTGCAACCCACCCACCCTCCTGCTGGAATGTAGTTTTTCACGCGCACCAAGACGGTCACGCAGTCGTGGAAGGACGCCGACAGCAAGGCCATCCCAGGCCTGGCCGGTGTGGGCGCAAGCACGCCTGGCGGCAAGCACTGAGCGGCCTGGCTTACGGCAGCCGGCCAGCCCGGCGGGAGCTCTTGCGACAGCCAGAGTTTTGTATATCTACCGATTGTTGTATCACAGGTCCAGCCCAGCAGTTCAAATGGGGCAGTGTTGTAATGCATGCGTATATGTACACAGTGTGCAGTGTGGCACAAAGCAGGAGGGAAAGGTGGTGGAAGGAATCGACTTGAATAAATCCTTGGGGATGCTGCAAAATTGCGGTATTAAATAAGGGGATGAGTTATGTCACGCCTCTCCGCTCCGGTAACATTGTCGAGTCATTGTCGGTTGCTGGGCTGCAGGGCGCCCCGCACCGAGCCCAKGMRSGSTNCCGCTGSCGCWSGRSRYCGRCNGKMSCGATNGNCYTGYCNNCSGGCCGGGCGCTNGCTGNCTNGCTGCTGCNTNGCGCNTGCCGCCGCCTGCTGCGCNAGCTGCTGCCGCCGCCGCCTCGGGGCTGTGGCCGTGTNGTGCCCAGCGGCACAGNCTGACGTGCGGGCACACTCGCTGACGNAAGTGACACAGCGGTGCGAATGAGGGGTGGCTGGTCAGCTCCCGCAGCGCGCTCCGAATCTCCTCGGGGTCCCGCAGGACCACGCGCCAGCCGCAGTGCTGCAGCAGCTGCACAGGTATGAGGAACGGCGAGACCGATGGAAGGGACGTGGGTGAGTGGTGAGCACCCGTGGATGCGGCAAGTTGGGCGGCTGGCTGCAGCATCATCCTTCCACATTAGGCAGCACCCACCTGCAGCTGCAGCTGCACCATGGAGGCCCGCATCTCCTCCGACTGCAGCAGCGCATGGCGGTCGGGGTGCATGTGCCTGCAAAGGGACATAAAACGATAGGGGTGGTGTGAGAGGGCCCAGGCAGCAGCGATTGGAAGAGTGGAAGCAGTTGCCAGCATGCTGGACAGGCACAGAGCTAATCAGCGACAGCCCAGCGCTAATCAGCGACAGCAGGCTCACAGGAACAGGGTGAGGTTGTAGTTGAGCCCGGCCACATACTGACTGCCCGTGCTTTGCAGCAGCCTGCACGTGCGTTGGATTAAAGCAGAGGGCGTGGTTGCGCTTCAACTTTCGAGGAGACTGGGTGGCATTGAAAAGTACTGGGGCACCCCTCGCATCCCTGCTCACATGTCAGCAGCTGCCGATCACACTACCCACCTACAAGAAGCGCTGCTAGGCTCCCCCAAACTGTGTGCACCACCACAAGCCGCACCAGAGCAGCGTGAGCACGAGGCAGTCGCAGGTGCACTCGTCAGCCGTCAGGCTGGCGCGGCGGCACAGCACCAGCATGCCTGCAAGGACGGGTGGTCAGGAAGGATAATTGATTTAGGAGGTCTGGCACTGATGAGACTGCGTTGGAGCTGCAACCGGAATGCACGCAAGGCTTCAATTTGCAATTGTAACGTGCTCACCTGCGCAGGTGGCCTCGAGGCTCGAGAACTCGTCNGCGNCGACAGGGTGCATGTCCTGCACAGCAAGACGGAATGCATGAAGGGGATATGTAGCCTGCTTCAATCGAGATGCCNAACCTGNCTCACCCNAACCTCCCGCGTGCCGCCACACNGAAAAATCTCACCAGCTTCTCTAGGCTTGACAGCGCGCACAGGGCCGGCGTGCTGTGCAGCGCCGCCATGAAGCCGTCCAGCAGGCTGCCGCTGGCACCAGGGGGCGTGCKYCMSKWGWKRGNCNWGSAGNGYGANGGGWGNYGTGYWGMYGGGGCGGTGGTGTTGGCCAAGAGAAGTTCAAGGGGCACTCAATCAAGGTATGGCCCAAAGCCAACAGAGCTGCAGTCCTTCCAGCCGCCAGCACCCAGCTGCCTGGCACTGCCAAGCCGGGATGCTCGTACACCTGCTGATCAACCAGCACCCGTCCGGGGCAGCACCCACCTTCAAACTCCTGGCTGCTGCACTCGGGCTCAGCACCCACAGCCAGGCCGCTCTCCTTGGTGTCGGTGCTCAACATTGAGCCCCACTCAGGGGACAGCATGCCGCAGCCCTCGTACTCGTCCTCACTGTCCTCAAGCTCCTCGAACAGCGGGTTGTCGTAGCTGAAGGGCAGCGTGCCAGACGGCGGCGGAGCGGCGGCGGTCTGCGAGGACGGAGGGGCGAAGGCGAGTGGCTTTGAATCGGAGCGGCACAGATCTGCATTCAGCGGCGCCAGTGTGTGATACAGCGGCTGCCACGCCTGTCATTTTCAGCCGCTGAGCCAGGATGGCAAACCTGGCACTCGGACGGTGGCGGCGGCACGGCGGTGGCGGCATTGGACATGTCTGCTCGCCGCCGCTTGGAGCTGCTGCTGCCCAGCCCGGCCTGCTGGCCCTCCAGCCCACGGCCGCCCAGCTCAGCCTCGGGCCGCAGGAGAGGGGCGGGGGCGGCCTCTGCTGGCCGCTCGCGCTTCTGACGGCCGAAGAGCCCCAGCATGGCGAGCTGCAGCGGTTGGGAATGGCTTGGAGGCGAGCCAAGAGCCGGTGGGAAGAAGGGAGGGAGTGCGCCGCGAACAAGAAGAGGAGCTGCTGTGCTGCGCATTTCGTAATCAAATGTTCGGAGCACCCACTTGCCCGTCTCTCATCCAACTGCATTTACAAGAGCATACGTATTGCACAAAGTGAGGATCTATGTATCTTAGCTATGCATACAGCATGGACCGACAAGTTGAGCCCCAATCAGGCGCTCGCCGCTGCGCCGCCGCCGTTGCTTGCCGCTGCGCCGCTGCTCCAGCGCACGCGCACGCCCACGCCGCACTTGAGCTGGTGGTTCAGGCTGGACAGATCGATGTGCAGGCCCTCGGGGCGAGCAGCGGCTGCACTGGCCGGCAGGGCCAGGCGCTCGGAAGTTGCCAGGCTGCATGCGTTGGAGCGCTGCACCAGCTCCACAGCTGCGTCGCCAACCGGCAGGTGCCAGCCCAGNCACCGCCACCCCACCAAGTGCAGGCCACTCCAGCTTGCTTTCTGCAGCCTCCTGGGCGTCGGACACTGGTCCACATGCGTTTGTGCCGTCAGATGAGCCACCGCGCAGCTGCGCCGGGCTGCCAAACTGCAGCAGCACCTCNGCAGTGTGGCTGCCCTCGGCCGAATGCTCGATCGTTGCCGTGATGGTGAGGAAGTTGCAGAGCGAGGTGCCCGCCTGCAGTGGGGCAGCACCCAGCAAGCATGTTGGTTTGATCAGATGACAGCATGAATCATCGCTCAGCACCCACAACAGCCAGGCTCGCCAAAGCAAGCTAATGTGACAATGCCGTCTGTCTTACGCAGGCAACCCCTCACCACCACTGCAGTTTGCGGCGCAATGCAGACTGCCCGTCCCATTGAAGCACCAGCACCCACCTCTGGCTCCTCCCCGCCGTCATTGTACATCGTCCAGCTGATGGTGGTCCGCCCCTCCTGCTCAGCACCCAGCAGGGACAGGGTGGGCCCGCCAGCAGCAGCACCCTGCTGCCCATCCGCCAGCACAGTTGGCAGCGCAACCACTGCCACCAGCGGGCTGCGTTTGGTCTCAGTGGTGGTCAGCCCGGGTTCGGAGTGCATCAGCAGGGCCTGTGGCAGGCAGTGGATGGGAACAGGGCAGACTTGAAGGGTGAGCAATATGCAACGCAAGGGCAGCGTCGGTGACCGGAAAAACGGGTTGCTGCTGAGCAGCCCAGCACACGAGGCTATCCAAAACTGGGCCAGTGCGATCACCTGGCCTCCCAACATGTGCAGCGGGATCTCCCCCAGCGGCGCCTCCAGCTTCGCAGTCTTGCCATCCTTGCTGCAGCGCGGCAAAGCACGGGAAAACAGCTCGGAGGCGTGTTAGAGCGCACGATCAGGGAGGGGCAGGCAGCATCACAGCGGAAGATGCTTCCTGTAGGAGAGAGTGGCCAGCAGTGAGCATGCACCACTGGCAGGCAGCTGCTTGGCATCCCACAGCAAACAGACCCCACCAGCCTCACCCCGCGTCCACCACGTGGCCATCCTCCCACAGCGAGTGCCAGGTGCCGGGCGGGAAGTGGGCCTCAACACTGGTCGCCCCCTNGCTCCAGCACTGGGCTGACCAGCAGCGCGTCTCCAACCATGAACTGCCTGCGTAGCGAGGGTTGGGCGGCTAGATCAGTGGCCGCATGTGTAGCGCAGCTCCTTGTGTGGGGCGTCCCGCGCCAGACGGCAACGCTCCACTGGATGCAAGCATTCCAGCAGCACACGGGCTGCGTCACGGTGTCCTTCGCACCTGCCCCAATACCCCCGTTTGTACGATGCAGATCACTGCCCATGGTGCAGCCCCCTGGCCCATCCAGTTGCACAAAAGCAGCCGACCAAGCACGCGCCTGTCGTTACGCTGCGCTTGCTTGTCTTGCGGGAAGTTGAACCACAGGGGCCGCATGATGGGCGCGCCCGTGTCGGCCGCAGCGTGCACAGCGGTGTACAGGTACGGCAGCAGCTTGTACCGCATGCCCAGTGCGCGCTTGCCGGCGGCGGCCACCTCCGGCCTGTGGCGAGATTTGGGCCAGTGAAGAGGTGAAGGGCAGCTCAGTGTGTTGGTGCATCCCCCAAGCAACAGGCGAGCAAGTAGCTGTATGGCTAGTGCAGCTTGGCTTGGACCACGGCAGGGCAAGAGCTGGTAGCCAATGCTCTCCTTCACCCCAGCAGCGCACAAAGCACAACGCAGTTGCTCCAAACCGCCCGCAATGCGCCACAAACCAACCCACCAGCGGTAGAGCTCCTGGTAGCTGGAGTGCAGGTCGGAGTGGCTGCGGCTGAAGGGGTAGAACGCGCCCAGGGACACCCAGCGCGCGCACAGCTCGGGAGTGGTGTCGCCCTGGAACCCGCAGATCTGTACAAGCAGGACAGCAGGAGAGGAGGATCATGTGAGGCATGCCAGGCAGCACTGAGCAATGTGACTTGCACCAGGGCTTGCACTGCAGTGAGCCTGACACCCCCAGCGCAAGCAACTCAAGCTGTGCAGTGGCTTGCACGCAGCCTATGCCCAAACCGTGCTCACATCGGCACCAGCAAAGGGGATGCCCCACAGCCCGATGTTGAGCACGCCAGGAATCGACTGTGCCAGCTGCTCCCATGTGGCTGCGAGGAGCGGGTGGGATGGGAGGGCAGTCAGCTGACCACAGCAGGGTTATGGCGGGGTCTGCTTGCTTGCATACACCAACACATGCGCTGTTTCAGGAGCCGTGCACTCCACGGGGTGTACCCCTGGCCGTCCAACATGTAGCGCAGCCCAAGCCAGCCTCTGCTGGATCACTGCCGCACCCGAGTTGTCCCCTGTCCAGTGGCCGGCGTACGAGCCGGTGCCTGTGAAAGAGGAGCGGCTCAGCACAAAGGGGCGCTGCCTGCAGCGGGCAGGGCAGGCAAACAATGCGGGAATAACCAGCAATCAACAAGAGGTCATACTGCTGCAGCGCTGCATGCATGGGACAGCCTGGTGCAGCAAACAGCAACCGCAGTTGCACGTGTTGGACATTCAGCTGACTGCCGCCCCAGGCACAACCAATGCAGCAGCTGCTGCAGCGCAAGCAGGCATGACCAGCAGGATTTAGTCTGCAATAAGCTCACCCCGTCACCTCCTTCACAGCGTCGTGTGTGGTCAGGCACTCGGAGAGGCCGTACAGGTTGTGAGTATTGTACTCAACCGAACCGTCGTGGTGGGTGGCCAGCACAGACATCGACTGTGCAGTGGTGGGTGGTTGTGTGCAGGTGTCATTGGGAGATTGGGTGCCGGTCTAGGCATGGGCCCCASACACGCACGCCACTGTCGCATCCTGTTTCTGGGGTGCGTGCCAATCCAGCCTGCATGTGCAATCGTAACTCGTCAACCCGAATCAATCAACCCAACCCCTGGGCACCAGCGCACCTTGAACCCCAGGGGCAGGCGGGACAGGCTGTTGGAGACGTCATAGGGCGGGTGCAGCCAGCGCCGCTGCGTGTCGTTGATGTCGCTTGCCTCCCAGCAGTCAAGGTGACAGACCTGCGAGAACGTAGGGACGCAGGAACGCAGCCAGAAGGCAAGCGTCGTGTTACTTTTGCAAGGTGGCATGGCAGCGGGTTGCAAGCTTGGGCTTGTGCACAGCCTGTGAAATGCGCACCCAGGGTGGGTCGTCACGCAGCTGTGCAACAGAGGGGGTGCCTTTGGGCGTTGTGGCTGCTTCAGAACGCAGCTGGCAGACGTCGCCTGTGCAGAAGTTCGAAACTTCGTCCATGTCGATCTGAAAAAGGGGAGGGGAAACAGTGGCAACATAACTGATGCCCATGGTGCATCAGTGGCCGTGCCATGCTGGGGCATGCCATGGCCAGCATGGCATGTTACAGTGCGCCATGCCAACCTAAGCCCGCCACGCCACGCTACAACCGAAGCTGCCATGCCATGCCAGGCCACGCCATGGGCAAATGTGGGGCATGCCCGCCTTGCATTGCGCGACCCTCCCGGAGGGTGGTGACCAGACCCAGGCACTCTCCACATTTGCTCACCCAGATGCCGTCCCAGGGCACCAGGTCACGGTGCTCCCGCAGCAGGCGGGTGAAGTAGTCCCTTGCACGAGGCAGGAAGAAGTCAGGGAAGTGCGTGGCGCCCGCCCACACCTGCGGAACGAATCAGAGGGCATGGCGAGCCTTGACAGGTGGCAACATGCCAGCTGCACATTGACCACATCGGAATGAGACATGAAAGGGGCAAGCAAGGCTTGTGCAAGGCACAGCATGCAGGCGGCACGGCGCGCTGCTTAATGGTAACATGGCGGACAAGCCTCACAACTGTGCAACAGCCCCAATGAGACCAATCCAACTCACCCAGCCCAGGTACGGCTTGCCATCAACCCCTCTCATCCAAATGTCGGCCTTGGTGCCCTCGTCATAGGGAGCGTACCCAGGGTCAACCTGCAGCCAAACATGTGCAGCTTTGGTCAACCTGCAGCATTGATCACGCCACACATGGGTCGGGCGCTTGCAGGTGCTCATGACTCCATGCACATGGCAGGCGCCGCCACGCCGCCACGCAAATGGAATTCGCTGCCGCAGCAGGTCTGCAGGCGGGCGCTGCTCATGTAGGGCTGCAAAACACGGGTCGACCCAGCAACGAAACAGCATTGCTTGCCGAGGCGCCCGCCCATAGCATGGCCTTGCCTTGATTCCCGGGTCCACAATGGGCACCCAATGCTGGTCGTTCTGGTGCAGCTGCTCCACAAAGCGCTGCAAGAAGGAGGCAAGGGGCGTGGGAGGGACGGACAGAGCCGTGTAGCCTGGTCATGACGGTTGTTTCGCGGCTTTGGGATGTGGACTGGCACCCTCTGTGGCATGCCCTCTACACCATGTTGAAAGCCACAGCTGCCACAATCCCCCACCTGCATTTCTGGCAGCGGGTAGTTCTGGGGGTGGAAGGTGAAGTCCCTCCACCCGTCCATGTGGTCAATCTGCAGCGCATGAAGGGGCACACTGCCATCAATACATCACACAGATACACGGGGGCAAATCGTGTGCATGCATGGCCGACCGGCATGACAGCGCCGCCGCAATGCCGCCCTTGCCATGCCATGCCATGCCGCACCATGCCAGGCCATGCCATGCCATGCCCATGACACAGCAGGCAAGGCAGGGCCCCCCTCACATCGGTCCAGATCGTTTCCAGCGGCAGCCCGGCGGCTGAGTAGTTGGCAACAACTGCCTCCACCTCCCATACTGATTTGTAGCCATACCTGCAGAGGGGGGGTCAGGTGGGCAGGCAGCCAGATTGGTCGGTGCGACAGCAGGAGCATACCATTCAGCGGGCTCCCTTGCAGCAGGGCAGCTTGGTGCACGTCTCCACAATAGCAGCACCACCACAGCTGCGGCCCAGCTCACTTGCACTGGTGCCATCCAAGCGTCCAATAGGGCATCAGGGCGGGGCGGCCCACCACCTGGGTCAGCTGGTCAAGCACTGCATGGGCACAACTCAATGAGGGCAAGCACTGCATGAGTGCAACGCAATGAGGGCAAGCACTGCATGYGTGCAACTCAATGAGGGCAAGCACTGCATGYGRYCAACTCAWRSAGGGCYNGCARMMAGATGAGGTCCTGCTTGCATTGCCGGCAGCGCGCACGCCGACTTTGCTGCCCTCCTACCATTCCACCCACCACCACGCTGCTGAAGTCAGCATGCTGCAGCACTCACCGTCCCGCGGGGTGGGGCCCATGAGCAGGAACACGTCCAGCACACCGCCAGTCACCCGCCAGCTGCAGATGCATGTAGACAGCTGTCACGATTGATGAGCAGGTCCGATTTGAAACAGGTGCATCTTCGTTGCCACTGCAGCAGATGTGTCTGGAGCGCAAGACCCTGCTGCCCTTGCCTGAGCCGGTCCTCGGTTGGCACCACATCCATCGCATTGGAGTTGAGCAGCAGCATGCCCCACGCCGAGCCATCTGCAAGATGGGAAAGAGGCGGTTTCAGGGCCCATGGAGATGGAGCACCTGGAGAACTGTGCCGTGCTGCATGCCGTCGGTTTGCGCATGGACACAAGGTCGCGGCTCCCAGACAGCTGATCTCCCACAGGTCATGTACAGCCGCCCCTGCCCTTGGGTTCACCTTCCTCCAGCGCCAGGATGTAGGGGTGGCTGCTGTACATGTTCTGCCATGGTTTGGGAGTGCATGGGGGTTGGGAAAAGTTGGTTGAGGCACGGATTAGAACAAGAGCTGGCTGAAGCGCAGCACATTGTGTTCCTGGAGACTGCCGCAAAGTGGCATGCTGCACGCAGGCCAGGATGCATATGCACAGCGGCACCAGCCCCGGCTCCCAACCAATGCACCTGCTCCAGGAAGGTGGGCCCGAGATCGTGATTCCACAGGGCGCGTGGCATGCCGTTACGTCTGCGCAGAAGGGGAGGCAGGATCAAGAGCCAAGCACACCGGGCTGAGTCTGGCGCTGGTGACCACGGCAGGCTCTCTGAAGCAACTCGCAGGTTTGGCAGCAGAGCGTGCACAGCGCTATCTGCCCACACTATGCTGTGCACATGTGCTGGGCTCGCTCACTCCAGGCGCAGCGTGTTGGAGGCGCGCTCGCCTGCGCCAAACAGCAGGGTGGTGGGCGCCACCCAGGAGCTCAGCTCGAGGTATTGGTCCTGCTGGGCAGCATGATGTTGCAATGGCGGTACCGCAGAAGCAGGACATGAGTCGCACTGCAGCAATGCATAGCAGCAGGCAGTTCACATGATGCTGTGGCTGCACCAAGCAGGCCCACACTGGGCAGCCAGCAACGACCGCTACGCTACAGAAAAGGAACACATGGCAAACTGAAACACCATTCTCCACTTGCCTTGTACACGAGGCGGGTGCCGGTGGTGTTGAACACGGTCGCCCTGCTGCCGCCCAGGCGAGACACCTCAATGCCAAACGGCGCCTCCCTCAGTTCCAACTTGAACTGCTGGTTGTTCTGGGGGCTGGCTCCGCTGCTGCTGCCGCTGCCGCTTGCAGGTGCAGCAGGGCGGTCCGCAGCGGCAGGGCCTGCTTCCCCTGGCTGGGCGGCAGCTTTGCCTGCTGCCTGGCTGCTGTCGGGGCCGCCGCCGCCGCCGGGCAGCAGGGAGGTGCGGAACAGCCAGGTGGGCACCTCCCACCGTTTGCTGTTGGCGTCTGTCAGCCTGATGCGCAGGATCGAGTCGGTCAGAGGCTCAGCCGCCAGCTTCAACGACTGCAGCATGCCCAGGCAGCGCAGGATGAGAGGGACATGTTGAGTCGACTTGCATGCAGGCTGCTGCTCAACAGCTGTATGCCCCGCACTGCTCCTTGCCGAGCTGCGCCGCTAGAAGGTCAGCGCCGCCGGCCCATCCTGCCATGCAACCAGNCCACCCATGCAGCTGGCATGAGACCGCCCATGGGTCTGGCGCAGCGGGCGCACCTGCACATCGGGCCCCAGCTCCGGCTGGGCGCTCTTGTACTGCTTCAGCGTGCCGCTCACACTGCCATCTGCAGTGCAAGCAGTGGGGAGCTTGAAAATGAGGTGGGCAGGCATGGATGGAGCCGCACCACCGTCCGCTCCTCTACAGCAGGCGCCCACAACCGTCCGGGGCGCTGCCTTTGACTCGTGAGCCCCGCGCCGCGCACCCCAGTGTCCAGACCAGCCTCAGCAGCCCAAGCCCTTCAGCAATGCTCGAGTGATTCCAGTCCATGCCCCTCACCCTCGCCCCAGTCCAGCTCGTCGGCTTGGTACTTGCTGTCGCCCGCGTTGGCCTTGAAGCACCAGGGCAGGTCGACGTGGGGCGCCCCCTCAAACTCGGCGGGTGCCCAGCAGCAGCCCTTGCCCTCACACTCCGCCCGCGTCATGCCAGCATAGCCTGCATGCAGAAGGATGGACGTGTAATCAAGCTGCGAGGTGAACACAGCGTCTAGGGTTTCACGTGCTGGCGGCGGCGGTGCCCCGGGCTGTGCCCCTGCCGCCTGGCGCCTGTCTCAAATGTCATTGCACTGTATTCCAAACATGCATCACGCACCGCAGTCCACCCTGGGGCCGAAACGATAGCAAGCGCCATCGGCTGCTGCCAGAGGGAGGGCGGCCAGGCTCGTGGCGACCGCCAGCGCCGCCACCACCCAGTGCATGACGAACGATGGCAGTCCGGACCGCTGACTGTGAGCCTCCCGACAAGGCCACGGTAGTGGGCTGCTGACGAGTCCTTGTAGCCTGCTCGCTTCCTTGATGAGCGATCAGGCATAGCCTGATTGCAATTCACCCAACAGACGCGCGCTCCGGCACACCAGGAGGGGCGAGCAAACAAATGCGCAGCAGTGCCTCTTCGGCTTGCGCCTCATGTTTGCTCCCCGACATCGGTGATCGCTCCAGATGCATGTATTTTAAGGCGGCGCAGCGGGGAGCTCGCGATGGTGCAGCCCGCTGCGGCGGCAGAGGCTCTAGCCCTGCAGCTGCAAGCCACCGAGCTGGAAAACATCCTGGATGCACGCGACAAAGGGCGGGTAAGCTGTCGGCCCTGCTTTGAGCCATTTGATCAGTTCCTTCGCTCCTCCCAGCGCTTGCAATGCCCCATTGCAGACGCCGACCATTCTGCGGCGCAATCTGAGCTACGTGGATCGCTCCAGGCGGAGGGCGCTGCAGCAAGGGTGCGCCGCCGCCGCTGCCGCCAGCCGCCTGCTGGCGCCTGCTACCTGCCTGGCCCGCGGGCGGCACAGAGCCTGGCACACTCATGCACATGATGGCAAGCTCTCCTGGCCGGCTGTCCAACAGCTGAGACTCTTGCTGCCTGCCTCGTCGCCCCTCCAGGCATGGCGCGGCATTGCAGCTCCAGCTTGAGCTGGCGGGCGGGCCTGGCCCCGCTGGTGGGCCCATGCAAACCAGCAGTGCAGCAGCAGGCAGCAGCAGCCCGGACAGGGCCACTCGGCATGTGCTGGTGGCGGCGGTTTGCATCGTTGCACCGCAGAACGGCACCCAGGTGCGCTGCGCAAGCCAGGTGTTGCATTTCGGGGCACTTGGGTGAGCGGAAGTAAGGCAGTGGGAAACCTCGCTGCTCTGCCTGCATTGAGTGCTCACCCTCCTCATCAATATCGTGCTGATTCAATTCCCTGCCCAGCAGGCATATGTCCCAGTGTCTGCCCGGACGGTGCGCCTGCCGCCAGAGCGACATGCCCGCCTCTCGCTGTGCCTGCCCTTGGGTGCGGCCAGCCCAGCTGCTGGGCTTGCGGTGGTCCTGCTGCACCCATTTGCCGGCGACGCACGATGGCGGTACCGCTACCGCCTCAGCAATGAGGAGCAGCGGCGGTGGAATGCGGCACAGGCAGCGGCGGCAGAGGGGCAGCACATGCAGCCGCCAGAGTGCGGCCAGCTGGCGCTGCTTGCCAGCCTGGCGCCGGCGTTGCACCGGCGGAGCAGGAGCAGTGCAGCAAGCAGCGGCAGCGGCGGTGGCAGTGGCGATGAAGGGCGGTTGCTGGAGCCCAGCATCACTGCTGCAGCCGCATTCACGCTGCTGCCGAGTGGCTCGCAAGTCGGCTACAGCGTCATTTCGCTGGACGGCCTGTTAGGCGGTCGCCCGAAGGCAGAGGTGAGCCGGCCAGCTGGCAGCTGGCTGGTGCCTTTGGCTGCCTGGGGGCATCTTGAGCGCTCTCTGCTGCACGGCGCTGCAACCCTGTTGCTTCACTTATCACTCTGGCTTGCTCCGCATGTTGCTCTGGCATCAACTCAAGCTATATTCCTGCAACCGCGCAGGGATTCATCCAGCGGCAGCACGGCGTGCTGACCACACATGTGCCGCAGCTGGGTGCGAGTGCCGGCGGTGCAGAGCGCGGCCTTGCCTCCCCCTGGTTCCAGCTGGATAGTAGAGGGCTTGGGCTGCATCAGGCGGCAGCTGGACGTAGCAGCAGCGGCAGCGGAGCGGCCAGCGGGGGTGACAGCCACCCGCCATTCCGCTACACCGCCACGCTGGTCAGCGGTAGCGGCGGTGCGACGCAGCAGCGCGGCGGGCAGGCGCCACCCGCCGTCCAGCAGCAGCAGCAGCAGCAGCAYCAGCAGCAGCCRGAGCCGCAGAWCACCTACTTTTTCTGCAGCTTTGACGGCAGCTGCAGCGTGCGCAGCGRGGCGAACGGCTTCCGCTGCCCGCTGGCCTCCTGCCGCGGCCTGCGCTGCCACTCGTACGCGGCACTGCAGCAGCACATTGGGGCCATGCATGGCTACCACGCCTCCTATTTTTCGGGGCTGCTGCCGGATGGAGGCCTGGAAGTGTACCTGCGCTGCAAGCCAGGTGGGTGGGGGCGGGTGTGTCCATGGGTGGAGAGATGAGTTTGATCGGGAGCTGGTGGTTGCAACAATCTGGTTGCAGTGCGCTGACGGCTGCCCTGTCTGCTCGAGTAATTGCATTGTAAATGTCTGGGAGCTGCGCCATTTCCATCCTTGCCTTCCATTACTCGCATCTCCCCTCCCTCTGGCCCCTCCCACCCTCCCGCAGCCTGGCTCACCCCCAAGCTGGAGTTTTTGCCGCGCCAGCTGGGCCGGGTGGAGGAGCACCCGCTGCTGGACCTGCTCTCCATGTCGCACAACCGCTACC
>JADXDR010000051.1:46994-137695 GCA_025026875.1 Chlorella ohadii | reverse complement strand
CTGTTTGTTTGTGTGGGCGCCTTGTTCTGCGCAGCTGGGTTTGCAGACGCTAATGCGTGGGTTGCTGTCGGTTCGTTGGCACAAGGGGCATTCTGCCCTGCTGTATCTTGCCGGGGCGGTGTTGTGGACAGATGCATGCGTTCCGCTGTGCTGCGCTGTGCCTTGGTACTCAGCCGGCACATTAGCCCCAACCATTCTTGCCCCTCTCCCCTCCCCTCATTGCTCCCCTCCCCACTCCCCTCCCTGCCCTCCCCCGCAGCGCGACTGCCGCGAGCGGCTGGCGGAGCACAAGGGCCTGTGCCCCGAGGAGCGCGCCTTCATGTTCGAGTGGAACCTGTTCCTGCACCGCCGCCCGCTGCATGCCGACGGCGACATGCCGGCAGCGTTGGCCGCTTTTGCGGCAGGGCACCGCGAGGAGCTGGGCAGGGACGGCCCGTTCCGCCGCTGTATGGTGGCCCACCTGCTCAACCTGTGGCGCTTCCGCCTGCTCACACCCAGCCAGCTGCACCAGCTGACGCGGGAGCTGCCGCGCGTGGCGCCGCTGCGATGATGTGCCCGCCTGCGCAGCCCAGCTGCCTGCCTTGGAAGCTTAACTTCTCAGCTCTAACATTTCATTCAAGAATGGGGACAGTGACGTTTAAGCAATGTGGATCAAGAAGAGGGCATTCAATACAGGGGAGACATGTGGGCAAGGGAAGCGCAAAAGATACGACTACATTTGGGACAGCGCTAACGCAGGGGCGTTGCAGCCTTGAAGTTTGTAGGAGGGGCTAGGAAGGGAACAAGGAAGGCAGACATGAACATTTTGGGTTTGGTGTGACAAAGCGCGTGCCTGGTGCAACCCAAGGACCGCAGGCACAAGGCAATGGCAGGTATGGCCATCACGAAGCAACACCACACAGTAACAGCAGAAACAGCAGTCAAGTTGCAGCCAGATCAGCTGCCTGCCCGTGCTCAAGGGCGCTTGTCGTTAGGCCCAGGCGGGATGCCCGGGGTGGGGTTGGCTGGCTTGGGTGCTGGCTTTGCAGGCTGGTAGCCGCACGGAACTGGCCGGTATTGCCTGCAGCAGGAAGGGGCAGCGCGCTGTGTGACGGCCAGTCCACAAGACTGATGAGTAGAGCAGGCGCTGCCTGCCATCCCACAGTGCCCATGCGAGCAAGCCACCCGCGGATGACAGCAGAGCACTCACAGCGCGATGACGCCCCACTTGAGGTCTGCCAGCTTCTCGAAGGCCCACACGCTGATGTCAAAGTGGTCCATGTCTCCTGCGAGGCAGAACATACGGGCAGCGTAGGTGAGCATGCAGGAGCATGCAGGCATCAGCCGCAGCGACGTGCAGGTGCACGGCGTTGCACGCTGTGGCTGGATGTGCTGCAAGCAGGCAGCAAGCGCTCACCGCAGCACCACCGCTTGTTGGAGTAGTAGTTGCCTGCGCAGCACAGCAGGTTCGGGCATGATTTGATGCGTTGTTGAAGGCACCCCTGCCGCCCCTCATGCCCACTCCCCCGCAATAGCCCTGCCTCGATTCAGCCTCACCTGGGTAGCTGCATGGGCACGCGTCCTGCAGTGGCAACACAGCATAGCAATGGGGAGGACTCGATTACCAGCAAGGCTAGTGTCGCATCCACACATGACCGTCCGGCAAGGCGTGCTGCTTGTAGGAGGTGGGCGGCAAGCAGGGCACATGTTGGCAACCGCCCAGCCACAGTCCTCCCACTGCAAAAGGCCACGCCATGTCTCTCATGTGTTTTTCAGAACCCCTTCCCCTCCGCACCACAATCTGGATGACCACACTGGCGCTGGGGTCGTAGCAGACGCTCTTGCGGTCCAGCTCCGCGCCGTACCCATCCTTGAACTTGATTGGGTTGCAGCGGATCTCGTAGCAGCGCCTGCAAGGTGGCAGGGAGCAGGGTGCGGCGGCTGGGAATCAGTGTCACAAGTGCAAGTGATACAGTGGCCCAGGAAAAAGCCTCCAGCTGTGTGGTCGATGCTGCGCTAGTACTCACCCGCAGGAGCCGATGAACTCGTCATTCTGGTCGGAGATTGCGCCCGCGTCCCAGCCTGCGCAGCGCAGGCAGCGAAGGCAGTTACTACACAGCTACAAATGTGGATGTGCTTGCCCTGCCGCAGCAGGCCACCACACGGCAGACCCCTCCCACCCACCTGGGCCGATGTCGGGCCAAATGTACTTGTGGGTGCAGGAGCCGTCGTGGATGGTCCACTGGTCGCCAGGTGCAGAGTAGTGCGTGGCACGGCCCGTCCGCCACCCAGCGCCGCTGTCCGCCGCTGCGCCGGCTGCCGCGCAGGCTACAAGTAGCACAGCGGACAGCGACAGCGTCCTCGCCACTTGCCTTGCCATGGCTGCTGCTGCTGCCGCTCGACCTGCGTATGAGGCGTACGGGCCTTGAGGTTGGAAGGAAGGAGCGGCAGAATGTGGCAGCATATGTGGGGACAGGCCGCAGAGATCCTGAAATGCAGCATGTCTATGCACTGGTGCGCCATAGACCAGCAGTGGCACTCGTTCAGGCACAGGGCGCCTCTCAGCGGGCGGCCGCCGCCGGTTGTGCCGCCGCCGCAACCGCCGCCGCCGGGAAGCAGAGGCGCGGGACGGGGCGGCTTTTGCGCTCGGCGTCCTTTCCTCACCCTCTCAGGCCCGCCCGCGAACCCCTGCGCCCCGGTGGTTTGCCGCGAAGGCAGTGTGTCCGCCAAAGGGCGTTGTGCGCGGTTCAGTCGCTGTCAGACGAGTCAGAAGGCGCGAGTAAATCGAGTGATGGGATCAAAGCACCCGCCAAGGACGAATGCGGCGCATGGCGGCCTCTCGCCCCAGCGCGCCTGCCGCTGACGCAGTGCCCCTGACCATGCAAGCACCTTTTCGCTTCGTGGTATCTGTCTGCCATGATTTGTTGTCAAGCCACAACGGATGCTCCAGTCGGCTCGCCAGTCAGTCGCGGACGCGACGGTACAAGGGCCTCGCCAACGGCTGTTTGAGCGCGTCCATCCGACCTGCAGAACGTGCTACCGTCACAATCTGCAGCTCAACCACCTTGCACGAGCGAGGGGCTTTGACGAGCCTGGAGAACAGAAATGGGGTCAGTGGGAGGAGGATGCGCCGTCGGCAGCGGCGACGGCAGCGGCAGCGGCAGCGGCACTGCGAGGCGGCGACCGCGGCCAGCGTCGGCGGCGCTACTGCAGCACCTCATAGGATTCTGCGACCAATTATGAGATGATCCCGATGCAAACAAGAGCAAACGGACGCCATGACCTGGCCATGCTCGAGGCGCCTGAAATGCGGGGGCCGGTCCCTCGCTCGGGGCCATTGCTGCATACTAGAAATTGTGCAACAAGCATCTGGAGTTGTTTCAGCTGGCCAGCGGCACCAGTCCTTTCGCTCGCCGCCGCTCGCTCCTGGTGAGGGCCCTGCACGCTTGCAGGCGCTTAGCTTGTGCAGAAAGGTTGCTTGATTCAGCAGCGCCATGCCGCCGCGCCATGCGTGCCTGCCCCGTCTGCCGCCGCCGCCGCTGCTGCCGCTGCTGCCGCTCACCTGCTGCCGCCAAATGCTTTCGCCCTTGCAGGCCTCGCTCCCCGCTTGACCCGCGGCCATGCTGCGGCGCAACGCGCGGCTCAGGAAGGAGTTCCTGTACCGCAAGAGCCTGGAGGGCAAGGAGAAGGAGCTGTATGAGAAGAAGCGCAAGATCCGGCAGGCGCTCGAGGGTGCGCCGCCTGGCTGTGCATAAAAGAAAGAACAGCTGCAGTTCAGCAGGCGTGCCTGCAGCTGGTCACAGCTGCTGCTCTGTATGGTCCAGTGCCGCGCAGTTGTAGCCGCTGCTTGGCTGCCGCCCCGACCGCCGCTCACCGCTGCTGCCGCCTGCGCTATTGCAGAGGGCAAGCCCATCCCCACGGAGCTGCGGAGAGAGGAGGCGGAGCTGCGCAAGCAGGTGCGGCAGCAGCCACATTAACATGTCTGTGTATTGCGCCCATGTGCAAGCATCGATGCGCAGGAGATCAAAGCTAGGCTGTCGCTGGTGATGACAGCTGGGGCCAGTGGCGGGCATCAGGCTCGCCTCCTTTTGTAGCCACTGCCCAGGCTGCCTTTGCAAACACCCACGAGCCTGCCCACCGTCAAACCGTCAAGCTGTTTTTGATTGGAATTACAGGTGGAGCTGGAGGACGACAACACGGCGGTGCCGCGCAGCCACATAGACGACGAGTATGCACATGCGGGGGAGCGCGACCCCAAGATTCTCATCACAACCAGCCGAGACCCCTCGTCGCGGTGCGCACAGGCTCGGGGGCAGCTGCAGCATGGGGTATGCGGCGCTAGGCCGCTGGCGAGAATGGTGCCATGTGGTTGGAAAATGCAGCTTCTCCTGCTGCTGTGCATGCCCAAGTGTTGCTCACGCTTCCCGCCCTGCTCCTGCCACGACCTGCAGGCTGGTGCAGTTTGCCAAGGAAGTGAAGCTGCTGTTCCCCAATGCGCAACGCGTCAACCGTGGTGGCATGGTGCGCCGCTTCGCTTGGTTGGGGAAAGGCAGCCGCCGGCTGGCGGTGCACGGCTTGGCGGTTTGAGGGCGCGGAGACAACTGGCCTGCCCCGCTACCTGCCTGTGCTGCAGTCCAGCTTTTGGCTGCACATGGCGCTTCGCCTCGCTGGCCCCTGCGGCCCCTGCCCAACCACCCCTCCCTGCCCTCCCTGCCTGTCCAATCACCAACCCCCGTCTTCTCCTGCCCTCCCTCAGGTGGTCAGCGAGCTGGTGGAGTCGTGCCGGTCGCATGAGTTCACAGACCTCATCATGGTGCACGAGCACCGAGGGGAGCCAGACGGCCTCGTGGTCTGCCACCTGCCCTGTGAGCCTGCCGCTGCTGCTGCTGGGGTGGGCTGCTGCTGGCGCTGCTGTGGGGCTGCTGGTGCTGCTCCTGTGCCGAGCTGCTGCCGGCCCGCCGCCACCGCTGCTGCTGCCGCTGCCGGCGCCGCTGCTGCTGCGGAGTTGCTGCTGATGCACGGTGCGGCCCCTGCTGCGCTTGCTTCACGCCCTGCAGACGGGCCCACCGCTTACTTTGGCGTGTTCAACACCGTGCTGCGCCACGACATTGGTGACAAGAAGCAGGTGCGGGGCCAGCGGGCAAAGGCACGGCAGGGCGTTGGCGCCACATTGCAGGCCAGCTGGAGAGGCACTTGCCAACGCTTGCGCTGAAAAGTGTGCCTGCCTGCATCCAGCCACCCAGCTCCTTTCTCATGTCGTCCGGTCCTGCGTATGGTGTGCCCCGCAGGTGGGCACCATCAGCGAGGCGTACCCGCACCTGATCTTTGACCGCTTCACCTCCAAGCTGGGCCAGCGAGGTGAGCTTGGGCTGGCGAAGTGGGCACACTGCCGGGCGAATGCACCACGCAGCATGGCGGCATGGTGCTCCACGTTGTGGGGATGAGAGTTCAATTCCCGCTTTGTTTGTTCCTCCTTTTTTGTGCCCTGCAGTATCCTCCATCCTCAAGTACCTGTTCCCGCCGCCCAAGCACGACTCCAAGCGCGTCATCACCTTTGCCAACCAGGCAAGCTCGGCGGGCACAGGGGTGCAGCTCAGGCTGGGTGATGCATGGTGCTGCGGGCCTGAGCAAGCTGCCAAAGAAGCAGGGTGCCTGTAATGGCAGGATGGCCGAAGCTCGCAGATGTGCGGCACTAACTGACCAATCACATTCTGCCCTCCACCAACCTGTGCAGTCCGACTTCATTTCCTTCCGGCACCACACGTACGAGATGCCCAAGGGGGCCAAGTCCATCCAGCTCAAGGAGTGCGGGCCGCGCTTCGAGATGAAGCTGTACCAGGTGCGGCTTGCTGCAGCCGCTTGGCACAGGGAAGCACACGTCAACTGGCCAGCTTGGAACAGGGGAGAGGGGGACAGACTGTCGCGATGCTCATGCCGGCGCAAGAACCGAGCGATGTGGCTAGGCGGTATATTTCTGTCCACGTTCAGCGCTGATTTTTGGAAGTCGCCCAGCCTGGCTCGTCATGTTATGCACCGCCCTGCTTCCCGCCCCACGCAGATCAAGCTGGGCACGCTGGACCAGCCGCATGCTGAGACGGAGTGGGCGCTGCGCTCGTACACTCGGTCAGCCAAGCGGTCCAAGCTTGCGGTGGTAGAGGAGGAAGAGGCGTAGCGGGCTGGGCTGCGCGAGGACTGCATTGGAGAGTTTGACAGTCCATTTGAGCAGGGGGCCTCCATGCACCCCTGCTCCCCTTGACGTGCCGCCGGTGGATTTCCGATGTGCCAGCGGCATTTGTACCTTGTTCACTGACATTGACTGCTTGACGTTCCTGCTCTGTCCTGATGAGGATCCTGTACCTGACCTGGCGGCCCTTTTACTTGTTAAGAACAGCCAGAGGTGGTATACGAGGGCAGTACAGGATCATCACTACAAATACACATGTGCTTCTGGGCAATGCTTAGCACAAGTTACGGAGGTGATGGGCGAAATGCAGCGGCGGAAAGGGTTGCTGGCAGCGCCGCAGCTCAGCAGCGCCTCAGGGTCCGGCCAGGTTTTCGCGGCGGTGCCACCAGATGAGGCCGGCCACCAGTGGCAGGCGGGCCMGCTCGTACACTCCCGCTACCCASGCCCCCGCMGTGCGGTTGGCCGAGACGCCTCCCACCACCAACCCCGCCACAAWGGSCAGGCTGCCCAGTGACACCTGTGGCGGGGCGGGATGGGGGAAAGGGCGTGCCAAGTGTGCGAGCCAGACAGTCATGCCACACACGCACAGCAGGCCGGYCCATTACAATGATTGCAGCAGAGTCGGCCGGGGCAGCGCACGCTGCCCTCAGAGCCGAGGACTGCTGCAATGGAAGGAACAGACCCCTTGCCGCCCACCTGCAGCGTCTTCACGAGTGCAAATGTCTCCCGTGTTGGCACAGTGTGCAGCGTGAGCAGGCCCGTGACCGCCGCAGAGCTGGGAGAGGGGTAGGGGCAGGGACATGGGTATGGTGGTTTACAGTAAGCCCGGATATGCTCCCAACTTTCAGAGAGCTTCTGCCCAACTCCAACCTGTAGGGGCACCAAGAGCATATGTACTGGGAGCCCTCGCCACAGCCGGCAAACACGCAGGAATCGCGAGCTGGACTCCCTCAGAACGCTGCGCCACCAAACTGCGGCCCAGCTCACAAGACGAAGAGCGCACTGAAGACGGTGCCTGCAAAGTACAGTCCCACGGTACCGCCATAGACCAGAAGGACGAGCTGCGGCAGAGGAGCAGCATTGATAACGCATACTATGCATACATGCGCCATGGGATGTCACGCTACGCGCCATGCATGGGATGCCACAAGGCGCCGTGCGGAGCGTGCTGCTGCCACACATCCCCTCTGGCGAGTTGGGCAGATGGCGGCGCCCGGGAGGCCACAAACAACCGCCCAGCCCTGCAGCCTTGCGGCGCTTATGATTGGCCGTGATGGATGACAGCACTGCGCATGGCCCTGCACACAGCACCCCATCCATCCACCTCCGCCCACCTGGATACCAAGCACCAAGGGGGAGGCGGCCAGGACGTACATCAGGCGCACGCTGCCGCGGCGGCCGGGGCGCGACGCCAGCAGCGCACCCAGCAGGCCGCTGCCTACCATGGCCGTGAGCGATGCGGTGAGCAGGAACCAGCGGCAGTCGTCGCTGGCCTGCACAGCGCGGGGCACCCGTCGCAGTGACAGTGCGCTAGCGGGGGGGCGGNCACCCGGGGCTGCAGTCCGTGCACAGCAGTGCTGCAGGCGCGGCACGAGCTGCCCACAACGCTGAATTGCAGGTGCAGGCTTGTGCCCACCAGTGCAGGCACAGCGCGCACAGCAAGGCTGCCGCCCCCTTCACATCCCACTGCTGCCTACCAGGATGGAGTATGAATAAGAGCCCAGCAGCGCAAACCCAAAGCTCTCCATCGTCGTCAGCGCAACGCCAAACAGCCAGGCCTTGCGCTGGCGCAGCAGCAGCGCGGCCTGGCCGCGCAGGCGCAGGCGGCGGTACAGGAAGGTGCGCGACAGCGGGTTGGGGCACAGCAGCCAGGCCAGGTAAAACGTGCCCACCACCAGCAGGACCTGCAGGGCAGGTGGTTGCGGGGAGCGCGGGCCAGTTATGTAGTGATACTGTTATGTAGTGATCCTGCCCTGTTCACTACCCACTGCTGCCCGCTGCCAGTTGGGGGCCAGCGTGCAAAGCGGCACGTCCTCCCGGCACGCACCGCAGCACTGTTGCTGCTGCCTGCTCAACAGGAAAGCCCCCTAAAACTCCTGCTGCCCGCTCAACAGGCAAAGCCCCCACACACGCACTCACAATGGAGACGCCTAGGAATCCATTGATGTTTGTTGAGCCCTGCTGCTGCAGGGCAACCGCGGCGCCCGCCACCATGGCCGCGTTTGTGAGCACGTCGCTGAAGCCCAGGATCAGAGGGCCGTGCTGGCTCACTGACGCCCGTTTCACTGCAGGAAAGCAACAGGAGGCGTGCGTTTGAGGGCGGAGGCATGGTGGCAGGGCAGAGCAGGGAGCGCTGAGCCGGCTTGCTGCCGACCACCTGGCTGGCGACCGGCTGGGCGAGGGTGCCTAGCTGTCTCCCGCCAAGCAGTACGCGGCTGGGCGCCTTCAAGGCGCAGCGGTAACCAGCGCGCCAGCCCACTCACAGTCAAAGAAGACGAAGGGACTGATGGGCAACCAGGCAGCTGCCAGGCTGGCACTGACGTAGTACAGTGCTTCGGCGGCCTGGGGCACGTACAGCGCCCACACCACGCACAGCGTGGAGGCGACAAACGTGAGCGCTGCCAGGCGCATGTAGTGCAGCGGTGGCAGCAGCAAGCCCAGCGCCTGGGCAAGCAGCGCGGAGCCTGTGCGTGGTGGGGGCGTGGGGCAGGCGGCGGTCGGAATCCAGCCTGCAGCCAGCATGGCCTAGCCCGAGTGCTCCCGCCACCAGCCTCCCTGCTGCGCCGCTGGTCTGCCTGGCTAGCACCAGCACACGCGCAGTGCGGCACACCTGCGTAGATGAAGAAGTAGATGGCCGTGGGGGAGCGCACGATGCTGCCCCAGGTCACCGCTTCGGAGAACTGAATGCTGCCGGCCCACTTCATGTTGAGCAGCCAGCTGTGGTTTGGGAGGGGGGGTAGGGATGTGCAGAGCAGAGTAAGGCCGGGGTGGGCTCAGCGGCTTGCAGCTGCAGCAGGCACAGCAGGCACAGTCCAGAGTTGGCAGGCAGCGCAGCCTGCCGACCCAACGAGGCTGCCGAGCGGGCAGTCCTCCGCCCGACTCACATGAGAGACAGAGCAGAGGGCAGCTGCAGCAGGGCCTGCAGGGCGACGAGCAGCAGGTTGGCAGCCCAGGCCTTTGTCTCGCGCCGGTGGCGCTCCTGTACGCGCTCCGTTGATGCCTTTTGGTGGATGTAGGGCGTGTTGTCTTCCAGCCAGTCTGCACAGAAATGGCGGCCGGAAAATGCAATGGCCGCGAGGGGATGCCGGCAGCAGTGACCACGACAGGCTGGACCTAAGCAGCGGAGCAGCTGCTGGCCACGGCATGCACATGCTGGGCGCCGCATCGTGGCTGAGCAGAGGAGGGCATGCGCACTGACCTTGCTCGTAGAACGCCGCCTCCGCGGCAGGCATGGCGGCTGGCGCGCCGTGGAGGCGGCCCCGGGGCAGCGCGCACAGCGTGGACCACTCCCGCTCGTATGCCGCCACCATGGCGCTGACTGGGAACTCGGCAGCAAGCGCCTGGGTGGCCAGGCGCCTGCTCAGGACAGGCATCGAACAGTGTGGCACGGCAGGGAGTCGGGGGGTGAGCACTCGAGAAGTGAGGCGCACCGCCGACCTGCAGGCCAGCCCTGACACCGCACCACAACAGCGTGTCAGGCATGTGAACACGGCCTAGCCTAGCAGCCTCATTGTGGCTGGCCCACGCCCCCAACACTCACCGGATCTCCTCATCAGGTGCCCGGAGCGCCTTGAGAGCTGTGGCAGCCAGCCTGCACAGCGGTGGGCACGTGCTTTGTATTGGCAGGGCTGCATGATTGCCAGCATGGACGGAGTCCATGCCGTGGCGCCGGGCTCTTTCCTCCGCTGACCAGTCCCCTCTGAGCTGGCAGCTCTACAGCTGAGCTGGCAGCTCTGCATGCAACTGCACACCCAGCACCCTCACCGCAGACTCTGCTCCTCCACACAGTCCAGCTGGGCAGTGTAATAGAAGCCTGGCATTTTCCCCAGGCCGCCTGAGGGGGCAGATGCCGGGAGAGGGGAGCGAGGCATCAGAGATGCCAGGCGGCGGTCTGAGCAGCCCATGCAGCCGTCCCGAGCCACCCATGCTGCTGCACACCTGTGGAGTGTCCGATTTGCACTGCGCCCATCCATCCAAACTCGATGTCGGCTAGGCCGCAGGGCTCGAAGCGGGAGGGGCAGAAGAAGAAGTCTGCAGGATGAGAGAGGAGGAGGCCCGGCAGTTGGTGTAAGCAGGCGAGGGGCACCCGCGGCACATCGGCTGCTGGCCTAGCCATGTCCTGCCAGCCTGCTGACCATTATGGCCGGGAGCTGCGGTGCGTCATGTGCAGCAGTGGCAAACGACAACCAGCAGGCTGTACCTGTCGCCAGCAGAAGCTGCTGCTTCTCGGCTCCCCTGCAGTATTCTCCAGCCAGGTTGCTCACACGGCCTGGGAAATCCGCCGAGACTGCAGGAGAGCAGGGGCAGCGGCGCTGGAAACATTCCGCTGCTGCAATACCGGGCTACTGCTTGTCGACTGAACACGCCTCACGGCAGGGCGCCGCCCTTGTCTCGTGTTGCCCACATGCAGCTCTCTTTCAATATCACTCAGCCTCCTCCACCGCCCTTGTCTTGTGTTGCCCACGTGCAGCTCTCTTTCACAATCACTCACCCTCCTCCAGCATTGCCTTGGCGCGCTCCCCATACTCATCGCCAATGGGGCCCACCATCAGCAGCTGCGCCTGCCGGCTTCCCTTGAGGATGTCGCGTGCCGCCAGGGCAATCAAGTCGCAGCTGCAGGTGAGATTGAGTGCTGGTGGGGGGCACCGGATGAACAGCGAGCAGGCAAAGCCGGCGAGCGCATGCTGTTCTGGGGAGCTGGCTCCGGTCTCGATGATGGAACGGGCAGCGCTGTCGGTCGCGCTGCAGTGCAGTGGCCATGTTGTGCACAGGCTGCGCCCCTGCTGGACCCCCGTCCCGACTCCCGCTTACCCTTTCTGATGGGTGATGCGGCCCATGAAGGAACACAGCTTGAAGTCAGCCCCCACCTGCAGGAAACAGGCAACACACCACATGCACCCACGTAGTTGACGCCCTCGCCTGGATGAAAATGCCTGACAAAAACCACGCCCTGCGACAGTCGTTCGCTGGGGGCCCCTGCCACCCCCAGCCAGCGCCTCCCCAAGCGCTGCCGCTCACTTGCAAGCCCTTGGCCGCCTGCAGCGCCAGCTTGGCCTCCTGCTTGCAGTCAAAGAAGGAGTCCAGGTCTGCAGGCGAGGCGGCTCCCAGGTCAGGGCGCCCAAGCTCTCCAGCCTCCAAGCCGTTCAGGGTGCCATGGATGGCTGAGCGGGGCAGGCCCCACAGCAGCGAGCTCTTCCCGGCAATTCTGCGGGAGCGCGGGGGCCAGCGAAGCAGTGTGTGGGTCGCACCATGGCGCGGCTGGGCAAGCCACCGTGGCGCCATGGACAGAGCCCGCCAGCTGCCCGCAGCACCACAGATACCGGGAGTGATCCTCCCGCCGTGCAGCCACTCACCGCGCGGCGTAGTTTGGGCTGACCGCCACAACTCCCAGCCCATTCTGGCGCAAACGGAAGTGCTTCAGCAGCGGTCGGACCAAGCTGAACTTGCCGGCTGCGCCCAGTGAGGCAGGACGCTAGGGTCAGAACAATGCACTGCGGCAGCGTGCCAGCCGCGTAACGAACAAGCGTAAGGCCGCCCCCTCGGTGCCAACGCGCATTCAGGCTCACCGTGCTCGCACAGGCTGCGCGTGTGGCTGTTGAGGGGGATGTGCAGCATGGAGTACACATAAGCCTCCCTCTCCTGGCAATGGGTGACAAGCAGGCAATGGGGAAAGTCAGGGTGATGGGCGGTTGGAGTGCATGGTGCACGACAGAGTGGGAGGCAAGCGGGCACGCAGTGCGCCATGCCAGGCTGCCCTGCTTGCCGCCGCAGCCGCCTGGCCCCCCCACTNCATTCTTGCACATTTCCGCACGCTCTGCACACACCTTGGTACCCAGGTGCCAGTTGCTTTGGTAGTCAAAGTTGTGGGCCATCAGCAGGCAGCGGACAGGGACCTCGGGCGGCAGGTGCATCACGCTCAGTGCGCCTGGCAGGGAGGGAGGGCACGCGCTGGCCCGGGCCTTCATTCAAAGACTGAACCTGCGCGCCCCCGCCTCCCACCTTCCATCCCTGCAGGGCCCATGAGGCAGCTCCCTCTGCGTAGCCTGCACCCCTACAAGCCCTGTCTTGCTCAATCCAACCCAGCCTTGCGAGAGGCGCACCGTGGACGTCGTGGAATTGCAGGCACGTCACTCCCAGCGTCTCCACCACATGCTGCGGGCAACAGGGCAGGCGGGACAGCAGCCACGCTCAGTCGGCAGCTTCAGCACAGCCACAACGCGCCCCGCTGAAGCCTGCTGCGTGCTGCACGAGCGCCGGCGCGGCGCGGTGGCGAGCCGCTGCAGCTACACATGCCCTGGGCTCGCTGATCATCAGCATGATGCACAGGCCCCTTGCTCACCGCCACCGCCTGGTTGAAGACCGAGAAGAAGGCAAGCTCGGTTGCCTCGCTGTCGTGCTGGTAGATGGTGCCAGGCTGGCGGGTGGAGAACAGCTGGGATGCCAGCAGCAGGAAGAAGACCGGGGGCCCTTGGCCGGGCGGGGTGACCGTGAGGTAGACATCAACCAAGTGCTTCCGCCCGCCCACCAGCGCAGGCAGGGACAAGACGGGCGGCTGCTCCTGTGAGGCAGAGTGCAGGGTGGCAACTGAGCTGGCGGTCAGCCCTGACGAGGGAGCCTGACGACAGTGCGAGAGCACACCCACTGGCTGGTTCTGCTCAACACACCAGGAGCCTAAGCGGCCGGCTCAGACTTACCCCCAGCAGCTGGTTCAGTACGCCTGCTTCCGGGTCAGTGTAAAAGGGAGCATACATGGGGGCGCACACCAGCCTGCAAAGTCGGGGCAGGGTCCAATTTTCATGAGCGCGATGCAAGCAAAAAATGCCTTGCGCAGCCCGCTGCACGCTGCCCGGCGTCTGGTGTGTTGCTGCCACAAGCAGCCAGCGGCAACGTGCTGTGTCTCACATGGGGCGCACGGCGTGTGTCGTCAGGTCGGACACAACCTGACCCAGTCCTCCGAAGGTTAGCTTCAAGCCCAGGTGCGGCACAGCACTGCGCACATGGAGCAAGGCAGGGGCATGTCACAGTGCTGACTTGCAAGGCGTAAGGTGAACAGGTGCTCAGGTCACAGGTGCAAGGTAGCAGGTTGGTCGCCCTGGTTCGATGTAGCCCAGCCGCCAGCCCTGCCGCCATCAGCAGGCACACCATGCGACCGCACTTGCATTGCAGAACCGGCTTGCACCGGCTGGCGCCCCGCACTGCTCACTATTCCAGGGCAACGTGCATGACCATATGCGGGTCCTCCTTCAAGCAATCGATCAGCAGATGCACCGGCGTGTCGGCTCGGCGCTGCGCCAGGCTCTGCAGGCGTTGAATCCTCGCTCCCGACAGGCACCATGAAGGTGCGTGGCTGTCCGTGGGCTTCTCTTCTGCGGCGGCACAGGCCTGCTCGACAGCTGCAGATGACAAAAGGTGTACACAAGTGAAGGTCAGGGTGCGGCTTATGGTTGGACGAAAGGAGCAGCACGGCTGCAACGTGGTGCAAGCATCATGCCTGCACATGGAATTTGAGGGGTCAGTGCGCTGCGCAGTTCTAGAAAATGGTGCACCCTGATGCATGATGGCACAGGTCAGCCACAGCTCCTGCTGCTGCTGCTGCTGCGCTGCTTGCATGCATGCCTGCAGGGCGCTGTGCAGAGCATTGGCGCCGCCACCCTGGCAGGGCGCACCAGAGGGAGAGGCAAGCCGCGCCACAGCCCAGTCCAGGGCTGTCGCCTGCCGCTCGAGCTCCAAGCACTCCGGGGTTGCTTTGCCAAGCTCAGCATCCCCAGGGCCGCCCCAGCCAACCGGGCTGGTACCACCCACAGATCCATCAGCCTTGCTGCCAGTGTCGCCGCTGCTGCTCGCTGCACCAGGCCGCTTGTGCCAGGGCAGCAGGCGGCCGCAGCAAGCCCTGGCCCACAGGCGGACGGCCATGCCACGCAGATCTGCCAGTGGTGCCCAGCGGCCCGCTCGGTAGCACGCCAGAGCCCAGATGCCCAGAGCCGCGACCAGTGCAGAGCCTGCCGTCGTCACCAGGGAGACGATCAGCGCAGTCTGCCAGCGCGCCTGATAACAAGGGGCGCAGGTGGGCATAGCACGCACATGCTCAGCTGCAGGCCAGGAGGCAGGCGGCCAGGGCCGGCGATTGCAGCGCCGTGGCAGGAGGATGACGGTGCGCAAGCCAGCCAGCCCGCGGTCCGCTACGAGGCATGCGTACAGCAGTTGCTTCAGCCACTCACCGGCCGTGCTTGCATTGGTACGAAGAAGTCGCTGCTGCGCACCCAGCCGGGGGGCACCAGCACCAAAGGCTCGTCGGTGGGAGAGGACGGCACACTGGCACTGCCATCGGCCGTCACATCCAGGCAAATCTGCAGGCAGGGTGAGGATGGGAACCAGGGAGTTGTTTATTGGCCGCCAAGAAGGTTGCAGAGCACTCAGCGGGTCAGCTGTGACCAGCCCTTGCACACTCTCTGTGCCAGCCCTGATCAGCAGCATGCCCACCAGCACAGCTGCAGTAGCCGCCTTCCCACCCGCACACACCCGCCGTACGCACCCCACTCAGCAGCGCATCGCACAGCCGCTGCCCGGCAAACGGGCCCAAGTTTGCCAGACGGTAGGTGGCCGGCTGGGTGCCGGCTGCTCGTGCTCCCGGCCCGGTAGTATTGGCATAGCCTGCCGTGAGGATCGCCAGCAGGCGGTTGCCGCGGGAGAAGGCAAAGGTATCCCGGTCCACGTACACTTCTGCACATGGCAGGGGGAGTGCACACTCTGAAACAGCTGTCGCAAGGGCATGGTGCAGCACCTGCGATGGCAAGCACGGCGGGCTCCATATTTGCGGCCAGCCAGTTCCAAGCTACCCACCTTTGAAGTCGGCTAGGTCCAGCCGCATCCACCTGCGCGTACAATGGAGCGGGGGCACTACCTGTGGAGCGAACACCACAGGGCATGCGATTTCAACCAGATCAACTGCTGTAGCCAAAGCGCAG
Organism: Chlorella ohadii; assembly: GCA_025026875.1. Classification (NCBI taxonomy): domain Eukaryota; kingdom Viridiplantae; phylum Chlorophyta; class Trebouxiophyceae; order Chlorellales; family Chlorellaceae; genus Chlorella; species Chlorella ohadii. Next base: position 122,347 of record JADXDR010000051.1, on the reverse strand, counting down.
CCACCACTCCATCACCCCCCACGCACCATCTGTACCAGGCCAGTGTGCGGATGAACTGCAGACAGGCAGGCGCCAGGAACGGCAGGGCGGACGGGGCGCAGCATGAGCGCAGGCGGCGCCGCTTGGAGACTCAGGGCAGGTCTCGCTTGTGGCATCATGCAGCTCAGATGCAACCACAAGTGGGCAATATGCCATCCCTGACAAGTGCAGCCCAGACCCAGGGGGCAGGCAAGGACCGCCCAGCAGTAGGTACTCGCACACACACCTTGTAGTTTGGATGGGTGGCGCCAAAGCCGCGCTCCCACAGAGGGGCACGGTGCGTGTTATCGCCCGTCACGCCTTTCATCCCCTGCTCTGAGCCATAGTAGCTGCCTCAGGAGGGGGTGGGGGCAGCGCGGGCGTTGCGTAACAGTTTGCAGCGGCCAGTGTGGCACAGAGTCGGCATACAGAGGCACACATGCCCGCCCGCCTAGGCCCCCCTCACATTGATGGGATGCCCTCGCTCAGCAGCGCGTGCGCCAGTGCGTTCCGAAACGCAGGCTCAGAGTCGTACACACTCAAGAAGCGGTCAGTGTCGTGGTTGTCAACGCTGAAGGCAAGTTGAGGGTGTGAGGGACGGGAGCAGGCCGGCAGTGAGGGAGAGTGCCCACCCCACTAGGCACCGATGGTGTGAATCCAGAGTCCTGCCCCTCTTCACAGCCACAAGAGCTGTCGGGCAGTGGACTTCAGCCAAACCGCTTGCACCCCACCACTTGAGCTCACAAGAAGACAGCTCGGCGTGTGTCGGCGCCAATGCGAGCGTACGCTGCCCGCATGTCCGACAGCTGGCGGCAGCCAGCGTCGCCAGGTGTGACGAGGCGGGCAAAGCAGGCAAGGGAGGTCTCCTGGAAGTCGAAGTTCTGATACCCATACGGCACCGGGCCGCGGACTGGAGGGGCTTGAGGCATGCGGAGCAGATGTTGGGTTTAAAGGGCGGACAACCAGTAGCAGGTTGCCTCCCGCCACAGGGCAAGACAGCTGCCGATGCATGAGCAGCAACCCCCGGCTACTGCCTTCAGCGCCGAATGCGACTGCTACGCAGTGCAAACTGACCACACTAGCTTACGCTGCTCATATAAGTCCACCATCTTGGGCCCGCCTCCAACCTCGAGCACTGCCGGCAGCTGTTGCAGAGCCACACAGCGCGAAAAGAAGGCCGCACGTCAGCGCAAGCTTGGGGCAGAAGCATCTGGTGGCGCGCCAGCCAAAATGCACTCTGAAGGGCGCAAGCCGGGACCCTGCCAGGCAGCCCTGCCCGCCTCGCCTTGATCTCTGTCTGGTTGAGCAGCCAGGGCCACACATCCGGCTGCACGTGGCCGGCAGCATCAAAGCGCAGCAGGTGCGTTCTGCAGGCCGGCCGGCATGGCAGGGTGTGCAGGGCTTAGGAGGCACGCAGCATTCAAAGCCACCCTGCCCCATGCACCCTGCATCTCAAGCCTGGCCACCCTGCCTGCTCCACCCACCCAGCGCTTTGCACCCACCCAAACTGGCCGATGAACCAGTTGAGCCAGTCGGCAGCTTTCTTCCGAACCTCCAGCTGGGTATAGTTGAGATCAGGCAGGCCGGCAAACTGGCACTGCCAGGCTGCACAGGCAGTGGCAGTGGCAAGCAGTGGCGGTGGTAGGCATGTCCTGGGGGAGAACACACGCCAGGCAGGGCTGCGACGTTTGAAAGGCAGCATGATGCTGATGGCACGAGCAAAGCGAGTCCCTCACTCTGCTCTAGGGTGGCGTTGACTGCAGGCGCATCACCGTAAGGATCACAGCCTGCGCTGACGGGCCCAAGAGGGCATGCTTCAGGGAGAGTTCTGCCGCCTTGCATGCTGCTAAGTGCAGCTGTTGCACTCTTGGGCGGGTGCTGCCCCTTGCTGGCACAAGCATACACGGCACGCACCGCCGGGCACACGGGCAGGGTCGTTGTAATCGGTCAGCTTATCAAACGGGTTGAACGCGGGCAGGTGGATGTTGCCCTGTCCGTACCCAGCGTGGTTGAGCACCACTGCATGCGGGGCGGGGCGGGCAGCGGTCATGCAGGGCGCTTGCCAGCTCACTGTGCTCGCGGGACGCTGTTACCAGCGCAGCAGGTCGCTCCGTTCTCCCTGCAAGATTGGGGCCACCCCTCCACCTCACCGTCCAGCACGTTCCACACACCCCTGGCTGCCAGATCCTGCAGTACATGCTGCAGCTCCTCTGCTGTGCCCAGCTGGGAGTTGATCATGTAGAGGTTGGTGGGCCAGTAGCTGCAAGGAGGGGCGCCAGCGCCTCGGCATCACGGTCACAAGCTCCCAGCGGCGCTCGGGGACGCGACAGGTAGGCAAATGCAGGGCCGCACTCCCCGGCAGCGGGGCCGGGTGTCGCAGCCCGCTGCCATGGCTTCCCCGCTGCACGCAGCCTGGGCCCATTCTCATYCATGCAGCCTTGGCCCATCCTTACCCATGATAACCGCCATAGGCCTGGAATCCCACGGGGCTGGGCCACACGGCGTCCAAGTTCAGGCCACGGATGTAGTCCAGCCGGTCCCTCAGCCCCCGGAAGGTGCCGCCGCAGTAGTTGTTCAGCACGGCGCAGCGTGCGCTGTACCGCTGCTCCAGCGGCGCCTGCTCCGGCGACGCAAAGCGATCGGTGACCACCTGCGCAGCAGAGCGGGTGGGGCCTTGGTTGACCTCGTAGCATGCAGTCGATCCAGGACGCGGCTGTGGGCCGGCTCTCTGCTGAGCTCACCACCAACTGTGTAGCCGCCATGCCGACGCACCTGATAAATGGCCCGCTTGCGCCAGGTGTCAAGGCTGGGAGTGTCGAGCCAGGGCGCCAAAGTAGCCCGCGCTGGCAGTGCCAGAAGCATACCCAGCAGCAATAGAAGCATACGCCTCATGCTGGGTGGGCCAGGCAGTCTGCCGCTCATGTGCCTGCTGGCGCCGGTGGTAAGGCGGCGGCGGCGAACGCGGCACCAGCGGCGGTGGCGGCCTGCGGAGTGCGGCCGTACCAATGCAGCGCCCTGTTCTTCTTTGGTCGGCAAGCACTGAGCTGGGCTTCACGGCCCCCCCAGGCGAGCTCACCCCGTGCCGCGCTGGGGCACCCCCGAGCTGGCCCCTGGAAAGGGCTATGGTGTCTTAAGGTCCTCCGATGTTGGCCAAAGCCGTGCGAGAGGGGCCCGCATGTTCCTTCTGGCTGCCACGTTTGCCAGCAGAGGCGCCGACCATCTTGGGCCAAGCTCGGGTGCTAGCGACATCCCGGCCCCTCATTCTACTCGAGCGAAGTTTCAGCATGGCTAATTGTGAGGGATGCAAGTCAGCTGGTTGGCCTGGCTGACCGGCGGCGACGGAGTGGCAGAGGCCTCTGCGGCAGCACCACGTCAGGACTGGGCATGCGCTGCGGAGATGCCGCGTGTGAGCCACAACGATGCATACTGCCAAGAAGCAAATCAAGTCGAGAAATGCAACTGTTCAGAGCCCGAACATCCGGATTCGTTCCAGCAGGGAAATCACTTGATCGCTGCCGCGCGGGGCACCGCGGTGCTCTGCCCGCGTGGCGGCGGCAGCGGTGGCGGCGGTTTGCATTGCGTCTCCTTGCTTCAATGTATGCACTGCGGCGGCCGCAAATAAAAATCAACAAGCATCAATAAAAGGTGGGCTCAACTTCCCAGGTGTACGGGGTCAAGCGGGGGTCCAGCCTGCATTGCATTGGGAAAAGCCCAATGCACTCAACCCCCGCGTGTAGAAAGAAAGGCGCAAGGCAGAGGGATGAGTTGGTTGGCATGATGCATGCGCATGTGTGTTGTCGGGTAACATTTTATCGGGTGCCCAGCAGGTGGGTAGAGCACTGGCCAGCTGCGGGCGGCATGAAAGGTGCATAAGTAGTCACGGTGTCGGGAGCAATGAGAGGAGATCTCTAGAGTCGCTTTCCTCTCAATGTGACGGGTGAATCGGACAGGTGAATGGTAAATTGGACAGGCGAGGGTGGGGCGGTTGGAGAGTAGGGATGGATGGGCCCATGCAGCAGCCACATATTTATCATTGGTGCATTAGTGTCGAGGTTTGTTTCGGCGCATAACAACAAAACATCAAATGCTGCCCGGTGGGCAGACAAAACTAGTAGGAGGCAGAGAAAGGGCCCACCATATTCAACAGTTGCAAGTTTCTGTGAATCAAAACAGGTTACGTATGCCGCTATACGGTTCGCTAGTCTCGCTCCGATGTTCGTTTGCATTAATTCCCCTGCTGGCAAGCTTAACCGTTGCATAGCCGCGCGCTGCCGCATGTGCAGCAGCAAGCAGATCCTTTTGGGTTGGTGGAGGTGGGCGGCTGCCCGCTGTCACATCACCAGAAACACGGCCGCCAGCCCGGATGCCAGGTGCCAGTCAATGTGGCCTGCAATTTGGAGCAGCCGGCAGGAGACGGCAACACGTCAGTGGGCAGGGGCTGGAAGCAATAGTGTGAGGCTGGTCCGCAGGTCGGATCCTGAGGCCTGGCTGTTCCCAGCTGCGCTGCATGCCCATGTGCACGACGCGCGCGCTGTGGTCAACCCGCCAGCCAACGCGCCAAGCCTCACAATGGAAGATCCAGGTGCCAGGGTTGTTGGCCACAAAGCGCAGGACGAGGTACGAGTTGGCCTGCAGTGTGGAGGCACGCAAGGCGTACGCGTGTTGGCCGCTTTGTGTGCACCGCAATGGCCGCAATGACTGAGCAGGCATGGGGCCCAGCAGGAGATCGCCGCCGCCTGCAGCGGCACGGCTTGGCATGCAGCAACTTGGCAGCGCTTGCAAGGCCGGCACCAGCATGGCGTGTAACTTTTAATCAGGGAGCGCACCTCGACTGTAGCAGTGTCCCGCAAGACTGGGGTCTTCTTCAGGGGATGTTTGGCAGGGTTGAACGCACCATCACCATCCTCACCGCGCGCCATCACCCAGAACCAGTGCCTTCAAGCAAAGGGTGGAAACAGACAGAGAAGCAGAGCGGTGTGCCGGTGGGATAACCAGGCATGCTGTGAGGCGGAAGGCATGCACTTCAAGTCAGATGCGTGTGCACACGCATCTGCAAGCGCTCGCCATGAGTTGCCGGGCCGGCAGCGCGGGGCTCAGCCATCGGCCAAGGCACCACCAGCCTCTTTGCTGAGGGCCGCGCAGGCCAGGCTGCTTCCCTCTCGTCCCTCCTTACCCGTGCAGGTGCATGGGGTGCTCGCCTGCGAGCATGCGGGTTGCAAGCAGAGGGCAGCAACTGTGGAATGTGGTCCATCCAAGCAGAAGGCCTGCCACCATAGGGAGTCCCTGCGCACCCTGCCTGCCACAGGGCACCGCAGCTGCCAATGTAGCAGCCCTTCAAGGAGATCCCCCTCTGTCTCCAACTTTGCGCCAGCGCAGGTCCCCAGCCTGCAATTTGCTTACCAGCATCGAGGTGGTTGTTGATTACCAGGTCGACCACTTGTCCTTTTTTCACCGAGATGGTGTGGAACCTGGACGGCAGGAGGCATTGCGGGCAAGCGCATGCGTCGTTCAATCGCAGCCTCGTGCAGGCTTGCAGTTGCCGGAGTTCCACCTTCCCAGATCGGGAATAAAACCCAGCCCTCACCCGTGGTTGGAGTTGGGTGCCAGCGGCTTGCCGGCAAGCAGCGTTTCGACCATGGGATCCATGTTTGGGTGCGTCATGGGGGGCGCTTGGAAAGAGATGCCGTTGAAGTGAGCCCCTGAGGAGGGCCGACAGGATTTGGCAATGTTACATTGTTGCTTGCTGCGTCACTGACGTGGTACCGAGGCACCTTGGGAGTGTGCCGTCGCTCATGGCAGGCAGGCACGCTGGTCTGCATGGCACAGGTATCTGCCTTGGGGGAACATGTGCAGGCACTCCTGGGCATTGCAGCAGGCACCATCCCTTAGAAGGCCCCTCCACTGAACCCAGACCCCTGTTGTGCACTGCTGCCTGGTGCAAATGGCACAACTACTCACATGGAATGCCATCGGGCCCTGCCTCAATCAGAATGTCCAAGCGAACCTGACGGGTGGATAAGTAAGACGGGCGTAAAGTGGGGTCACCAACTGTGGTCAGGGACAGCCGTGCACCCATGCTGCGGCAGCGGCCAGGTGTGCAACACATGCGGCTGGCTACCATGCAGGGGTACACTACCTGGGTGGTGGCGGCTGGTGGGGGCACCGGGAAGAGCGGCTGCAGGTTGTACTCATCCTCTTCGCCTGCCTCGTCGTCTCCGTCACCTCCCCCGTGCTGCGCAGCAGCAGCAGAGATGCGGCAGGGGCGCAACAGCTTCGAACGCAGCACCAGGCCAAAGCCCTTTCCCCTGAAGGGCCTGCTGTTGGCTTGCAAGGCCCGCTGAGGCTGCACTGGCAAACACTCAAGGCTCCAGCCAGCATTCGCTGCATGCACGCGTCTGCTAGGCAGTACAGGGCGGCCGGCGGCACGCACGCTTGCCACCACGGTCGCGGGGTTGGCGGGGGGCTGGGTGGTGGGCAGCACTTTTGGGCGTGGGGTATACGGACCATATTGCAGCACACCCAGCACCTGCCGGTATGGGAGTAAAGAGGGTGGTGAGCTCGGGGCAACACTGCTGGATTTAGATCCAGATCTGGAAGAATGCAGGCCGGGGAATGCATGCATGCTCAGCAGTGCCGCCTCAGGCAGCACAGAACAGCAGCAGCTGGAGACGCAGCTGGGGGCGCACCAGCGGGTTGGGCGATTCCTCGGGGAACACGCTCTGCAGGGCAGGCCATTGGCCAATGGTGCACGGGAGGGGCTAGGAGTGGCGCCTACTCGGTATCTAGCTCAGGCTGGGCACCACAGCGACAGCGCGCAGCGCACTGCCTGCTGCGCTGCATGTGTCTGGCAAATACAGTCGGGCACTAGGCTCTTTCTGCCAAGCTTGCAAAGGGCCTCAGCCTTTGGCCCAGCACCCAACCACCCCAGCAGCTGCAAGGCGTGCCTGCTCCATGCGGGCTCGAACCCAGGCTGGGGCCCTGGCGTTGAGGCGGCCCTCAACCGGGCACACAGCCACCGTGGCGCGCTGCCCGGCGTTGAGCTTGACGGAGTTGAGCGGGGCTGAGGGGCGGACCGGGAGGCCATCCAGGGCCAAGATGACGATCTTGTGCTCGTCAATGCTGCAACAAGGGGTGGTGCGTACCGGTGCGTGAGCTCGCAGGCAGGGCGAGAGCCGGTGGCGCCAACTCGATAGGGCAGCTGAACTGCCCAGCTGGCCCAACTACATACAGAGTTGTACTGCCCTGCGGCGCCGGCAAGCAAGCAGGCGCAGGCGTGGAGCCGCAGTATCCCCTCGGTTGAGAGGTCACTGATGAGACCCGGCACACCTGAAAATGAAGCGCGCGAAAGCTGCCATGTTGATCAAGTTCAGCTGTACGTACCAAACGGGCCGGGCAGGGGAGGCAGGGTGAGGGTAAGTCGTGCGGTGAGCGCAACCAAGGCATGGGGATGCGCCATCTTTATGCACTTCTAGTTGCATCGCATTATCTGCTGCCCACCCCAGTCACCTTGGTTGCAGGCTTCCAGCAGGTGCCCAGGGCAGCGGGGATGACTGGGTAGCCGCACTGCTGGCTGCCGCTCTTCTCTGCCGGGCAGCTGGCCTGTCCCACGCCATTAATCAGTGCACTGGTTGGGATGGGCTCTGCAGTGGCGTTTGGAAATGGGCAGCGCAGCGGTGCAGGCTGAGCCAAAGGCCGGCGGCAGCGGCGGCTGGGCCTCGTGGCAAGCGTGGCAAGCGTGGCAGCAGCAGCGCGCGCCAGCCGCCAACAACGCACAGCCACCATCGGCAGCATGGCAGCATGCATGCGCGTGGCAGCTGAAAAGCTGGGCAGCTGGAGCACCGCTTCTCTCATCATATGCATTCTTGTCGTCGCTGAAGAAAGCAGCATGCACTCCACATGGCAAGTGGGCGCACCCAGTCCCTCGCTGTTCTTGTTGCTCAGGAACTCGTGGATCAGGATTTTGGCTGGGATCTGGTACCTGCGCAAACTCCAACAGGACCTCACGCAATGGCACCGGGCACCACGGTGCCGTATGCACGGGGCAGCCAGCGCTGCTAATTGGCAGGCGGTGCGGGGCGGCGCTGCAGCGGCTGCACATACATAAATGCGCCGTGCTGGTGCGGCGGGGCAGATGCGCAGCAGTGGCAGTGGGTGCTGGCAGGTGGGGCACACCACCACCTGCTGGGCTCACCAGTCGGTCAGGGAGACGTCAAACTGGACGGGGAAGCGGGGTACCAGAGGGTCGTTCACAATCATCGCGCCCCTCAGGCCTGCAAGGGAGCATGGCGGGTGCTGAAGCAGCAGGTGAGCGCGGCCAGCAGGACAAGCGGTGCTGGGGCAGCGCTGCTGCAGCGCACACATCGGCGCGGAAAACGGCTGCCGGAGCGTTTCCATGTACACATACAGTTCTACTCAGCAGGACGCACCATCGACGTACTGCTCCTTATAGTGGCTGCAGGGTTTGGGTTATGGCAAGCAGAGATTGGCATGTCATTCTATCCGGTTTGAGTGTCGCAAGTTGAAGTGCATGAGATTCGCACTGATGTGGCTCCACCAGGCAGGCGAGTGACTCACTCAGTGTCGGCGACAAGCCTTTCATCTGCCACAGCAAGAAGCGTGATGGGGAGCGCTGCGCAGCTTGCCTGTGGTACCAGAAGGCCCCCGGCAGCAAGCACTCAAAGTTGTAGATCTGCCAGTTGCCGGGTGCAATGCTGCGGTACGAGGGGGAGGAGATGGGCGGTGGGGCCATCGCGCCTGCCTGAGCCAGCGCGCAGGCAGCTGTCATGCCGCTGTGCAACACTGGGACTCATGCGGCAGCCACGTACTCACGGGCGCTGAGTCACGCCGGGCACCCCGTCTTGGATGAGCGTTCCCTGCTGCAACGAGCCGTGCCTGCATGCAATGGCAGGGAGGCGGACCAGCTGGGGCACGGCCGCATGCTGTGCCTGCTGTGCTGCGCCCACATGCGCAGCGCTTGGCGTGGAGCAGCTTCACAACGCAGGCAGGCGGCGGGCACGCACAACCAACCCTACCGCGGCCCGGCGGCACGCACCAGTGGATGGTGGTTTCGGCGTCCAGTTTGTTGACCACTTTGACAACCAGCCTGTCGCCGACATCGCAGCGGATGGTGGGACCTGGCATCTCTGCGTACCATTGCAGGCCAGGCGAGGCGCTAGGGGTGATGGGGTTGCCCGGGCGGCGCTGCTCAAAAGTTTGAGTGAACCCCAGCAGGGCACCACCAGGGCCTGCCCAGGGGTGCAAGCTTCCGGGAAGGGGTGCAAGCTTACGGGCTGTTCAACACAAGTTGGCATGTATTGCGGCTCACCTCCATTGATAGCGATCATCTGGCGCTGGAAGCCATCGGGTGCGGCCAGCTTCCAATGCAGAGTCAGGTCGTACCGGCGAATGCGCCGCTTGGGCGCTGCAGCAGATGGCGGTGTGAGGAGCAGCACAGCAGTTGCTCAGCCCTTCAGATGCCCAATGTGTGCTCGGCCGGCACAGGGCGCGGCAATTGCGCACAGCAGTGCAGGCGCTCATGCCCCCGCAACCCGCACCGCCCACTGCGCCGATATACACAGAGATGCACTCGAGTTGCGCGACAGGCGCGACAGGGCGCACCGTTGCACTTGGCGGTGTTGCCGCTCAATGCCTTGTTGCAGGGGGTGCTGATGCAGTCGTTGGTGCAGAAGCCAAAGACGGAGCAGCACTGCGCGCCGGGGCATGACGCCACGCCCTCGCCACACACAGCGCCAGGGGCAGCCACCTGTGGGTGGATGCAAGAGAGCTGGCAGGAGTGATAAGTGCACCGTACGACAACAGTGCGGAGCAGGCTGCTGGAATAGCACCAGCTGTATGCTGCTGTTTGGTGTGGCAGCCGCTGGGCAAGCGCCAGCGTCGTCGAAGCTGCGTCAACAGGGCTGCTTTTCAGGGGCGGCAGCGGCATGCCGTCTGTCGTGCATGGCAGCAGCGCTAGCGTACCGGCACGTCAATGTCGGTGAAGAGGGTTGAGCCAGGGCAGTAGGAGTTGACGCCGCTGTAGGCGCACTGGCACGTGGGCCCGCACACGTTTTCACATCGGCCGTACTGGCTGCAGCACTGAGTGGGCAGGCAGTGCGCAAGGCCTGCAGGCGAGAAGGGGTGGTGGGGTTGGCAAGAGGGGTGCGGGGTTGTCAAGGGAGGGTGCACAGGTGGTGCAGCAGGCAGAGCGCCAGGCCTACAGGCAAGGGGCCGCTGTGATGGGCGGCAGCGGCGGGCGACGTCAGGATGTACAGGCGGTGCGGCAGGCGGCTGTCGCAAGGTCAGGCATGAGGGCAGCTTGGAGAGCAGTCGTTCGTTTCTTGAATTGCTGGCAGATTCCAATGTAATCGACCCATCAAGGCGGGATCGCTGAAACGGCCAGAGCGTGGCTTGCGGCGACTGCCGCTGCAGCCCGGCAGGCGAAGGGGCCAAGGTGGGCCCGGTCCTGGAGGCGGTGGGCTGGGTCCCGCACAAACCCTGCCGGCCTGCATCTGAGCCGCAACCCTCTCACCTGATGGCGTGGCGCCCCAAACCCTGCCTGGCCGCGGCTGGCGACCTGACTGGGGCTTGGTACTGGGAGCCTGGACCTCCCGGCTAGCGCACGCGCCCCCACTCGCCTGCTCCGCAAATGCCGTTCATGCCAGCAGCTGGCAAGGCTAGCGCTCTACCCAAGGCCGCGCCGCAGCTGGTGGGCAGGGCAGCCTGCCCCAAACTCGCGCTCGCGAGTAGCGCGGCGCACACCAGCAGGCGCATCATCGTCGGCTAAGGCTGAATTGAAGATCGACAGGAGCTATTCGGCTGGGAGACAGCGGCCTCTTCAGCATGCGCGCAGCCTAGCGCCGGCCGCCCATCAGTACCGTGGCGGCAGGCTGCAAGGTGAGGGGGACATTATATGTGAGCTGCCTGGCTGGGGCAGGCATGCTAAGAAGAAGCCGGGTTGAGATAGTTCAAAGGAAGCGCCTTGGTGGGAGCGGCACAACACAGCAGCCCCCAGCGCACCTCCCAAGCTTGCCCGATCAGTGCCGCGGCTTGCAGGCTTGCAAACAGCTTTCCAGATACTGTCCCACTGCATCTGAGGTCAAATCACACTGCAGCACAAGATGTTGATCCGCGTCACCAACATGCGAAAGGCAGGGCATGCATTCTAAGGCGACCAACGCTCCGACGCGTTGAGACGGCAGCGGCAGCGTGGAGCGGCGGCAGCGGCGGCGGCAACAATGAGAGAGGAGAGGCCGGCGCCGGCTGTAGAAGCGACTACATTCCGTCCGTCTGAACGATCGCAGCTCAGTAGCGGGGCCCGGCAGCTGTGGGCGCAGGCTGAAGTTCGGCTGCTCGCCCTGCAGCACTGGCACCTCTCGCTCCCTGCCCTTACACTGCTGAGCTCTTAGTGCAAGCTTCAGCGCGCTGCTGCCCTTGATCAGCGCCTTCGGCCTCACTGCCGCTGCCGCCGCTCGCAACTGCGGTCGGCGGCCCAACTACACCCATGATGGAGTTCTCGTGGCTGCATGCCGTCCTGGCATTCAACACAGCTGTCTGCCTGCTGCACTTCTACCTGGACAAGCGGCAGCAGCGGGTACGCAGCCGGTCAGCAAGTGGACATGCCTGATTCCTGGCGTTACAGCACTGCTGGTTCCCCCGCTGGACCGCTGCAGCTAGGCGGCCCACCCTCGCTGCCCAATGCCCTGTGTACCACCGCAGGCGCTGTGCCGGCCCAAGCCGCACCCGGCGGTGGCGCACTTGTATAGCGATGCGGAGTTTGAGAAGAAACGATCGTACAACCTGGCCAAACTGCAATTCAGCTCGGTTCAAAACCTGTGGGACAGCGCGTTAACCGCCGCCATGCTGCTGGCGGGTTTCCTGCCCGCCACCTGGCAGCTGGCGGGCGTGCTGCTGGCGCGCTGGGGCGGCGGCCGGCCCTGGCTGCAGGGCGATGTGGCGCAGAGCGTGGTGTGGGTGCTCCTTCAGGTGGGTGCTGGTCTCTACTGAGCTGGTGATTGTTGAGCCTCTCAAGCCGTGCTGGGTGCTGTCCCAGGGTGCTCAACTTCTTGGCTGTTGCCAGCAGTTTTCCTGGCGCCAGGCGCAACCTGCCTCGATGCAACGCTCAGCGGCTGCCCACACCCTCATCCCGAACGCCCCCCTCGCAGGCCGCTGCCTCGCTCCTGCTCAGCCTGCCCTGGTCGGCTTGGTCCACATTTGTGCTGGAGGCGCGCCACGGATTCAACAAGACCAGCCCCGCCACTTTCATTGCCGACAAATGCAAAGGGGTGCGTGCCGCGGATTCCCTGAAACTGTTGGCTAGCAGGGTGGTGTTGCTGCGGCCACACATGGGTGTGGCACTCAAGCAAGTTGGAGCACAGAGCTGACACTCACCACACTCACTGCCTCACCCTTCTGTCTGCCTCGCCCCTCAGGTGCTGCTGGGCCTGCTGTTCTTGCCTCCGATTATTGCGGCGTTCACAGCCATCCTGCAGCGCTCCTCGCCCTATGTGGGGCTGTACCTGTGGGCTTTCCTGCTGGCTGTGCAGCTCTTTGTGGTCACCGTGTATCCCACGGTGAGGAGCTGCAGAGGATTGGGATGTGGCGGTGGGAGTGCATGGGAGGCAGCCAGGAGGCCAGCAAGGCGTGCTGAGCTGGTGCAGTCCTGCACCGAGCATGGCCATGGATGGGTCTGCACAGCTGACGCGACCGCACTCACCCCACCCTGCNTTTGTTGGTTGCTGTAGGTCATTGCGCCGCTGTTCAACACGTACACACCCCTGCCGGACGGGCCCCTCAGGCAAGTAGGGTCTCAGGCTGCCCACTCCCTGGGTGCCTCCCTGGGCGCCACTTGTGCTGCACGCATCTCTGCCATTCACCGCTGTTGTGTGTGCAGGGTGGAGTCTCGGCAAGCAATGCCCAGTCTCTGTGTTCACGCCACCTGTTTCCTGCAGGTCTGCCATCGAGCAGCTGGCGGCCTCGCTCAGCTTCCCGCTCAAGAAGCTGTTTGTGGTGGACGGCAGCCGCCGCTCCGCCCACTCCAACGCGTACATGTGCGCTCTGGTTGGGGATGTTGAGTGTTGCTTGCTTGCGTGGGTGTTCAACCCGGTGGCAAGGTTCTGCCCATGTTGAGAGCTGCCTGCTATGCTGTGCTGTGTGCCGTTGCGCACGAGGAGGAACCATCTTGTCGTCCTCAGTTTTCCTGCCTGCCAACTGCCCTGGTGCCCTCCTGCTGCCCCCTGCAGGTACGGCTTTGGCGCCAACAAGCGCATCTGCCTGTACGACACTCTGATAGAACAGGCCAGCCAGGAGCAGGTGGTGGCGGTGCTGGCGCACGAGCTGGGCCACTGGTGAGCCTGGTAGCTTCATTCTAATTATTCTAGCTCTCCGAAGCAACTTCCCAGCGATGCAGAGTAGAGTAGGCCGCTTTATGGTCTGCCGAATCGAGCGCTGGTGCTGACCTATTCCGCCTTGTGCTGTGCAAGGCACACGCTGCACGACTCAACTGCTTTGCCCGGTTCCTTACTTGCTTGCAGGAAGCTGGGCCACATGCCCAAACTGCTGGTGGCCTCCCAGATCGTCTCCCTGGCGCAGCTCCTGCTGTTCACCGCGGTCCGCACGTCCAGCGCTGTTTTCGTCGACTTTGGCTTCCCGCCCGGCGTGCGCCCCGCCCTGGCCGGCTTCCTACTCTTCCAGCAGCTGATCGGGCCAGTGGATGAGGTGAGGCAGAGGGCCCTTGGCTTTATTGTGCATGTGGTGGTGGTAGCATTGCTTGGCCGGAGCTGGGATTCATGAAGGCTGCTGTGGCATGCGTCCCATGAGCGGTCACTCCAGCACTCCTTGTTGTCTCCATCATGCGCTGTCGCAGGTGCTGGGCCTGCTGTCCAACCTGGTGTCTCGTACCTTCGAGTTCCAGGTAAATTGACAAGGAGCGATTGTACCGTCTCCTTGCAAGCGGCGCAGCTGCCGCTGACCGCCATGCATGGCTGCCGTCAGCTCGGTGCAATTCAGCGCCTGCACTCCTCCAACCACCCCCAACTGACTGCCGCCCTCGCCCACAGGCCGATGCGTTTGCGGCCTCCTGTGGCAAGGCAGACGACCTCAAGGGAGCGCTGCTGGTGCTGGACAAGGAGAACAAGGTGAGGCACCGTGCCTGATGTTGAATAATTCCCAGCTGTTTTGTTTTTAGCTGCCACCAAGCCCGCCATGCTGTGGCAACGCTATGGGTTGTGACAGGTGACGCTGTCATGTTCGGGGTGTTGCTGATGAATTTGCTTTCCGCCTGTCCATTGCAGGGTGCCCTGGCATCCGACCCTCTGTACAGCGCCTATCACTACTCGCACCCTCCCCTGGTGGAGCGGCTGGCGGCGCTGGATGCTGCGGGCAAGAAGGCCTTGTGAAGCGGCCGCCAGGGTGTGCACGCAGCAATGCAGCCAAACTGCAAAGTTCTAAACACCTGATCTTGTATATCACTTCTTCTGCACTGCAAATCTTCTGGCTCAGCGCCAGCCTGGCCGCTTTGTTACAGACGATGTGGTGTGCAACCACCTACAGTTTGGCAAGCACGACAGCATCATGAATGAGCCTCATGCCCCGGGCTCCTCAACCGCATGCAAGTGCAAGCCCGCGCCCGCTCCCGCTGCTGCTGCCTCGTCCGCTGCGGCCACAACCGCTGCCTCGGCCGCAGCGCCCTCCGCCGTTCGCTGCCGCACGCTCACGCTGCCGCCCAGGCTGGCATCTCGCATCACATTGTTCAGCAGGTACAGCCACAGATGGTAGGCGGAGGGTGAGCACCAGTGGGTGCACTCGTCGGGCTTGTGGGTGGCCCACAGCGGCACGCTTGCATTCCTGGGTTCAGGGAGGGCGCAGCGGAAAACAGAGTTTCAAGATGCCACGCCACAGCAGCGACAGCTTCCACAACCGGGCGTAGGCTTTATGTCCTTCCTTCTTTCATCTGGCCTCCTCCACCTCACCATGTGCGGAGATGCGCGTCCGCCAGCTGCGGTATGAGCGGCGCCAGCGCCACGTTGCGCCGCCCGCCCGCAAGCGTCACGCCATCGCCAGCATACCTGTGGTCAGGGCAGGGCAACGGGGTCCACCCACCCATGCTGGGTAACTGGTGGCTCAAAAGGGGTCGGGCAGGGGGCAGGCCAAGCGGCAGGGCGGCCGTTATAAATACCATGGTATACCAGCGTAGGCATGGGGGCAGTGGCGGCACGCCGGCATGCATAAAGCAGGCAGTGCTTTATTGGCGCCCCATCTCACCAGGCACGCAGGGGAGCGCAGCGGAATGGCTTCTTCCCCCCGTCATAGGTGCCGTCGGGGCCGGTGAAGTGCTGCAGCGGGTACGGCAGGATGCTTGCAACATGCTGGAGCAGGCCAAGCAGGCGTGCAAGCGCATCCTGCACCAACAATGCACCGCGCCTGGCGTGCCCACCCGCCTCCCAAGCAAGGCTACCCATCCATTGGTGCACCTGCAAGTGCACAGCTGACGGGCCCACCCACCTGTACTGGTGCATCCATCCAAATCAGCTTGGGCAGCTCCGCTGCGTGCTGCTGCCGCCAGTCTGAGAGCGCGGCCATGTGACGATACAGCTCGCTAGCGTTCAGCGGCTGGCCGCCATCCCCTGGCGTCGAGTAGTGCAACCTGCAGGCAGGGGAGGGGGCAGGCGCCCGTTAGCTCGAGGGCAGGATGCAGAGCGGGATATCTCTTCTAGAAGGCGCAGCTGCAAGCTGAGACATGTCTGGTATGCAGTCATCCAGCAGCAGGCAGGCTTGCCCTTGTGTGCAGAGTAAACGACAGGAAGGCTGCTGCCATGCTAAACTTTCCACCAGCACCTCGTCTCACCCAGTGTCGAATATCATGAGGTCATTCTTGAATCCGGGCACGAGGCGCTGCAGCAGCGGCAGCACCTGCAGGGACAAGGCGGGCCAGCCAGCCGCACTGGCATGTGACACGCATCGCTGCACAGCACTGCGCGCCACTGTCTGCTGGCTGCATCCTCCCTCTGTTGGGCCGCCCTCGAGATGCCCTTGCAAGGGCAATTGCGTGCCCGTGCACAATTGACCAATTGCACATCAAGTATGCTGGTGTGGCCCCAGGCATGCTCACAGTTTGATAGAGGACCTCTGCAGAGTCCACTCGAACGGCGCACACGCGCGTGCCGAGCGCCAGCTGCAGGCACAGTGGCGGCACGCTGACGGGCCAGGTGACGGTGATCAGCTTAGCGTTGTCTTCGGGAGACACCGCAGGCCTGCAGGCAGGGTGCAGGTGGGCCATCGCTGACCCAGTGTTGGCAAATCCAGGATGCAGCAAGGCCAAAGCACAGCGGGCAGCCGCAGTCAGCTAGCTATGCTGGGCTTTCAATTGGGCCATGACTGCGAATAAAGCCACAATGATGGCCATGCCCGCCCGGGCAGCCAGTGCTCCAAACGCAGCCCATCCTGCCCCACTCCCCTGCCGGCTCACGTGCGGCGCAGGTTGGGAGCAAACTCTCGCAGGAAGCACTCTGCCGAANTAGTAGTAGTGCCTGGGGGAGAAAAGAGGGGGGCAGGAGGAGGATGGTGCCGCAGCAGCAACAGGGGTAGCAGCAGCGGGCTTCATGCAGGCAGAGCAGGAGCACCGTTTGCATGGCCCTGCCTTGGGGCACAGCATCCATCGATCGACACACTGCCCGCCACTGCACACACCCACCAGGTTTGGCTATCCCCCATGAACCACAGTGTGCGCCCGCGGATGCGGGCAAACAGCTCGCAGGGCGACAAGTCCTGCAGAGCGTGTGGCAGCGGGGCGGCGGCACCACATTCCGCATCTGTGCAACACACTGTGTGCAACACACTTGCAGTTGGTTGCTCATAGCGGCTCATGCCGGCAGTTTGCACGCAAAGTCAGGGTGCTTAGCCAGGCAGGCAAGCCGTGGTTGAATGCATGGGCGCCGCTTGCGTGCTGCCTGCTGTGCTGGCATGCCTCTACGGGTATGTGCCGCTGCACTTGGAGGGAAGCTGCTCTCTCGTCGCAGCACCCACCTTCAGCCGGTGGCCGTTGTCTAGCAGGTGCTGCTCCACTGCCTCTGACCGCCGCTGGCCGGGGTAGAACTTGTCGCAGCGGCGCCTCTCAAATATGCACACGCCGCAGCAGAGCAGCGGGTTCTCGTTTGGATCGCAGTGCGGGCAGGCCGTCTTCTCATCGGGCATGGAAGCGGTGTCAAACAAGAACGAGGGCCGCTCCGGAGCGTCGTACCCTGGCGCCAGGTCAACACAGCCTGCGGGGCGACAGCAGCAGTGAAATTGGGCAGCCAAACAGCTGGCAGGCTACAAGTGTACGCTTGCAGGGTTGCCAGGTAGGCGCATGTTTGGCTGGCATGGCAGTCAAACCGTGCATTCCATGCGGCCAGCCGTCCGGCTGTCCCCAAGCGGATGCCAAGGATGAGAGCGCACCGTCTGGGTGCAGCAGGCACTTGCTCTGCGGTGGCTGGAAGGAGTAGGCGTGTGGCAGCTGGATCCACTTGCTCAGGTCGCTGGTCACCGGCCAAGCGGCGGCGGCTGCCCCGTNGCCGCCGCCGCCCGCCCTGCCGTCAGGGACGCCGGGCCTGGCCACATCGCCCCTCCGGCTGGCCAGCCTGATCGACAGCAGCAGTAGGGCCAGCAGCAGCGCGGCGAGCGGAGCGGCACGCGGCAGCTTAGGCCGATTGGAGGGGGCGGGCAAGACTTTGAGCTCCATGGTGCATTGCCGATTGGGAGGAAGCGGCGACGAAGGAGAAGTTGCCGCGCGATCGTGAGCCCGGTCGTGCAGGTGGGACCGTGTGCTGATTCATGTCCCTGCCTTCAATTGAACCCTCCACGCTCAGCCTTGCAATAGCCAGGCATTCAAACAAAGGAAAAACTCTTGAAAAGCAAGGCACAAGTTCTCGAGATCCAGGGAGTGAGGAGCGCCGCCGGTCGGGCGGGAGGACCTCCACTGGACCTCCAACCACCCCCAACTGACTGCCGCACTCGCCCACAGGCTGATGCGTCTGCTGCCTCCTGTGGCGAGGCGGACGACCTCAAGGGAGAGCTGCTGGTTCTGCGCAAGGTGACGCACTCCCATCGTGCCGCGTGCCCGCTGCCGCCATGGATGGTTGGGTCTCGCACTCCCATCTGATGATGTGTTGGGCATTGTGGCATCCCCAGTGCCAAGCTTGGCCAGCCAGCAACTAAGGGTATCAATGTCAAGTTGGCTTGCAAAATGTGTCCATGCATGGTGCGCTGGCAACTGACCCTCTGTACCCTCTAGTGCTTTACCACTACTCGCACCCTCCCCTGGTCGAGTGGCTGGCGGCGTTATTGCAGCCCAGCTGCGGAGCCTATCTTGTACCTTCGGCACTGCCAATCTTCTGCCTCTTCTGTCGTAGAGCCAGCCTTGCCGCTTACAAACAATGTGACGTTGTACAGGCACAGAGGACACGAGCAGGTACAGGGACAGGCACACATATGGCTAGCCAGCCAGTGGCACCTAAGCTGCCCCCAGGTGGGCGGCGAGCACACCGGCTCTGCCGCCGCTGCCTAGGTCATCTTGGGGGGTGGCGGCGGTGGCTGCCTCCGCGGCTTGGCCGCCGCAGACGAGGCGCCGGCAGCCGAGGGCGAGGGCGCCACCTGCTGCGCCGAGCCCGGCCGCGCTGTGCCGTCTGCCGAGCTGCTGCGTGCCACCGCCCCAGGGCCGTTCTCAGCGGCCGCCGCCGTGGGCGTGCCTCCGGGCTCGCCCTCGCTGCTGCCGCCGCCAATGCCCAGCGCGCGGCCCGCGGCCTTGAAGGCGGCGGTGCCAATCTGCAGCGCAGCCTGCCCCGCCTCGCCCACGCCTTGCAGCAGCGTGACGGGCGTGAACTCGCCGTAAAGCGCGCCGGGGTTGCGCACGCTCTTGGGYACCTTGTCGGGCGGGATCAGGGGGTAGGCCCCTGCCAGCAGCAGCGCGCCCACAGACACCTCTGCCGTCTCGCCGGCGCGAGGCCCGGTGGCCGCACGAACCTCCTGCACCCGCTTCACCTCGCTCTGCGCGTCCGACAGCTCGCGCGCCGCGCGCTGCGCCGCGTTGCGCCTGCGGGGGCAGCAAAGGGTTGGGTGGGCGGGCAGGGTTTGGTGAGGCCCCAGCCAGATTCAGGCTGCATGCCTGCACAGTGGCAACATGCCTGGCCAAGCCAAGCACGCAGAACGGTCCGCCCAGGGTAACAGCAGCCTGCACACAGCAGCCTATACACAAGCAGGCACACAGGTCTCCCTCCCACGCTCCCTCCTTCCTGCAAGCTCCCCCTGCCCTCACCGCTTGACCAGCGTGGGGTCCTCAGCCAGCAGCGCATCGATCTCAAAGTCCTTGAGCGACATGAGGTGCGTGTACAGCTGGTCCAGCAGCCGGTCGCGCGAGCGGATGACCTGCACCACCAGGGCGGCAGTCAAAGCGGGGTAACTTGATCATACCAAAGCGAGCTGGCAAACTCAGGCTAGAGTTGCTGCCTGCACACTGCCCCATTGAATGCTCTGCCGCAGCCAGGCGCTGCAAAGCCATGAATCAAACTGGCCGGCAGCAGGCCTGCAGAGCCTGGTCACAGCGCTGACGCATGTTTCAAACGAGGCTGGGCCCAAGCACAGTGTGAGGGGGCCAAGGCTGGTGCTGCGCCCACCTGGCACAGGACGATGGCCTTGGGCACCGTCTTGGACATGCGGTTAAAGATGTGGCGCGCGTACAGGCCGGTGAAGGTGCCCAGCCGCTCGTAGTAGGCGTCCAGGTCCTCGATGGAACCCACCTGCAGGAGCAGTAAGCCAAGCAGCAGATGTGAGAACGAGCACAGCCATGCAAACAGTGATGCGCGTCCAGGTCCTTGATGGAACCCACGTCCAACCAGTGAGGCAAAGGATGGTGAGAGATGCAGCGGGCAGTGCAGCAGGCACAGAAAGCTGGCGGCTGGGCAACGCCCCAGGCATCCACAGCACGCCAGCACACATCCGGGCGCACCTCGGTCACGCTGCCCAGCTTGCTGCCGCCAAAGCCACCAAAGCGGTCGGACACCTTCTCCATGGTGCGCCCAAAGAAGCCCTGCTGGGAGCAGCAAAGAGGAGGGCCCGCCGCTGAGGCACAGGTGGTGTTGATGCAATGCTGGAGTATTCGCCAATGCTGCGTGCTTGCAGACGGGCTGCCTTGAACACAGCGACATGCAGCAACACAGCTTTGTTGGACAGCGTGCGGTAGGTCCGCTCCAGCTGTGCAGGCCACACCCACCCCACCGCACCTTCTTCTCTGCCGACGCAGGAGGCGCAGGCGGCTCGCGGTCCACGCTGCTGCTGCCGGTGGTGCGGCGCGACCCGGCCGCCGAGGCGGCGCCCGGCTGCTGCTGCTGCTGCGCCGCCAGCTGCTGCGAGGTGGTGGACAGCGGGCCGGCGCGGCCCATGCCGCCGCGCGGGTCGGACGCATTGCGCAGCCGCGCCAGCCATTCAAACTTCTCGGCCGCGTCGCCCGCACGCAGCACGATCTGATGGTGGTTCTTGGCCACCGACATGGCGGGGTTCTGCGCGGGAGGGGCAGGCAGACAGGGAGGGTGAGATTCCATTGGTTCAGATGTGCGCCTGTGTGTGCAGCCATGCAGCCACCCCGCAAGCACACCCTTGAAGTTCGGCTTGCAAGCCCGCCCCGCCCTGCGTGCCTTGTGCGAGATGCGGATGAGCAGGGAGACGGAGCCGCCGCGGTTGTCCAGCTTCTGCGTGCTGCGCTTCTGGCTGGGCTGCGTGGCGGAGTCAAAGTCCTCCACCAGGCACTCCCGCAGGTTGATGGTCACCTGCGTACACCACACAGAAGCAGGCAGGGTGTGAGTGGGTGCAGGTTGGGTTGCAGCTTTGCAGGTCTCAGTGCGGCAGGTTGCACCGGCAGCTGCATGATTCAGCAATGATTAAGCCGCCCGCTGCGTGTCAAGCATCAGCTGCAGCGTCAGCAGCGTTGTCAAGCCGCTGCGGCGCACAGAACGTGGGTGGGCAACGATAGCGACTACCTTGGGGTTGACGCCAGGGGTGGACATCTCCTGCGGCGACTTGAAGTAGTACAGGAAGCCGCTCTCCATGGCGAGCACAAACCTGCGGGCAGAACGAGCGGGAAGCAAACGGAGCATTGAGGACAGTTCGAATCGCGCTACCATGCAGCATGCAAGGCAGCTTTGCAACGGCCCTGCCCCTGCCCAAACCCACCAGCGCTTCTGCCACTTCCAGCTGTCCACCGGCAGCGCGTTGAGGCTGCTGCTGTCCCCGCTGCGCTTCTCCAGCCACCCCGCTTTCATGTCGGGCGGCAGCTGCTGCTGCAGCGCCTTGGCCTGCACAGCACAATCAGGCAAGCAAACGGTGCAAGCTTGTCAAATGTGGGAACCCCAGAGGGCCGCATGCAGCGGGCCTGCACTAGCAGACTGAACCGCACGCCCACCCCTACATGGCACCACTCAACTTCCCACCCAGCTGCAGCCTACCGGCGGCGAGGTCTCGCGGCTGATCGCAGAGCGGGCGGTGGCGGGGCTGCTCTCCGGCGGTTCGCTGTCATCGTCCGAGTCGCCCTCGCTATGCTGCATCTGGCCTGCAAGGGGCGCGGCACAGCACAGCAGGCAGTCTTGAGTGCTGAGGAAGTGTGTCCTGTGCGGCACGAGCCGACAAGCGCACAAGCAATCCTTGCTGTTCAACCACAACAACGGCAAGCCGCCACGCCAGCTGGGAAGGGCCACCCACCTCGCTGCAGCTGCGCCATGCGCTCGTTGGGCTCCTCCGCACCCTCGATGCCGCCGCCATCACTGCAGACAGGGCAGGTTGCAGATCCAGGCGCAGCAGTTGATATCATGAAGCTGCACAGCCGCTAACCTGCTGTCCTTTGTGCAGCAACACTCCTGTGGCCAGTCACTACACAGCAGGCAGCAGTGCGCACCTGCGCAGCCCCGACTGGTACTCCTTCTCCAGCTCGCGGAAGAAGGAGGGCGTCACGTAGTCGCACTCCATCTGCACCATGGTCTCCGCCACTGCAAGCCACAACAGGCGGGGCGCAGGCTTGGGGTGATTGCCACTAGCAGCGGACCTGCACGGCCCCGCAGGCTGCTTGCACATGCATCTGCCAGCACCCATCAGTACAAGTTGGGCTGCTCAGTAGAGTGGATGCACACCAGCAACCGTCCTCCCACCCCACCCACCCTTGTGCGCCTCCTCCCGCCACTCCTCCAGCGCCCTGTTGGCAGCCTGGATGACCGCGTTCTCAAAGCCCTTGAGCCGCAGGAACTCCTGCAGGGCAGGGAGCGCAGGCAGGAGGGCTGCGTATCAGCACTCCAACCGCTCCACTGGGCAGGCGCCATGCCATCAGAGGCGCAAGACAGCCCCAAGCAGCAGCAGCAAGCTGCCACAGCAGAAGTGCTCACCATGTTCTTGCCGCCGGTGGAGGCCAGGTCGGAGATGCCTGCCTCGGTCAGCACGGAGCGGCGCGCCGCCTCCCGGACCTGCAGGCAGCAAACAGGTGGGCAGCGATACGGAATTGGAAGGGTGCACAAGGCTCCATCAGGGCAGCATGCCAGCAGCTGCAGCAAGTGCAAAGCAGGAAGCATGCGCATCTGCACTGCCCTGNCGCCCACGCACCGTCTCCTGCAGCACCAGGTGGATCTCGTCCACAAACTTGTGCACGTACGGGCTGGTCTGCAGCATCGCCTCCTGCACCAGCCGCTTGATGCCCTTCTCGGGCGACACCAGGTGCGGGCGGTAGCCATCGGCCTCGCGGCAAATCTGCGCGGCAGGGCGGGTGGCAGCCATGCTGAGCAGGGCAGCAACTGCAGTTCACTGCTGAGCACTGCGAAAATGCAGGCTGATGTAGTGAATAGGAAAGTTGTGAATGCCGCCAGGACCCCTTGCCACGCTTGCCGAATGCCTGTCGGCCAGTCCCCGCGCTGCGGCAGGCGCTCACGTTGCGGACATAGTCCTTGGTGAACCGCTTCTCTATGGGGATCTTGTGCAGCGAATCCGGCAGGCTGCCCTCCACCACCGCTCGAATCTTGAACGCCGTGTTGGCCTCCTGCGGCAGGGCAGGCAGCAAGGCTGTCGGCACTGTAAGCAACGTTGGTGGCGATGGCGGCAAACAACCCTGGGATGCATGATAGGCATATGCACCTCAGCTTGAAGGTGGCTGGACAATTGCAACCGGCGGCGTAGCGCCTGGCATGCGCTCCCCACCGCACCTGCAGCATGATTGAGTACGCGCGCTCAAAGCCGCGACAGTGGCGGAAGATGTCATTGGCGCCCTTCTTGGCCTCGCCCAGCGCCGACAGCTCCTTCTCCACCGCGATGCGCCGGTCGGTCAGGCGCGCGAGGACCTACGGCGGGCGGCAGCAGGCGGCGGTCAAGCGGCGGCGGCAGCGACCCCGCCGGCTGTTGGAGGGCGCTGCAGGCGGCGCGGCGCGGCGCAGGCGATCGGGCTGGGCGCCTGATCGGGGGATCTCCCACTGCGAGCGGCAAAGGTGGCAAGGAGGGCGCGGAGGAGCGGTCGTTGCGAGCTGGGCCCGCCCCCCGCCCACCTCCTGCAGGTGCTTGGCCTCAACAGTCACGGGCTCATCCAGGCCCGTCATGTCCGCCTCCTGGGGCCCGGCACGCGCCGGGCAGCACTGGGGCGCGCCCCTATCAAAGGCTGCAGGCCCTGGCGCCGCTGATCGTCTGTTGGAATCGTGGGAGTGCTCCAGCGCCGCTCTGCCAGCCCCGATCACTCTCCAGTTCTGCGCATTGCCGCATTGACCTGGGCGCAGGCCTCCCAGTCGGCTCCACGCACCATTCCATCGCTCCTTGTTGCGATCGACTCCCAATCAGGCGTCCCCGCGCTGCAGCGCAACGCGTCAGTCCTCTCCCGCTCGGGCAGGGCTCCCTGGGCCTCCCTGTAGCAGCAAAGGGCATCCCTCCCCCGGCAATTCACATATTGTCGCAAGAGTGAACGCGCGACACCAGCGCTGCCACCGCCCCACCGCCGCCGCCGCCGCCGCCCGGCTACCAGCCGCCTCCCGCCAGCGGCATGGGAGCAGCCAGCTTCACCGGCCTCCTGTTCCTGGGCTGCGGCCCGCTGGCCGTCGTATTTGTGCTCTGCCTGGCCGCCAAGTCCTTCCTGGTGCTGCTGGCGCTGGGCAGGTGCGCCTGGCTTGGTGCTGCATGCGTGCAAAAGCTGCCACATGCTTCCCGCTTTGCTCAGCTTGCATGGCTTTTCACGGTTGCTCCCTGCGCTCTGCTGCAGCGCCTTCTACTGGCTGTGCACGCTGCTGATCATCTCGGCGTTGTTTAGAGGTAAGCCAGGGCTGGCGTCAGCACCAATGTTGCAGTTGCTTGCTCACACCGTCGCCTGCTTGCAGCTGCATACACCCACCCGATTGCCCCATGCTACCCTTGACCCTCCCAGCCTGGGCGCCCCTGGAGCCATCCCCCGGCCCCTATGTGGGGCTGCTGCTGGTGGCCGTGCTCATACAGGAGCTGGCGCGCGTTGGCATCTGGCGGTTCCACATGCAAGTCGAAGGGCAGGCGCATGACGCTGGACAGCAAACGCCACTCCTCGGCACTGCTCCAGTTGCATTCTTGTGGCTTGCTGCACACAGTTGTGGGGCTTGCGCGCTCAAATGCCACCTCACCACCTCTTGTTTACCCCCGCAGGCTGTCGTGCCGCGTGCTGAACCGCATCGCGCAGGAGCAGCGCGACGCACCGCTGTCGGTCGCCGACCGCTTTGGCCTGGCCCTGGCCTACGGCTTTAGCCACGGAGCCGTGCACTCGGCCTTTTTCTTTGCGGCCTGGCTGCCGCTGGCGCTGGGGGACGGCACCATCTACAGCGCCGCCTGCCCGCGCCTCAGCTTCTACACAGTGGGCGCGCTGAGCACGCTGGGCATGGCCGCCCTGCTCACAGGCGGCATGGTGCTCTGGCTGGACGGCCTCGAGCGCCGGGACGCCAAGCAGGCGGTCCTTGCACCCGCCACCCACCTGGCCGCCGCGCTGCTCACGCTGGCCAACTTTGCCGACGACGGCTGCTTGGCCACCGTGCCGCTGCTGCTGGCAGGCGGAGCGGCGRTGGCGGCCGCGGCGGCGGCGGGCGGGGAGGCTGCGGCGCCAGCCCCGCTGCTAGAAGCAGGGGCTTGCAGACGGGATCTGCCCACCCGGTCTTGCCGTTGCAGTCGTTGTCCTGTCCGGTCTTGCAGGAGGTCAGCGTTTCCCTGGCTGGCACCGCCTTGCGGCAGACGGCCACATTAGCTCCCCCGTTTGCCACGCCCACAAAACGAACAACGAGCCCGGTGGGGTTGTGGGCCCAAGCGGCGCCGGCAGCTGCGGCAGAAGGGAGGGAACAGCAGCAAGGGAGGCAGTTGGAGTGAGCAGCAGTCGCACGTTTATTTTCCCAGAAATTGACTCATCCAATGTGCCCAGCAACTGGTACACCAGCTGACCACAAATGCCACTACCCGTGCAGCGCAGGGCCAGGCTGGCAGCAGCGCAGCAGCAGCAGTGTTGCTGCTACTGTGCCGTCATCACCTGCGAGCGAGCCCCTCCAAATCGAGTTGACTGCATCGTAGGTGCCCGACACGGGTGACTGGTAGATGTGCACACGCTTGGCGACCGTGGCCGGCAGCAGCTTGTCTGCACAGCATGGAGGGTAGCAAGGGATAGCGATGACAATGCTGCACGCACAGGTAGCGGTTGTCAGCTGGGTCGGCAGCAGCTTGTCTGTAGAGCATTGAGGGACAGGCGCAGTGTTTAGAGCGCTGCAGCACGCTGGGCCAACTGGCGGTGCCTTGTGTGCTGGGCCTGGCAGTGGCCGAGGGTTGCCCATGCCCGCCCATGTCCACTGGCCTCCCCAAACCTAGCAAATCATTCAGATAACTCAGCTGCTGGCAGCCTAGACCCCCCTCACCTCCGCCAGCTGCGGTCCGGTATCCAAGGAAGATGGGGTCCGACCCGTTTGCCCAGGGGGTCAGGATGCGCAGCCCCGCATTGGCGGCCGCCGACTGGCTGCCCAGCCAGACTTGCTTGCTGGTCCCCGGCTTGAGGGAGGTGGCGTCCAGCTGCTGCACGCTGATCCAGCCCATCTGCACCGAAAGGGCGGTTTTAAACAGTGTAATGAGTGGAATTGTGAAGGATGGAATTTGAACGGCTGGGTTGTGAAAACAGCCAGGCCTGGGGAAGGCGGGCAACGATGGCGCGTGTGGCAGCAGCAAGCCGTGATAGTGGCAGCATCATGGCAGCATCAGCAGCAACCCCCAGCTGAGCAAGCTGCCTCACTCTAGCCCTGTATGATGGCATGTCAGGCCGCCAAAAATTGCAAGTGATTGCTTGCCTGCCACGTCTGGGGCGTGCTGAAGCAGCGCGGGTCGCAGCAATGGCCCATTGGGGAGCTGTCGTCTCCGTACCTGCAGCACATAGGGGCAGGCAATGTGATGGGCAGTGAGCTGCTGACCATCAGCTTGCACATGCAAGCAGTGCAGATGAAGCAACCAGGAGTGGCAGGTGCAACAGCGGGATAATCTGGCTGCTTCCCCCTCACTCGTCCAGCTGGCCATCAGGCAGGTATGCGGAGGCATGGCCTAGGAACAGGTTGTGCCCCAGCTCGTGCGCGATGGCCTGGGGCACGCCCCAAAAGTCGCCGTTGATCTAGGGGCAAGTGAAATTGGGGCGCAAGAAGTGTTTCAGATGGAGCACAGGAATGGCTTTAGTTGCAGCAGCCCCAAAAGCCGCCGTTGACCTGCGGGCGAGTGTGATTGGGGCACAAGAGTTGCTTTAGATGCAGGCTGGTCTGCGGGCCGCTGGTGGGTGCACAGGTACGGCTTCAATGGACAGCCAGCTTTAGCGCAGCCAAAGCGGCAGCTTGATGGGCAGGCATGCCTGGCTGACATCTGGCGAGCGCCGCTCAACAGCATACAGCTTGGAGGGTAAGAACATGCCATGGCAAAAAAATGCTCACCCAGGCGCGGCACTCAAAGGAGCCGTCACACCCCACATAACCCAGCCCCACCCAGCCGCAGGTGCCTGGCGGGATGAGGTACACCCTGCAGATCATGGGGAGCAGAGCAGGGCACATGTGCACCATGTAAGCTTGGCTGGACACCTGGGCAGCTGCTAAAGGATGCAGAAGTGGTGATTGTGAGGGCTCAGGGTGGCACATAATGAGCAGCTGGCATGGCAACGAAGGCCAGCTACGTGGCAACTTAGCTTTGCCCCTTTTCCGCCTGCTCCTGCCTCCCTGCCTCCCTCCCTGCCTCCTTCCTTCCTCCCTCCCTCACTCCTCTTCCCTCCTCCCGTTCCCCCATTCTTCTTCTTCCTCACTTGTACTTGTATTTGTTGAGGTCCACGCCCCGCTGCTGCAGCACGGAATCCGCGGCGTCCGCCCAGCCGTTGAAGTCGTCAAAGTCGCACTTGGAGAAGGACCAGGGGTAGCCGTTGCTGCAGGCAGGGCAGGAGACGCAGACGGGCAAGTCGACCAAGGTCTTGAAGGGAGCAGCAACACCCTCCCATCATGCCAAGAGGGGCCGTAGAACACACAAGCAGCCAAGCGTCAGGCAGATTTTTTGGGTAATGTAAGTTGTTCAGGTGACGCAATCGACGCCCCCTGCCGCTTACGTGTTGCCGGCGCAGGGCAGGCGCACTCGCTCCGCCACCAGGCTGTTCTGCATGTTGATGCGGCTCTTGTTGTGGGAGCACTGGCTGTAGATGCCCCCCACCGTGGGCCCCAGCGGGTTCTTTTCAGCAAACACAGACTGCAGGCAGGGGAGGGGCAGGGGAGAACGTTGCTGTGAGAACAACGTGAAGTATTTGATAGAGCAGGCGAAGATGTGTGCCTGTGGAGCCGTCGCCAGCCGGCAGCAGCAGCACGGGGCGTTTGCATGATCTGTCTGGCTTGCATGCCGCAGCCGATACCCCAAAGTCGTGCGTGCGCCCTGGCCAATTAGTTGCACAATCCCACAATAAGCTTGCCTTTTGGATGTCGGCGGTTGTCATTGTGGGGATGCGGGTGCCCTGGCAGGCCTGGCCTGTGGCGGAATCCACAGCCTCGACTGCAGCAGATGGGTGGAAAGGGGCTGCATAAGCACTGCTACTACGGCAGCACACAACAACGACCACCCTGTGGCGGAATCCACGGCCTCGACTGCAGCAGGCAAGCGGCCAAAACAAGGGGGCTGCATGAGCGCTGGCGCTGAGTGGGGGCGGCACGGGTGACGATGTACTGGGGTGTCGAACACACAACTAACCTGGGGCAGCAGGCGCGGCTGCACACAACAAGCCTGCATCAGCCTCACAGCAGCGCAAGCCGGCAGCAAGCAATCAGACCCACTTGGAATGAACAGCACCGAGACGTCGGGCTCCACCAGAGTGTTGCTGGTCACCACAGCCGCGGCGCTAGCCATGGCACCGCCCGCAGCAGCCGCAGCCGCCACGGGGACGGATGCAACTGCAGGTGGTAGAGCGACTGCACAGGAGGCAGTATTTGTGGCAGTGCGGCAGCTGAGCGGTTCTGCAGGCGCTCGCGGGCAGCAGCCGTTGCATGTATGCAGTGGTGCGGTCGGCGGCAGCAGCAAACAGCTCAACTCAGCACGAGGAGGCGTGGCGAGCGTCATGCTGCAGAGTACTATCGCCAAGCCAAGGCGCCTCTACAAGCTCAGCTGCAAGGACAGCAGGGCCCAGACTCACCAGACACGCGCGGCGCGGTCTGCTTGCCGCCCGAGATTTGCATGACGCTGGGCATGAAGCAGTAGACAGATAGCGCATTGGGCGCTACTGACGCGGCTTGCGCGAGGCTGGTGTTGCCGCCCGAACCAGCTGCCGCCCATGCACTGGCCATCTGCAGGCGCTGCAGCGCGGGGGGCAGCCGCGCGGCGTGCGCGCTGTGGCCGCTGCCTGCTGAGGCTGCTGCTGCGGACCGCGCAGCGCCCGGACCACGGGACAGCCAGATGCCGGTGACGTTCACGTCCTGCCCGCTTTTCAGGCCGTCAAAGGTGCGCCGCAGCTCGGGGTTGGAGAGCACGTGCACCCGCAGGCTGGACGGCGTGCGCACCACCAGGGACCTGCAACGCGAGGGGTGGCATGCAGCAGGCATGCCGGTTAGGATGAGCTGATTTCGAATGAAGGACCGCGTGTGAGTGTTGCGGACGGCGGGCGATGGCAGCGGCACCGCACGGGCGCGGATGCGGCTGCAAAGGCGTGCAGGCGCAGGCCCTGCTGCGGTGCATGCGAGCAGTGTGCGCCAAGGTGCCTGGCTCGCCGGCAAGCACTTGCGCAGTGGTCCCACTGTGGGAGGGGGCGCAAGCGGCGGCCGCCGCCGCCGGCGGGTATCTCACCGCTCCGATGGCTTGCCCTTCTTGTCCATCGAGATCACCACGCTCCTCCCTGGCAGAGGAGGGAGCAGAATGGGCGGCAGGGCTGAGACACTTGCCCGGGCGGCGCCGACCGCCGCCGCCGGCCAACGGTGCAACCCCGCCAGTCGCACCGGCAAGTGTGAGTCGCTCTCCCACAACATGTTGTCGACTGGCGGCGGCTGAAAAGGCCTGCAGGAGGAGAGCCAGCGCGAAAAACTCCAGCCGGCGCCCCATCGCGCCCTCCCGCCCGATGGATCGGCTGGCAAGCCCTGTCCAGAAGGTTTGGAGGGCAGCGTACAGGGCTGCAGGGAACTGGCAGCCCAGCTGGCGGGGGGACCAGCGCATGGGCGCGTAATGGCCCGCCGCAGCCTATTCACCACGCGGAATCTTGAACAAGTCTTCCCAAGGCCGCCGCTGAACGGACATGACGATGGCGGCGAGCGGGCCGGGCCGCCTCTTTGCGGCCCTGCTGCTCCTTTGGGTCGGGTCTGCCAGCTGCCAAGAGACGGGGCGGCGCCCTACGCGCGTGCAACCCGCCTGGAGGCCCCGCTGCGAGTGAGTGCCGCCGCCGCCCACCGCCGCTGCCGCTGGGCGGTGCAGCTGCCGCTCCAGCCGTGCACAGATACCTACTACCAGCGCGGCCCTTTGGGGTCACAGCGACCTGCTGGTAGCTGTGGTGGAGCGGACGGAGCCGGCGGATGAGTGCTGGGCACCGCGGATCCTGCCGCAGCACCGGATTAGGCGGGCAGGCGGTCCTCGCGGTCTCGCTTTTGAAAAGACACAGGGCACTGCCCGTGCACCAGCCCCCTGAACCCCGCTGAACTACAGCTGCAGCATAGGCACACAGTTTGCGCAGCCCCACAGCACCCGCTGCCGGCCTGAGATTAGTAAGGGTTCTAGAAACTTGCACCCGTCCGCCGAGAGCAAGCAACTTGCAAGTGGTATGCATATGTCCCAAGCGTCCCGCACTTGTGACGCGTCCTTCTCACACTTAACTACGCCCCGCTAATGAAGGTACACCGGCAAGAGCTACGCGCCCTTTGTCCCTCAGTCCGACATGTCCCTCATCAACCAGGTGAAGCTGTAGGCGGCAGCACTGGCCAGGTCCCATCATGGCGGGGAATCTGCACTGAGGCGGACTGGCCTGTGCTCCCTTCTACAGACGCAGGCTGGCTGGCTGGCTGGCTGGCTGGCTGGCAGGGCCTGCCCTTGGCCTGCCGCCYGCCCTGCTGCTTGCCCACKCGCCTGCCGGTGCGGCGGAGGGACACAGTGGGCCTCACTGGAGCCGACATTGCCGCTCACCCCGCCGCCATCCACAGCTGCCGCCGGTGGCTCCGCCGCCGCACCTCCCAACTTCCAACTCGCCCCCCGGCTGGCCGCTGCCCCTGCAGACCATCCCCAACAGTTGTGATGACCCTCGCTTGGACGCAGAGCGGCGCAGCCACTGCCGCCTGTGTGAGGCGCAGACCACACGGGAGGGCTGCCTGGCAACCACGGCGCAGCACTGGAACTTCATGACGGGTGCGATTGCTGGGCTGGTGAAGGGTTGCCGTGTTACTTTTCTGTGGCAGGCACTGCTGGGCTGGCGAAGTATAGGGTTGCTTCTGGTAAACAAAACTAGTGTTTGTGTGGTTCTGTAGCTGAGGCCAGCTGGGAGGCTGCATTACCCAGCCTCGCACTTGCATCATGCGCTGGATGCACGTTTGCCATAGAATCTCGTGCACCTATGTGCGCACGTCCCGCTGAAGCCTTCCCAGTCACGCCGCTCATCACTGCCGCCGCAGGCGTGGATGCATCGGCGGACAACGAGTCGTGCACGTGGGTGTTCAAGGACCCTCAGGGGCGGCTGACTCGGGAGGTGGAGTTCTCTCTCGGCCTCAACATGCCCTTCATGTTTGCCAGCCGCGTGGGTGAGCGCTGGTCTGCGGTATGTCCACAGCGCTGCATGCTTGCCAGGGGTGTGCAAGCAATGGTCTGCGGTGCCCTTTTCAGCGCTGCATGCCAGGTAGCGTGCGCTGAGCTGCGTGGCCAGAGGCAGGCGCACAACTATGCCACACCGCACGTGCCGCCACTGCGGCGCAGGCAGCTGCGCAACTGCACTGCCCCCATGCTGCCGTCCGCCTCCACCCGGGCCTGGTCAAGCTTGCTTTAGTACTCCGCTGTCCTCTCTGCTCTCGCCTGCTTCTGCAGCCCACGATTTGAGCCAAGTGGGCGGCACTGAGATTTGCCAGGTCCAGCGAAAGTACGAAGTGCTGAACCCCATCACTGATGGCTACACCACGGCCTACTTTGTTGTGGTGAGGCAGAGTGGGAGCGGTGGGAAGGAGGGGCCGGAGCAGTGCGCAAGCTGCAGCTGCCCAAATAGCGGCACTGCTGCAAAGCACTGGTAGGGCTGTTGTTGCACGCTGCGCCCATCCAGTCAAGGGACCCCCAGCATGCTACCTCTCCGCACACCGCCTGCAGCCCCACACCATTCCACTTGTCCGCAGTACGGCAATGGGCAGACCCCGGCCGGTGAGGACATCCCTGGCGGGCTGCGACCGGATGCCTCGTGCACCATCGCCATGCATCTGGGGCAGCGCAGCTGCACGCTGCTGTTCACGCCCAGCGAAAAGACGCAGTGGTCTATTTCCAGCCGCGACATCTGGACTCAGGTGTGGATTGGGGTGCTGCCTCAGTGCTTCCGGTCCCACTGTTGAGTGTGCGCCACCCGGCCCCATCCAGCCACCCGGCCCACCACTTCCATACTTCCATGCATTTTCACGCTACCTTCAAACTGCTGCTGCTGCGCAGAACCCCAAGGTCGTGGCCCAGCTCAACACCAGCAGGAACGAAGACTGCCTGGTGCGCTTATCAAGCTACAAGCTACGGCATCAGTCGATTGCAATGTTGGTTGCAAGCCAGCCATGTGGTGTGCCTGGGTCGTCAGCTTGCACAGCGTGCCACCGCTGCTTGGCAGGGCAGCCTGGGCAGCCTGTGTCACATACCTGCCCTTGGAACCTTGGAATGGCATGCGCTCAAGCACTCACAGCTGCCCCNTCCCACCCGCTTAATGCAGATCGACCCTGCGATCAAGTGTGTGGGTGCCAACCCTCCGTTCCGCTACCGCGTCACAATCACCGACATCCCATGCGCACCCAAGCAGGTAGGGTGTGCGGGCATGCAGCTGGCGGGGCAGCTTGCCTCTGAATGCTTGGTCCTATGCTTGCATGGAGTGCGCACTTGCGCAGCGTGCCTGGTGCGCATGCCTGCCGCCTGCTGCCATATGGTGATGCATCAGCGCTGCATTGCGCCCCACCCCGCTCCCAGCGCACTAAGCGCTTCCCCCACTGCCACCCACCACACACTGCGCGTCGAGTCTGAGCCGCATGCACCTTGCACAAACAACCTCAGTTGTTAATGCCTGCCACCCACCCCCTGCAGGTGCACACCCAGGAGGTCATCAATTCTGAGCCACAGAACAAACAACACTTTGTCTGAAATGCCTGTCACCCACCCATCCCCACTGCAGGTGCACACCCAGGAGGTTCGGTGTGTGGGAACCATGCCGCTGGCTGTGAAGGGCCACATGCTGTACCCCAAGGCGCTGCAGCTCACGTACCGCCACACCAACTACTTTTTGCAAGGTGCGCCGCCGTACATGTATGGTTGGCAGCAGCCGCTTGAAATGTAGCAGCGGTTTGGTCTGCCTGCTGCTCATGCGCTGGTCCCGCTGCCGGCCGGCCGGTCGCAGCTGCTCGCTTGCACTCCCCTCACCAGTTCATTGCATCCAAGCGTTTGTGCCCCGCTGCCTTTTCTTCGCACGCTTTCCAGGCCTGTCCACCGCCAGCTGGACGATCAAAACGGCCAACAACGTGGCGCTGCTGAGCATGGTGATGCCCATGGAAGCAGCCATGGCGATCTGCCCGCCCTGGGGCAACAAGCTGGGTGAGTGAGATGAGCAGCTGCACTGAGACATGACTGTGGCTGTTGGGACATCGCTGAGCTGGCAAGCGGGAACGAGAGAGCTGCACTGTTCGGTATGCTGGTGTGTATGCACCATACCATGTGCACGTGTCGCATGGAACGGGGTGCAGCAGCCCGAGCCGCCAACTGGCCGTCGGATGGGCGACTGCAACACCGCTTGCACAGCCTGCATGGCTTGCACTCGGCCTGCTATCAACACCGCTTGCTTGCGCCGTCCCCTCCCCAGTGTGCGACTTCGATGCAGCCAAGTCGTATGCAGTCCCGGGCACCGTCTGTTTTGGGCCGGCGTGCAGCGGAAGCATCAAGAAGGCGGCTGCAGACGAGTGAGCGATGGGCTTGTGAGCATGCATGCATGAGCCTGGGCATGCAGGGTGCACCAGGGGGACCAAATGACTGCTGCTTTTCACGCATGCTGCTGCTTGGTGAATTCTCTGCAGCAGTGGCGGTTGGATGTCGATGCAGGCCCTGCAACGTAAGGTCCCTGCTCCCTCCTCCCTTCCCTGGCCTCTTCCTGCAGCCTGGTACTGGTGGTGACTTACCCGTGGTATCAAACGAAAGAGGAGGTGGTTCCGGCAGAGACGCCGCCAACAATCGCAGACATCGAGCTCCGGGGCTGGCCCTGACTGCCCACTGAAGTATAGCGTTCTGAAAGAGCGCTAGCAGCGTTTGGCCTACGTCGTAGCTGCATCGTCCTGTGCCAGCATACAAACAGCGGCCGCCCGCCGCAGACAACAACCTCCTGCTTGCTCTGAGTTGCCCGTTGAGCCGAATTCTTTGTGCGTAATGCCTCTCAATCACTCACCTCTGCGCTTGCGCTCCGCACTCACGCCCACGTGTTTTCTTGTTCTCACTCCACGCTCCGCTGCCTGCCAACCGGTGATACCTCCAGCCCTCAGCATGCCTTTTCATGTTCACCTTCACACTGCCACATGATATTGCCCTTTCCACCCTGAAAATACTGCCTCACCGCTTCATTATTCACCTGGTAACCGAATGATTTGCGTATATGCAGATGCCATGAGCTGCCAAGCACACGCGCAGCACAGGGCTCGTGGCATGCCGGCAGGGACGATTCAGACAACTGCGGAAACCCGCTGTGTCGCCGGAAGCGGCTGACAGCTGCCTCACGTCAGTTCGCACGAGTGTTCATGCGGTCAAACACATAAGCTTGTCAGAAAGTCTCGCAGGACCTGTGACCCCCGTCGGCCGTCGACTGCCGCCGCCACCTGAGCACAGCGGGGCGGCGGACGGGAGAGCCGTCGGCCCGGCCCGGCGCTGCGCAGCCGAATCATTGGCGCCGGAGCAGCTTCACAGAGCGCGCGTGAACACGCCTGCAGCTGCAGCCGAGGGCCACTTGGGTCGGGGAGCCCCCGCCCTAGCGGCGTGCGCCCTCAGGGCTGAGGGCCGCGGTGCGGTGAACATGGCCGCCGAGCACCCGGCTGGCGGTATGCGCGCGGCGCAGCTCGGCAGCGGCGGCGGCGCCGCCGCCACCGCCACTCGCAGGGCTGGGCACTCAGCCGCCGGTGGCTCCAGGCGCCCGGCACGCCTGCGCATCGAGTGCATGAGCAACACAGAGGTGCGGCAGCAGGCTTGGTCAGGCCGCTTCCTGCTCATTCGTCAGACTGCCATTGATGGGTGCTGGTCACACCCCGTGCCTGCTGTCCCCTGCTCTATACCCAGGCCGCCGCGCTCTCCTGGTTTGTCTACCTGGCCACCCTGGTGCTGGTGGTGGGCGTGGTGGTCCTGGTGCTGCTCAAGTTCAACATCAAGGAGTCGGAGGCGCTGTTCCAGGACAAGGCCTGGTGAGAGGGCTGTTTTGGATGGCTTTGGTTCATATGGGCATGTTTGCGCCACAGCTTTTGGCTTCACCAGGAGTCCGAGGCGCTGTTCCAGGACAAGGCCTGGTGAGGCAGTTGGGCCGCCCTGTGCTGCACTTGCTGGCGGATTCTGGCCGCATGCTGCTCAAGTTAAACATTGAAGAATCGGAGACGCTGTTTCGAGACAAGGCCTGGTGAGGCGCCATTCCCGAGTGAAATGTGTCATCCCAGTGTCCCGCTCCCCAGCTGCTGGCCACCCAGCGCGTGCCAGAGCCCCAGAGCTGACGCAGCCCTGCTGCACTGCCCTGCTCCTTCCAGCTCCCGCACTAATGTTGTATGTGCCTCCATCCATCCATCCCGCAGGTATGCCGTCAACCTGGCCATCGCCTGCACTGCCCTTGCCATCATGGTGGGGCTGGGGGCCTGGTTTGGCGCTGCCGCCTACGCGACCCGGGAAGCGCGCCGCAGCTGGTGAGCTGTGGGTTGCCCTCTGCACTGTGCAACTGTGAACGCGCCTGAGTTTCAGCGGGGACCTCAAATGACGGATGTGCTGGTGAACTGCTTTTGCAATGCNAATANNGGCAGCCAAATGTGCTTGCCGTGCCTGGCACGGGCTTTGCCTGCTTGGGCCTGCCTGCCTTCCTCGTTGCTGCTTGCCTCGCAGCTGCCCATCGCTGCGCCGCCATGTTCCGATTTGTGTCTCCCATCCCTTGGCAGGGGCTTCCGCCGCGTGGGACTGTGCCGAGCGGCCGGCGTGCTGCTGGCCATCGAAATCGTGGCTGCGGTGTTCTGGGCAGCACCCTATGCAGTGGCAATCGGCTACGACTGCTCCTGGTTCGACAACTCCATCGGTGTGTAGGCATGCTCAGGGCCTGCACTTGCATTAGTGGCGTGGAGGTTTGCATACAGCACCCGCAGTGGGTAACTACACAACGTCGGATGCAGCAACAGATGTTGGCAGCGGTGAGTTTGGCC
Organism: Chlorella ohadii; assembly: GCA_025026875.1. NCBI lineage: Eukaryota > Viridiplantae > Chlorophyta > Trebouxiophyceae > Chlorellales > Chlorellaceae > Chlorella > Chlorella ohadii. Next base: position 86,243 of record JADXDR010000051.1, on the reverse strand, counting down.
AAACCCGCTTGCCGCCCAGGCTTTCCTATGGAAAGCAACTGCTGCTGCCTAACCCATGCCTGCCCGCCTGCTTGCCTGCCCGCAGCATACATGGCACTGTTTCGCTGGACCGCCTACAACAGCACATTTGCGTGGTGAGGCCTGGCCGGGTGCTGGCTGGGATGCAAGGTGGCTGCAAGGCTGAGCAGTTGCCTGTCATTTGCGCCTGTCCTGCACCTGGCTTGGCAATCCCCGCCATGGACTGCCCTGGCCTGGCCTTGCCGTCTTTCGAGCTTGCCGCTGCCGCTCATTATTCTGCAACTCGACCAATTGACCGGTTCCTTGGCTATTGACTGGTTCCTTGGCTGCAGGATGACGGTGATGGCGCGCGCTTGTGCCTTGTGTTGCAGCGCAACAATTGTATTGCAGCAACTGTGCTTAGATTGGCCTGTCGTTGAGCTTGGCTGCAGGATGACGGTGATGGCGCACGCCTGCTGCCGGTACCATGGCCCCCACCCGCCCTCCGACCCCGACCAGCAGGTGCATAGCCTGCCCACAACTGCACTTGCAGTTCCTTTGTTGGCCTGCGATGTACCACATGCCCGCTGCGCTTGGCCACGCTGTGTGCTTCGATAGTGATTTGGCTGGCGACGTGCTGCTGGACATGCGGTGTTGCGATGTTTCTCGGGGCTGCACAGCAACTGAACCAGCACCCGCCTTGCTTTTCTGTGCCGCCGCAGTTGGTTATGGACGTTTCGGGCCGCCAGAAACTGCGCCTGCACGCCCCCAAGCTCGTGCTGTGGGCCCTGTTCGAGGGCTGTGTTATTGCGACGACCGTGATGCGGGTGAGCAAGCATGGTTTGCGGACTAACGCCCTGAGGACGGGCGCTCGGACGACGGCGATTTTGATTGCAGCTTTGGATGCGGCGCACCAAGGGTAATGAGCCATCGCGACTGCACCGCCCTGCAGCTACGCTGCGGCCCAGCAGCGGCAATCCCGCGGCCCTCTTTCTACTTCCTGCCCTTGATCACAGTCACGCGACCCCAACAACAGCCTGGCCCAGGACTCCGAGAACTGCATCCAAGAGTCGTACGACTGCCAGCAGGGCAGCTGGTTCTACGTGTCCACCCTGGCACAGGTGCGCGTCTTTCAGTTTGCGCTGCCATAGCTACGGACATTTAGGGCTGGTCGTGACCACCCTGGCCCAGGTGCGGCCGGGGTTGCCGCTAGCTTGCGAGAGACTGCCAGAGCTGGCCTGTTCGGGACGTGGACTGCCGGCAGGGAGCCCAAATGCTGCCGTGGGTGTGCATTGTTGGGCCGCAGCCCTACAAAGCCCCTTGTCCGCTGTTTGCAGCTGGTGGGCACGGCGCTGTACACCCTTATGCTCCTGGTGAACCTGGATGTACCCGGAAGCTGGACTTTTGGATATTGAATGCTAATGAAACCCAGCCCTCCGCCCCTCCCCTTCCCGTCTGCAGCTGGTGGGCGCGGCGGTGTACACCCTTTGGTTCCTGTTTTTCCTGCGCCGCGCGTACCAGGACCACAGCCAGCTGCCGTGGGCGCGGTACCGCCTGTCCAACCTGTACATCCGCCTGCTGGTGGGTTGTGCTCCGTTCTGCAGCTGGGCGTGTGTCGTTACCTCTGCCGTCTGCGCCTACCCCAGTGTCGCATACGCTGCCGTTTTCAAGCCCGTAGCATCACGCTGTGCCTCTGAACGACGGGCCAACCGGCTTGCTTGCAGGGCCGGCACGGCACCGTGGCCTTTGGCGTGGTGCTCCTGTCGGTCATCGTCATTGCGTCCGTCAACATCACATCTTGCTGGTCGTACCTGGACGTCAGCCTGGGCATGGCGCCGGTGCAGGTGAGCAGCAGCTTTCGTAGCATGTTGGCAGGAAAGCAAGAAACACAAGCTCTTTGCGGGGCTTGCCTGGGCGTCAGCCTGGGCATGGCGCTGGTGCAGGCTGGCAGTTGTTGCGGCCTGCCTGCTGCAACAACAACAAGACAACCGCGTCTTGCCAACATTGGAATCCCTACTGTGCTGCCCGGCACTCAACTTGCACCAACCTCCTTTCCGCCACCGCAGTTGTCGCTCATCCTGCTGGCCATCGTCCAGCTGGCGGCCCTGATGCCTCAGCACGAGCAGCCCAGCGACGTGCTTGTGGTGAGCTGGCCCTGTCGTTTGAGTGCACGCAGGATGGTTTGGGTTTGCACCAGGCCCTCGCCAGGGGATGCTTGCACGTGGGAATTGACGACGATCGCTGCCGCTTGGCTGCTGGGCGGTCGGAGAGATGCCTCAAACACAACAACTGTGGCCTTCCTTCCCTCTTGTTCATTCTGCCCCAACATGCAGACCTGGAAGCAGCACTTCTGCTGGACGCTGGACGGCCTCCCCGCCGCCATGGCTGAAAGAGACGCGCAGCTGCTGCGGGCGCAGAGCACGCAGCAGGGCGGCTTGCAGGCGCTGCTGGGGCAGCTGTCGGGCGGGCGGCGCTGGCTGACGGCCGCAGCTGAGAAGGTGGGCTGGCTGGCTGGCTATTTGGCTGGGGAATCGCTCCTTGCACTTGCACCAGGAGTAGCAGGGCGGAAGTGTGCTGCTGCCTGGCTTGTGGTTTTGATGAGACGAACAGTCCTCTTCCTGCCGCATACACCCCTGCTCGCAGGCTGTGACGGAGCTTGAGGGAGCGCCAGCGGGCCTGGCCGGCATGTTTGAGGGCCCAAGGCAGCGCACAATCCAGGACGCGCAGCAGGCACAGCAGGCACAGCAGGTGCAGCAGGCGGACACTGGAGATGTGGAGGCAGGCAAGCCAGCGGGCAGCTCACTAACCGGCAGGCAGGTTGGCGGCAGTTTGGGTGCACCCCCTGCTGTCGACAGCAGCCCCAATGGGAAGCAGGCAGCCTACCCAGACAGCCCACGCTCTCAGCAGGCACTCGGCAGCCCGCGCTCGCAGCACACGCCCGGCAGCCCCCGCTCGCATCAAGCCCCCGGCAGCCCGCGCTTGCAGCTGTCCCCAGCCGAGGCGGCTGCCCTACACGCGCGGCTGGAGCGGCTCAGCCTGTCTCGCCTGACCAGCACGCGGCTGAGCCTTTGGAGGGAGCAGACGCTGCCCATGTTTTGCATGGAGCTGGCAGTGCGCTCGTTCGCCTGGAGCAAGTACGCCTACCGGCACTGGGTGAGGAGGCCAGGCCGGGAGCTTATTAGCTGCTGCAAAACGCTGGTTTGCGCTGCTTACGTGGCTTGTGTGGCTTGCGATGCATCGCCGCTCGCCGTCCCCTCTGGAGGCAGGCGGTGGTTGTCTCACGCTGCCATTTTTGCGTATTCTTAACCCTCGTGAGCTGTTGTGTCATGCACACACGCCGTTGTCTTTCGCCCCGCAACCCTGCTCCCACAGCCTGACTCGGCGGGCGGCATGCAGCAGGAGGAAGTGCAGGCGCTGTTCGGCCTGTCCGACTTTGCAGCGCTGCGCTCCCCGCAGGTATGGCAAATTTGGTGCACTAGACAGGGACGCACTGGTGGGCTTGCCTGCCTGCCTGCAACGCAGCTTGGTGCTGGTGGGCTGCCAGCCACTAGCTTGCTTGTCAGGCGCGCCAGCCCAGCTGCGATGATGCGGGGCAGTCTTGCTGTGTGCACGTCGAGCGCTGGCCTGCATGCCTGCACCTGCTTCTTGATTAAGCAGAGCCCACAGGCTCACAACTCCTGCTTCGCCTGCCCAACGCGCTGCCTTGCCTCTGGTCATCATAATTTGTCATGCAGACCGACAGCCGGGCGGTGATGGGCTGGCGGGACGGCCTGATTGTGTGCGCGTTCCGTGGCACCTCATCCCTGGCCAACGTCCTGTCCGATGTCAAGGCAAGCTTCAACGAATCCCTTATTGAGAGGTCGCGGTACCCACGACAGACGCAGCGGATTGGAAGAGCAGGGCATCTTTGCGCACATTTCTGTCAAACGGCGACATGGGCGGCAGTGCCCCCTCCTCTCCCGCCGCCGCCGCTCCGCACCTCCAGTTGCTGGCCGCCTCCTGGGCACGCAGCCCTGCCTGCCGACTGGTTGTTCGCCCCCAAACTTCTCTTCGCGTTTCTTTCCAACCTGCCCGCACTGCTTACGTGCCTTCCCCTATAATCACCCAAGCAGGCGTGGCAGACGCCCATCCTTCCCAAGCGCTACCACGGCGGCCGCCTGCTCAAAGTGCACGCCGGGTGAGCTGATTTTGCTTTTTGCATGCCGCTTTGCAGCACGTGCGGCACAGGTTAAGCACATTGCACAGCCTCAAGCTGCTGCTGTCCATGCTCCTCAGCAACCAGGCGCAGCGTCGCACCGCCCAAACTGCCAGCCTGACCCAACACGCTTCGCCAAACGGTTGCCTCGCCCCCCTACCCTCCCCTAACCTCTCCCCTACTCAGCTTCTACCACGCCTTCAACTTTGGTCCATTGCGCAGCAGCCAGACCAGTTCAATCTTACCTGCTCCTTGTCCATTGCCCACCGCTTGCCCCGCCCCGCTACCCTTCCCCCACACGCAGTTTCTACCACGCCTTCAACGCCAACGGCTTCCGCCAGCAGCTGCTGCAGCAGATCGAGCAGGCGGTAGCTGGGTTCAGCGATGAGGCGGGCCTGCGCTTCCACCTCACAGGTGTGTCCCAAGGGGTATCATTCCAGAGCTGTGGTCCCCCACCCTGCCTGCTGCTGCCCGCTGGGTAGCATGCATGTGCCTGCACACGCCCTGCTCTGTCAGCTGCTGCCTGCTAGGTGCTCACGTCTAGCCATGCTGGCGCGATTGTGGCACGGTGCGCAAAGGTTTTGGGACAACAGAATAAACGCTGCGCATTGTTCTTCGCTGTTGTCTGCCGCAGGCCATTCGCTGGGCGGCGCTCTAGCAGTGATCGCGGCGCACACTCCGTCGCCCTCAAACAATGCTGGTCCTGCTTCTGCCCATATCCGTTGGTGCAGGCCATTCGCTGGGCGGCGCGCTGGCGGTGATTGCGGCGCACGAGCTGACCCGCCTGTACCCACAGGCAGACGTTGCAATCTACACGTTTGGAGCACCCAGGGTGAGTGCACATTGTCGGCTTGTTTGCAAGCTGGGAAGAGCTGCCTGCTGGAGTGGTAGGCCGGCGGTCTAGAGGCGGGCGCGGTGGTCGTCCCTCCTTGCGCCTTGCATGCGTCTGTCAAGTGTGGCCCAGCCCAAGGATGCGTCTGTCAAGTGTGGCCCAGCCCAAACTTAGCTGGCACCGCCCTGCTGCCCGCACTGCAGGTGGGCAACCGCGCCTTTGCGGCCCGCTTCAAGCTGGAGTGCCCCAACAGCTGGGCTCTGGTGAACGAGCAGGATCCGGTGCCGCGTGTGCCCGGCACCGGTGAGCTAACCCGTCTGATCCCTCACTTAACATGTGTCTGCTGCAACATGGTGTTTTGGGTGTGGTACCAATGCACCATAAAGTGCTCCCTTCTGCCACACCCGCTGTTGTTGCTCAGCATTGTGAGGAAAGCAGGATCTGCAGTCTGACCTATTCCACTGCATGCTCCCCTGTTTCCTGTTGTGCAGTGCGCTTCCGCCACGCCTGCTGCCCCGTGCGCATCGGCTGGAGCGGCGACATCATTGTGCGGCCCTCCTTCTTTGAGCGTTCTGTCATCTCGCGGTGGGTGCTTGTTGGGTTGCGGATTGAACGTGCTGCAAAATGTGCCCGTTGGTTGTCGCAGGCATGGCCGCTAGGTGCGGAGCCCACCTGCAGGACAGTTGGGTTGCTGGGCAGCCGGGCTGCTGCTCTCAGATTCATGCCCACCAGCACCAGCAGGAACATCGTCCCCACGCAAATGCTTTTGCCGGGCGCAGCGCTGCAAACTACCGCTCCAGTGCGTGCCGAGCGGCATGAATCAAGCCTGATGAAGTGATGCCCTTGCCCACCTGGCTAACCTTGCAGGTCGGGCGGCGTGCCTGGCCACCACATGATGGGCCGCTACGCACTCTCTCTAGGGGCGGTGGTGAAGGCGCAGGCAAGACGAGCCGCCAGCCGCTGCTGTGGCCCTCAGAGTGCCTGCTGAGAACCGCTGTAGTCCACCGAGTGCTCGCTGAGAACCAGCGCTGGCCTGCGTAGCAAAGGCAACCTGCTAAATGCGACCTTCTGTTGCATGTTGGCCAGATAGGTGCAGCCAATGTGCCCCCTGCTGGTCCTCCAGCTTCCCCCAGCAGCTGCACCAACTGCTCACCCTCCCCTCCCCCTTTGACTTCCTATGTACAGTTCAGCAGCAGCAAGTGGCTGCCGGGCGGCAAGCAGGGGGCGACTGAGCTGGCGCAGGCGCTGGACTTGGGGGAGGCGCTCATGCTGCTGCACTTGGACCTAAATTCGCTGCAGGCAAGTAGTTTTGTGTTAAGCTAAACTTTCTTAGATGTTTGCTGCAACGTAACATCATGTGCTGTGCTTGGGGCAGGCGGGCATGCTGCTGCACTTGGACCTGGATTCACTGCAGGCAAGCGCTGTGCCTATCTGGGTTTTACTTCTGCAGCCCCTCTCGTGCTGCCTTGCCCTCTCAGCAGAACTAGACGTGCAGCTGCTCCTGAACAGTGGCAGCTTCAAATGTTTCGACTGTTACCCTTCCACTCTGCAGGACCCCGCACTGCTGCCGCGCTCGGCAGAGGCGCGGCCGCCCCGCAAGCGAAAGGTGGGGCCAGGCAGCGCTTGCTTGGGCGGATGTGCATGCAGTGGCAGCGGGAGGGCTAGCAATTGGTTGCAGATGCCGCTGCTTGCTGTGTATTCATTTGCGTCTTTGATCCCTGACCCGTGGCTGTGCTGGCCCCCTTGCCTGTGCCCTTGCGTGCAGCTGCCGCGTCCGGCGACCGACCGTTGGTGGCTGCGGCCGGCCGCCCCGCTGCTCGCCTGGTGCAGCTCTGCAGAAGCAGAGGCGGCTGCTGGCAAGGACGCCGATTTGGAGGGCAGTGGAAATGGCAGCAGGGAGCAGGGCCTGGATGGCAACTGGTCTGGTGGTGTGGACGCAGCAGCGGAGGCAGAGGCAGCGGAAGGCGCAGGGCCAGGTCCGGACGCTCAGCTGCCTCCAGAGCCAGACCTTCAGCCAGCAGAGGACCAGCAGCAGCACGGCTGGCTAGACCACCCCCCAGCGGCGCGGCAGGGCGGCCTGCAGGGCACAGCGCAGGAGACAGCCGCGCTGGCACGCGACGCGGCGGCAGTTGCGGTGGGCGGGGCAGTGGTCGCGATTGGCGCCACGGGGGCCGTTGCGGTCGAGGTGGTGGGTGCGGCAGTGGATGCGGCAGGGGCAGCCGCAGACTACTCGCGGCAGCAGTGGGAGCGGCGTTCAGACGCAGGCGCTGATGCTGCCACTGCCGGACTAGCTCCAGTAGCACCACAGGCTGCTGGCCCGGGCAGCGGCGGCAGCGGCGCCGGCCCGTGACAGTGCAGCCTGCCGGTGAACTGCAGTGGCGTCGTAGCTGACAAAAACACATGACTTGCCCTAATCTCACTTGTGAATATCACGACGACTCTTTGTCCGTTCCTTTGATGNTCTTTTGCATTCCAGCTCTTCCCATGTCCTCTGCACACTGCNACCCGTTTTYMAMCCGCCCAACACACCACACTTGTTATTCAGTTCCTTTTCGTTTGACNACTTCGAAGNCAACGTCACGAGAGGCCTAAGGACTGTCCAAAGTGCGGTTCGGGGAATTTGTGCCAATACGATGCTTCTGCGGGCAGCTGCATCATGCTTGCGGCTCTGGGTGCCACTTGGGCAGTGCCCAAGAGGCACGGACGCTCCACCATGGCACTTGAGCAGAGCTGAAGTAGCCGCTGTCTGCTACTCGGAGGCCCCATGACAACCACATCAGACCTGTGGCGGCAGATGACAGGCATGTCAGCAACATGATCATTATCAGTGAGTGGCCCGCATGCAATACATGGAGATGGGGAGGCCCTTGCGMGGCAGCACGCTACTTGGGCAGCTTCAACTGCGCACCGGCCGCTGAGGCGCTCTCCCACGGCCATGTTGAGCTGCCCATTGCACTAATTTACGTCAATGCCTGGCCCCAACCCAAGCCAGTGCTGGAACACGCGAGGGCGGGTGCCCCGCCGCGGCCGGCGCTCGGCTGGCGGCGCGCTGTGGGGCGGCAGCGGCAAGKCGKGGCAAAGAGGGACGCCGGCGCCGCTGTCACGCAGTGCTGCTCACGCGCTGCGTACATCGTGCATCGTCCCACGAGGCGCAACACGGTGAGTGAGCTGCCTGGGCGCTTCGGGCGGGAGGGCAGCGAGGCCTTKGGGCCCGCCGGCGTGTTCGACAGACTAGGGTCCGATATTGAAAGCGTTATGGGGGCAGTGCACTCGTGCGCTCGCGCTCGCAAAGCCCCGCAGCGAGCGCGGCCACTAGGGGCGTTTTCAGGGGGTCGGGACCCGCTTACACATCGTATAATTGGAAATTCGAGGGTTGGGAGGGCCGGGGGCGCGGAAAACAGGCGCAACGGGGGAGTTTCGCGAGTCGCCTCTAAACACGCGCAGCGGCGCCCGCGGTGCTGCGCCAGGGTGTTGGGAGGCTCGATCATCGTGCCCGATCGCCAAACAAGCGATCCAGCGCACCACGCACGGAGCTCTGGCGGCGGCCCTTGCCACCTGCCCTCTGCGCGATCCTCCCGCGTCTGCTGTGCCACCGGAATCGGTTAAAAACCAATCTGGACCGGCGCGCGCCTCTCTGGCCCGCCCTCTTCTGCGCGACGCCGTGCTCGAGTGCCCCAGCTCCGCCCGCGTGCGAAATTCCGCCCGGAGCGATCGCATTGTGATCGGCGCCCAGCGTGGCCCCGCGCCCGCGCCCTCCGACCCAGCCGCCCTGCCGCCGCCTGCCGCCACCCTGCAGGTGCCCGACACGACGCAACTCGGCCAGCGCTCTTCCTGTTCAAGGCCGCGCAGCAAGGCTCCCACCCCTTGATTCCGAGCCCCTAGCGTGCGGCGACCAGCCGCCATGGCGGACGCGCCACCGCCCGGCAAGGGCGGCACGCCGCCGGCTGGCGGTGCCCCGCCGGCTGCCAAGCCACCGGGCGGCGGCCAACCGCCGTCCGCAGCGACCGCGGCGGCCCAGCCCAACATGCAGCAAATCTTCATGCTGGCAGGCAGGGGTGAGTGTGGGGGGCGGCATGTTGGTCGGGGGAGCAGCAGGATGGCAGCTGCCCACTTTCCCCATGCATGGCGCCCTGGCGCTTGCAAACTCGGTTTGCTTGTGTGCACTGCAGCTTGTGTGCATTTGTTTGTGCATCGCATTGTGCCCGTCACAGGCTGCCCTGCTGGCTTTTGCTGGTCGACAGTGCGTGCAAATTGCGCGTCAGATTGGTTGCACTGCTGCCCTGCTGTGCCCCGCTGCACCCTTCTGCACAATGCATTCTGAATATGCCGCAAGAGAGCGTTTCTCGGTTCGAAGCCAGGTAGGTGTGCTTGCTTGCGTCCTCAACTCACAGGCACTACTCACCATTCCGTCGTCATCTTAATTCAGAAATCGTGCCCCCCTCCCACGCAGGCATGACCCCCCAGATGCAGCAGCTGTTCCAGAACTTCCGCCCGCCGCCGATGCCGCCTGAGCTGGCCGAGGCCTTCAAGAAAATGTGAGTTGGTCAATTGAGTAGCTGAACATTTCACGAACTTCAGGTATGCTGTCCGTTTGGCTGCCTGTGTACCGAGCTGGCCGAGGCCATGAAGAAGATGTGAGTGATTGATCGTTTGGGTTGTGTGATAATACTTGGATCCTGCGAAGCAGGTGGAGTCCAGAGCCACAGCGGTGCATGGATTGGATCAATGACCAACTGCCCCCTGTGTTGCGTGTGGCATGTGCTCGACCCACAGTTGCTCGCTCACAGCCCCGCCTGTGCACACCACGTCCGCTTCCCTCTGCAGGCAGCCGCAGCTGGAGGCGGCTCGGGCCGCGGTGCTGAAGCCCGAAGTGGCGGCGGAAATGAAGCGGTACCAGGCGGCGGTGAGGGCTGTTGTAAAGCATTCGAAAGGTGCTCAAGTGTACATGCAGCTAGCCAGCTGCAGGGGCGGGGCTGCTCATCTTGCTGCAAGCATCCCTCCAGCGGCTGTATGATGGGTGCAACTGCCATTTATGCCGACACAAACCTACCCCTGCCCTGCCCCACAGGTGGCCAAGCTCAACCCCACAGCCCCAGACTTTGCGACGCAGCTGGAGAAGGTGGGCTGGCGAAGCAGTTTGTTTCACTATGGGCTGTCTTCTGCACACATGCGCATGGCGCTGCACAGGGTTGCTTGCACTCCTGCGCTTGTGCCTTGGTGGCATTTCTTGCTGCTCAGTTGGGCCACCACCATGTGTGCAGCCACTCACAGTTTCCTGTGGATTTGCCCCCCTTCCCTCTCAACAGATCCCCAAGCCCAACCTGCAGTCGCTGCGACTGCCGGAGCCCTCTCCAGAAATCAAGCGCATGGTGCGTGTGTCCACTTGTGGGCTGCAGCCGCTTGGTGGTTTGGGTTGGTATCGGGCAGAAAAGGCATGGTGCGCTGATGTGGCCGGGGAGGCGTGCCTGGGCCTTTGAGCCGAGTTTCGGAAGCAATCTCCCGTTGCTGCGGCAGCAGTCTGTGTCACGCTGCGCAAGGCACCTTTCAACCAGGTTATATGGCATTGCATCCCTTCCCTTCCCTTTTCTTCTGCAGATCCAGCAGTGGCTGCTCTCGGCCAAGTCGCCCCAGATCACTGCTGCGCTGGGGCAGGCAGCGCAGGCCGCACAGCAGGCGCAGCAGGCACAGCAGGTGACCAAACCGGCACCCAAGCAAGCGCCCAAGCAGCAGCAGCAGCAGCAAGCGGCAGCCAAGCCGGCGAAGCAGCAGCAGGTGGCGCCCAAGCAGCAGCAGCAGGCGAGCAAGGCGGCAGCAGCCAAGCCGCCGGCCCTGCCCACCAAGCAGCCCTCCCCTGCGCCCCAGCCGGTCATTCCTCAGCGCGCACGCCCTCGCAAGCCCTCCCCTTTGGGCCCGCTCGGTGCCAAGCCAGCAGGCCCCGTAACAGCAACCCCAGCGGCAGCAGCGGCAGGGGCAGGGGCAGGCTCAGCACAGGCCACGCCCGTTGGGGCGGCGTCCAAGTCAGGCGCGTCTTCTGAGGATCACGAGGGGCCGGAGGCGACTGGCATTGAAGTGGAAGTGGTGTGCAACGGGCTCAAGGGCACGTTTCTGGTGGACCAGCAGCTCATGGTGAGTTTATTGCCTGTTTATTTGTTGTTTTTGAGAGAATTTATGGCTCAAGGGCACGTTCTTGGTGGACCAGCAGCTCATGGTGAGCACACACGTTTTGCCCCATCGGCGTTTTCACTGTTGTTTTAGGGCACACTTGCTTGCGGTTGAAGGGCACGTTTCTGGTCAACCAGCAGCTGATGGCGAGCTCAAGCTCTGGGATTGTCCTCAACTTGGTGCCTCATGAAACCGCGGGCTGGTTGTGGGGTGCTGCTCGTTGAGGCCTGGCTGCGCACTGGTGGGGCACACTACTGGCAGAAGACATTGCTCTCCTCCTGCGGCCTTGGCTGTTTCCACTACTGGCGCTGGTTCCCCGCCGCTCATTCGCAGGTCTGCTCCTGCTGCCGCCTGCGAGGAGCGGGCTGAGCGCAAAAGCCGCCCCATTAGCCACTGCTTTTGGCCCTTACTTGCACCTTCCTGCCATTGTTGACTTGCAGGTGTGCTACTGCGCGGCCCGCGAGGAACCTGCAGAGCGGGAGGGGCGCCGCTGCTCCCACTCCTTCTGGTTCTAATGTATGCCTGCTCTGCTGCTCCGCCACTAATTCGCAGGTGTGCTACTGCGCGGCCTGCGAGGAGCGGGCTGAGCGGGAGGGGCGCCGCCGCTCCATTGTGTCGCCCTCCGAGTTTGAGCGGCACGCGGGGGCTGGGCAGGCCAAGAAGTGGTGGGTTGGCCTGCTGGCTTAGTGATGGGTTTGTCTGGTTGGCATTTTGTCGGTATTGAATGGCGCAAGGAGCAGAGCCAGGCCAAGAAGTGGTGGGTTGGCCTGTCGGCTTTCTGGTTGGAAATGTTTTTGGCATTCAGGCATTGGTGCCGGGGGCAGGCCAAGAAGTGGCGAGGCTGCTGGCAGCTAAATGATGCGCTCTGCAGTTTGGTATTGATGGAAGTGGCATTGAGCGGCACGTGGGGGCGGGCCAGGCCGAGAAGTGGCGAGTTTGGGATGGCCTGGTGGTGGATGCTTCTGGTTGGAATGTGTTTTAAGTGGCATTGAGCAGCTGGGCCAGACCGAGAAGTGGTGAGGCTGCTGTATTGGCTTAGTGGTGGATGCTTCTGGTTGGAATCTGTGGGTTCAATGGTGCGTGGGGGCTGGGCAGGCCAGGAAGTGGTGAGGGGGAGCTGAAGGGTTCTTTGACTGCCATGGAGCTGTTAATGGTTTGAAGTCGGAGTTTTGCGCAGCAATCGCTGGTTACAAACTGGGATCCAAGCGTGTTGGAGTGCCGATAGGACAGGCCGATAGGAGAGGAATGGAGGAGGCGCGCCGTAGACTACAAGCCCACCTGCAGTGACTAGTTTGCACCCAACCAAGTATGCCATCCCTTCCACCCACCCTTGCACACAGGCGCTGGACGGTGCACACTGCAGACGACAAGCAGACGCTAGGTGACTGGCTGGCGACCAACAAGCTGGACACCCGGTCCAAGTGAGTAAACTTTCTTTTGATCGTGTGCTTGTTGTTTGCCGCGGAAAGGAGACCGGCTGGCGACCAACAACCTGGACACCCGGTCCAAGTAAGCTGCCGATTTCGTGATTTTTTATTGCTCGCTGGGACTACTCTGTGAGCAGTCAAGGGTGCTCTTCGTTTTAGAAGGAGGAACGGCAACTGGTGACAGTGGGGTGCCAGTCTGGCACCGGGTGCCTGCTGGTCTCCNACCCCCTGCCAGCCTGGCAGCGGACCGGCGGCCGGCTCTCTCTTTCTCCGCCCTCTCCTCCCTGCCCCTTCATTTTCAAATTGGATTGCTCTGCTGTTCTCCAGGCTGTCGCAGTGGCATGCAGGCCACGAAGCCGCGAGAGTGCCCCCTTTCGAGCAGCTCCGACGCGCTGCTAACGCTCCGCCCCACTCGCACCAAACTTTGACCATGCTGCCTCCTGCTTCCCTTGCGCTCCCTCCCCGCAGGCTGGGCCGCAGCCCCTTCAGCACCAAGCAGCGCAAGCAGGCGGCGGAGGCAGCCGATGCAGAGGCGGAGGGGCGGGAAGAGGCAGAAGGGCCCCGCCTGCTGCTGCGGGGCCGCTCGCTGCCGGCCCGCCGCGGCCGCGGCAAGCGMAAGAAATCCGAGGTGATATTTTGGTGCATTTCTGGTGTTGCCGGGTGTATTGGCGGTGCTGCTGGGTGAAGTATTGACATCCTGTGATTGTTACGCCACTAGCCTGGGGGTGTGGTGCGGCAGCCCCTGCTCGGCCGTGCTTTGCCACATCAGCTTGCTGATAGCTTCTCTCCCTCGCCCGCTCTTTCATTGTCCCTGCAGGAGCCTGACACTGATGAAGATGAGGAGCTGAAAGCGGCCCTGGAGGGCCTGTCTGATGATGAGGGGGAGCAGGAGAGCCGGCCGCCCCAGCGCCCGCGCCGCGACACGTCCGAGCCTCCCGGCGCCGGCCGACCAACAGACGCCCAGCAGGCGCAGCAGGCACAGCAGGCGCAGCGCATGGAGGGTGTGGAGCAGGCGGAGCAGGCGCAGCAGGCGCAGCAGGCGGTGTCTCCTCTGGCCCCTCGCCCCGGCGGTAGCGGCGAGCACGGCGGCGGCGGCCAGCCGGGCCAGCTGCAGCCCAGCGGCGGATCTGGCAAGCACAAGCGCCAGCTGCGCTGGATTCGCCGCTCTACCGCTAGTCCTGAGGGGTCAGACGATGAGGCGGRGGGGAGGGGCGGCAAGCGCCAGCAGCAGCAGCCGCAGCAGCCGCAGCCGCAGCCGCAAGTGAAGCAGGAGGCGGATGGTGATGAGGAGCCAGCGGGGCCGCTGCTGCTGCCGATGCAGAAGGCGGCAGCGGCGGCAGAGGCGGCGGCCGCGCGGCAGGCGGGAGTGGGGGCGTCTGCTGTGGGGCCCCGTCCACTAGGCCTGGCCCCTTTGGCGGTGCCTAAGAAGGGAGGAAAGGGGGGCCGGGGCGGCGGGGAGGAGCCCCCAGGGCTGCGCAGCCCCACTGGCAAGCCATGGCTGGCGGTGAGTGCTGCATGCTGTGCTGTGCTGGGCTGTGCTGGGCTGTGCTGGTCATTTTTTGGTTGGAAATTGCTTGTTGCTTTATGACTCAAGCCCAGCTGCCGGTTTTCAACCAGCAACCAGGTCGTGTACACATGGCCAATCGTTTCCTGCAGGCCGACCACGCTTTCCACGAGGAGCACGAGGGGACGGACATGCGGCTGGGGGAGGCCTTCCAAGCGCACCTGCCCTTTTATGGCCCCCTGGAAATGCTGGGTGAGCTGATAAATGGACCTGTTCGTTTGTGCGCTCATGGTCTGCTTGTGTGGGGCTGCGCACTAGGTGTGTTAAGTGATGAACCTGACTCTCGCCCGCCTGCCTGCCTGCCTGGCAGCTGCATCCCAGGGTGCTCCTGCCTTACCGTTGATATTTGTATTGACATCTGTTGATGCCTGCGAGGCCGCCGAGGCTCAGGAATCGCTGGCTGCCCCAGTCTTCAACACACTCATCGCACCTCAGTGTGAAACGAATGCGCCTCATGCTATTCTTCCTGCTGTCTTCTTGCACCTGTAGGCGAGGCCGCCGAGGCTCAAGAACCGCTGGCCGCCCTGCCAGGCCCTTCCGAGGCAGAGGCACTTGCTTCGGCGGCAGGCCCTGAGCGGCTGCAAGCCCTGAGCCTGCCGCGCGACGCCACTGCCGATGTCTGGCTGCGCGAGGGTGCGCAAGGGACTTGTGTGCTGTTGGACGTTGGCTTAGTGCTCTGAGGGGCGGCCAGTGTGTGTGTGCGCAAGCTGCCACTGCTGGTCGAGGCTGGCATTCATGCGCGGCTTGTCTTGCTGAAGTATCCTTACTTACTGTAAAGGCCCGCATGCAGTCTGTTGATTCGAGTGCCTCACCGCGTGCACTTTCTTTTTCTCCGCTGCAGTGGCCGACCAGGTGCGGGCCACGATCACGGGGCGGCAGCAGCGGCAGCGCAAGCAGTCGCGCTGGCTGCAGGAGACGTTCGACCCGAATGCAGGCAAGAAGGGGCGGCATAGGGGTTTTATCGCAGACCGTTTGGCTGGGCAGCAAGTGGCGCTGTGGCGCAGGCAAGCAGGGGAAGCCTTTTGAAGGCTGTGCTGCAGTGCACTGAGGCTGCGCAGCAGGGAAACGAAGCTGTGCTGCTGGGAGTGGGGTGCCAGCCTGGGCAGCAGCAGTGCGCTTGTTGGCCATCTGCTGCCGTATGCCGCCACACGCTGGCCAACTGCCCCGCATTATTTTCCCAATTCCACGTGCAGTGCTGGGCGGCAAGCCTCTGGTCGAGCGGCAGTTTGAGGAGGATAACGCACGGGGTAAGCTGGTGCCTGAGGGCTGCTCACACGCTCCGGCCNGCAATCAGCGGCGCTAGCTTGCTCTTGCATGCACTACTAAATACACTGGCGAGTGGCTTTGTTCCTTCGCTGCAGACCGCTTCATGCTGGGGCGCTCCGGCCCTGCGCGAGCTTGCATACACTACTACTGAAGAAGTTAGCTAATCTGATGGCCTGCTCTCCTATGCACTGCAGACCGCTTCATGCTGGGGCGCTCCGGCCAGCGGGGCGGGCTGCTGGGAGAGCTGGAGGCTGCCGCCGCCGCGGGGGCACAGTGAGTGGCAGGACGTTCTGTTGCAGCCTATGGGCACTCATTTACGTGCTGGGTTGGACCAAACGCTGCACTGTTTGCCCACCCTGCCCGTGTGTTCCGCCAGCCCCCTGTTGCTTCTGCTGTTCCCCACCCTTGCTGCTTCCAAAAGCCAGCCCTTCTTCGCCCCATGCGCCCACCTCCCTCCCCAGGCCCGAGCTGCTGCGCTGGACGGTGGAGCGAATGGGGGAGAGTGGCGCGGGCCTGGGCGTGCGCCTGACCCTGGGCGGCGTGCTGTTTGGCGGTATCCTGGCACCGCTGGGCGGTACCGCCAGCGGTGGCGTCACCCCGAGTCACCGCCCGCTGTCCGCCCTGCTGGGCGATGCAGCCACTGCTGCTGCAGCAGGAGGCGCGGCTGAGGTGGCGGCTCGTGGGCTGCAGCCAGCGGTGAGCGGCATCAGTATGGAGCAGCCGGCAGGCAGCCGGCGGGCGGGACAGGGCGGTACGCCGGCGGCAACTGGCGCGCTCTCTCTGGCAGCCACCGGTGGGCGTGGCGGGGGCGCGGCAGTGCCTGCCTCCCAGTGGTGAGTGAGGTTAGCGTTAGCACAATCGTAAGGGTTCGGGAGCGGAGAGTGGGCTAGGTTTGGAGCTGCTATCAGGAGCTAGGGTCTGGAATGCCTGGGTGCTTCCGATGCTCATTCGCGGCCTGCTGGACGGCCTGCTGGGTGGCAGGCACGAGGGCGAATCGCGCCACGACGCCGGCGCCGAGCGGCGGCAGCAGGCGGAGGCGCGCTTTCAGGCGCTGGAGGTGGCGGGTGCTCCGCCCGGCACCAAGTGCGCGCTGTGCCACGGCACCGAAGTTGGTGAGTGGGGGTCGACAGGTTGGGCGGCTAGGAGTGCACGTTGCTGCTGCAGTCAGCCCACACAAGCGAGCAGTGCTCATGGCGCTCTGCATGCGCTTGTGTGCAGACATGTGCAGATGGCAGCGACTCCAGCGCGGCAATGCAGGCTGCGTTGTTAGCCTTGGATCAACTCAACCCCTCGTCGTTTCCTGCTTGCAGACGACATTGACGAGAGCACGCGCGGGCTGGGTGGTCGCACGCCCGCTGGGCTGGGCCAGATGATCCTCGTCCGTGTGTCGGGTGAGCGCTGTGCTGCCCGTGTTTCCCGGCGCTGCATGTGTGGGCTCATTCTCATGCAGCCCGTTGGCTCTTTGTGGGGATTCTGGACCTTCACCTGTCGAAGCACCCCCCTTGCCTCCCTTGCGCTGCATTGCTGGCCCAACTCACTCTCTGATCCCTCTGCCTGCCCGTGTGCAGCGGTGTCGCACGCGTGGGTGCACGACCAGTGCGCCCGCTGGTCTCCTGAGGTCTACGACCCCGAGTGAGTTAATCATTCATCTTCATTTGATTACTTGCTAAAACTTTTGAAGACTGTCTTGTGCACGAAGCCCGCTGGTCTCCTGAAGTTTACGACCCAGAGTGCGTTTCTATTAAGCTATTGAAGTAACTGCATCTTGTGCCAGCACTGCTTGATTTGGACAGCAATGGCATTGGCTGGTGGGCACTCACCCGCTCCCATCTGCATCGTTCTCACTTCCCCTCCTGCATTGATCGTGGCTGCAGGGGTACTGGGCACCTGGAGGGTGTACGCGATGCTGTGCGGCGCGGCCGCATGCTGCGCTGCAAGTACTGCGGGGAGTGAGTGCATGTCTGCTGCAGTTGTTCTTGCATGACTGGTGCTGTCGAGCGGCATGAGATGCATGGCGTGGACGGCGCAGCTGTGGAGCATGTTATTGCAAAGGTGCTGCGCTGCCACTTCAATCACTCTCTGCTTGAGCAAGGGGTGGTGCCGCGTGTTTTGGCTCAGTATTTTCCCTGCTGTGCTCTCCCGCCCTGCAGCAAGGGCGCCACGCTGGGCTGCTTCAAGCTGACGTGCCGGGCCAGCTACCACCTGGCCTGCGCCCGCAAGTACCGCTGCCTGCTGCAGGCAAGGGGCCGTTGTGCCCCTTCTGAGCTCGCTTGCTGTGTGTGCCCTTTTGGGTCTGCCTGTTATTTATGCGAATCGGCCTTGCAATGGCTTGCTCTGCACATGGATCCTATTGGATTGCCTGGCCGGAGCACGTGACCACTCTGCCTGCCATCGCGAGCGAGTGCCTGGCTACCAACTGCACTGATTCCTTGGTCCTTTTGCACACAATCGAGCTGTGCAGGTGGAGCCATATGTTGTTGCCTGCCTAAGGCACCGATTTTGCAAGCAATCACCTGGTAAATCGCACTGATTGCAACGCTGCGTCTGCACACATTTTGAACCCTGCAGGTGGAGCCTTACGTTGTTGCCTGCCCGGAGCACGTCAACGACCTGCCCGCACCCTATGGCAACAAGCCGCCCAAGAGTGAGCGGTGGTGGTGGTTTGTGTGTGTGTGAGTGAGTGTGTGTGTGTGTGTGTCCNANTTTTTTCCCCCGACTTCATCTCCGCTTGTGTGCATGCTGCCTGCAGCGCAGCTGCCGGTCTGAGAGAAGCTTGGACAGGCGGCAGTGCATGGCCGTGCCTGTTTGCTGCACTTGCGTTGCAGTGCACAATGCGCATGGATGTGCAGTATGTTCAGCTTCTGATTGTGAACCGAACCGGTGTCCTTTGCATTCGCAGGCCGCAGCGGCAAGCGCAAGCCCGGCGCCCCCAGGGGAGGCAAANGCCACCCTCCTCCTCATCCAGCTCCAAGTCAGCCAGCGGGTGGCTGGCCATGCGGTCAAAGCTCAGAGCGCTGCCACTGCGCCCGCTGCCGCGGCTGGCAACCGACATGCGCCCGCTGCCGGTGCCGGCNAGSGGGCGCGGCGGGCGGGSCAGCCGTGGCAGCGACAGTGAAGAGGAGGAGGCTGTGCTTGAGGGGATGGAGGAGAGCGAGGATGAAGACGAGGAAATGCAGGTGTGTAGGAGGTGCAGTGGTTGTGTTTCAAAGTGTGCCAGTGGTAATCGGAGGGTTGGGGCAGCTGGAGTGTGCAGAGGAGAGGAGGAGGAGCCGGGATGAGGCTGGTAAGCTGACTCTGCCAAGCCATGACCCTGCTGTACCCCTGTGCAGGACGATGAGGCAGAAGAGGGCAGCCAGGGCGGCACGGAGCAGCTGACGGCTGCAGGAGAGGAGAGCGACAGCGCCGCAGCGCTGCTGACGCAGTGAGTGCAACATGTTTGGAGGGGAAACAGTGCCCGCCTTGTTTGTGGCCACCCGCGCTGAGCGCAGTTGGCCTACGATTGAGTGGTCAGCCAGACGACGGAGAACGGCGCCGCCAGCTGTGCAAGGCATCACTTGCCACCCTGCTGAATGATGCCCAGCGCCTGCCACCCTGCTTCAAATCCTGTCTCACTAAACCGACTTGGCCTTCAACTTTTGCCCTGCAGGCTGCACTCGCTGGCCCAACCAAAGGACAACGGCGCCGCCGGCCGCAAGGCGGCAGCTACCGCCGCCCGCCCTGCTGCTGCAGCAGCGCTGCCGCTGCCCATTCCAGTGGTGCCGGGAGCAGCGGCTGCGGGGGCCTGGACGCGCGAGCGCATTGTCGAGGTGTGTTTTGGATGCTTTTGCTTGAGCTGGTAGCGTGTGTATCATCGTGGTGTGAAACAGCTGTTCGTGTTTGGATTTGAGGGGTGCGGCATGTGCATGCAGCAAATGCATGCACGTGTGCTCGATGGCTGCCTCTGAACCAGCTCAGCTCTCGAATGCACCTCCCTTTGTGCAGCGCCACAACCTGCGCTCCGAGCTGGCGGCGGAGCAGGCGCACGGCACCAAGGTGGTGGTGGTGAACTTTGAGGACACGCACTTCCGCTTCCGTTCGCTCCACGCGGTGAGTGGGAATGTTACTGTTATTCCATACGGTTGTATGCTGATACAATGAACCAGTGGGTGGTCAACTTTGAGGAGACGCACTTCCGCTCCCGCTCCTTCCATGCGGTGGTTTTGATCCTGGAAAGCGGCTGAGTTTGCGGCACAGTTTTTCGCAACCTGCAGGCTGGAAGTATCACCGAGGCAGTGTGTGCAGTTGCTTTGTTTACACACACACCTGTGCCGATTCTCAATGTCCTTTCCATGGATCTGCAATCATTTATCGTCCCCTGCAGGCCGACGATATCACTGAGGCGGTGCAGGCAGACGCCGATGCCATCCTGGTGCTCGACCGCTCGCTGGTGCCCGCCTCCCAGCGCTGGCTGCACGCGCACTCGTTTCCTGCGCAGACGCCGGTGGGTTGGGTCGAGTGGCCTGTATCAGCTGGTGCCGCGTATAGTCAGTCGCTTGTCTTTACCGCACTTAGCTCGTGTAGACGCGCAGCACAAGTTCTCACTGCTGCCTCCGCCTCATCAGCACGTGCACGCGGACCAGCTGCCCTGCCTCTCCTTCCTGCAGCCAACTCTGCACTTTACTACCCGAATGCATGCCGTTTGGCCTAATGGAAGGTTGTGTACCTTCCCACCTGTTACCCGCAGGCGGACCAGCTGACCTCCTTCTGCAACCTGCTTCTCAAGGAGGGCTGGAAGCGGCTGCCGGCAGACGAGCAGCAGCGCCAGGTGCGTGCCTGGCTGTATTGTACTCTGACTACACTGCACCGTACTGTGCTGTGCTTTACTGCAGTCGATGCACACCTGACACCAACTTCTGTGTGGTATCATTTGACCTGGACTGATGAACCTTGTGCACAGCTGCGCGCCGCGCCTGGCGTACTGCAATCGGTGCACGCCGGACGCTGCTTGCACGGCTGGCAACCCTGCTGCTTTCAAGCCTCCTGCACGGCTGCAAGTGCTGGCTGGCTGCCTTGGCTGGTGCAGTAGGCTCCCCTGAAGGGCCTCCTTCTGCCTCCATTCAGCACTGAACGTACTGCTTCCCTGCTGCCTTGCCCCCTCCCCGCAGCTCAAGCAGACCACCGAGCAAGCCGTCCGCCAGCAGCAAGAGAAGCAGCAGCCAGCAGCTCCCGCCGCCGGCGTGGCACTGCCCACCGGCGTCAACCCTGCAGCCGTGGCAGCAGGGTTGGCTCAAGCGCTTGCCAACCCAGCAGGGCGTGCTGCAATTGCAGCTCGCCTGGCAGAGCTCGCACCTGCAATGGCAGCCCGGCCGGCGGCGGCGGCGCCGGCGGCGGCACCTGCCCCCACCCCGGCAGTGGCAACTGCAGCGCTGTCGCAGCTGGCGCCTGCGCTGCTGAGCAGCCTCCTGCAGCAGC
This sequence comes from Chlorella ohadii, assembly GCA_025026875.1. Lineage (NCBI taxonomy): Eukaryota > Viridiplantae > Chlorophyta > Trebouxiophyceae > Chlorellales > Chlorellaceae > Chlorella > Chlorella ohadii. The sequence continues at coordinate 65,349 of JADXDR010000051.1, read as the reverse complement.
GCGGGCAGCCTTCGGCGCAGGGCCAGCAGCAGCAGCAGCAGCAGCAGCCGGGGGCATGATGGTCATTGGCAAATGGGCCCCCATGCGCATCTCACAGCAGCAACCCCGAGCACCCATGTACAGATTTTGGAGCCCACTCCACGCCCTGCCTGCAACAGTGCTTGCGGAAGGCTGATGCCATGCCCAACAGTGCATGTAACGCATGCAAAGTGCTGTCTCATGTGGGGATGTGCACCCAAGCTCAAGCAAAGGCATTGCCTGGTCTGAACCTTGTCTGGCGTGGTCCGGCGGTGGGTGCAGAAAGGGTTTACAAGCTGCCGCCCGTTGGGCTGGGCGTGGCGCTTGAGGGTGCGTGGGTAGCGACAGAAAACAGTGCTTGGCAACGAACAGCGGAGTGAACACGGGAGCAGCAGGGGAGGGCTGGGTATGGCAGCAGGCTACAAGCGTGGAGCGAGCGAGAGGAGGGGAGGGGCAGCGCGGCTGTGCGCCGGCCAATTGCAAGCACATACGGTGCCAACCAGGCGGGGCATCATGCCCCTGTCTTCAACCTGCCAGCGCCCGTCGCAGGCTTGCAGGGCGGCGCACGTTTGCGGCGGCTGCCGCCTCACGACAATTTGCCCGCCAACCCCTCGGTCGTATCAGTGATGACTGCAAGTGGCAGGGGAATGGGAAGGGAGCAGGGTTGCGTTATGGCACTCGGCTTTGCCAATCATTGCAACAGAACTCTGCTGCCGGCTCACGTACTTCGAACCGACACAAGGAACCGATTGTGCAAAGCCTCCAGGGCTCACCCTGCTTCTCCGGCTGGCCGTTCTTCCACAGGCTCTGGCGGAAGTAAATGACCTCGCGCGTCTGCAATTTAGCAAGGAAATTGTAGTGTCAGCAAAAAATTGTAGTGAACACCACAGGCAGCATCAGCAGGGGGCGGCACGGCCCACGCTCCCTCCTTGCGAGGCTGCACAAGCATTGCGCAGCTGGCACAGGGTGCAACGATGCAGCAGCAGCTAGAAGTGCGCAGCAGCAATCAGGACATGGTTGTATGCAAAGCTGGCCAAGTGCATAACTGCAGCACCTACAACCACAAAAGGAAATAAACAGTGTAAAACTGAAACAAAAGCAAGCCCGCCACCGCACCTTGGCCTTGGCCTTCAGAGGCTCCTTGAGCGCCGCACGCACCATATCGGCGCACAGGTTGGCGTACCTGCATTGATTGCGACACAGAACAGCGTGAGAGCGCTGCATGGCTGGCCACACAGGCGAGTGCGCAGGCCGCAAGCAGTGCAGCCGCCGGCGGCGGCGGCAGCACCACCAGCGGCGGCGGCGGAGGCTGCTCACTTGAGGTAGGTCATGCCCGCCACGCGCCAGTCTGCGTGAGCATCTTGCAAAGCGGGATGGGGGAGGCTCAAGGGGCGGCCAGGGGCGGGCAGAGCAGGCGCAGGCTTCGCATCGCCAGGCACGGGCACTCACAGGCGCTGGCTGCCGCCGAGGACGACATCGCTGCTGCTGCAGGCTGCTAGGGCCGCGCTCCCAGGCCCAAACCCGCGCTGTGCGACGACCCAAGGAGCAGGCTGGCGCGCAGGGGCGGCTTGGAGGGATGCGGGCTGGCGAACGATCGATCTGCGGCGACCAGAGGTTGCCGGCCGGCGGGGGGCTTGGGTTGCGCCCGTTTCTCGGCGCCAGCTCGGCAGAAATGCGCGGCGCTCGCAAGGGCCTTTGAACGGCGCGCTGCCGGCGCAAACCTCACTTGCTTCTATTCGATCCGTCGACAGTCGCGATGGCGCGCTCCAGGTCCCGCAGCGGTGAGTTGCGCGACGGTCCGCCGCGCACGCGGCTGCCCCCAGCTTGCAACCCTGCTGAAGACGCTGACCGCTACCCCTGCTCGCAGCTCCCCGCCCGGCGCCCCGTGCGGCCTCGCCTACGCGGCCCCAGCAGTCGGGGGTGCACACCCAGGCCGCCCCGGCCGCCAAGCCCTTCACCCCGCCGCCCCCGATGCACCACCAGGGTGAGGGAGGTCCTGGATGGCCGCGGGAAGGCCCCAGCAGGAACCTCCTAGATCGCCGCCAGCTTCGCCGCCGCCGCCTGCCTCTGCACTGCTGCTGCTCTGCCTTTGCTCTGTTGCATCCCTGCCTTGCTTCTGGGCTAGCCTGCAGTTGGCTGCTGCTTCCCAACTGTCTGCATCAGTGGCTGACATTGAACTTATGCTGACATCCCTCCCTGCCCGGCCCGGCCTCCGCTGTGCGCAGCCCCGCCGCCGCCGGCGATGCCCCAGCAGGGCGGCGGCATGCTGAGCGGCCTCGGCGGCATGGTTGCTCAGGGCATGGCCCTGGGCACAGGCAGCGCCCTGGCACACCGCGCAGGTGAGGCGCGCAGCTCGTGGGAGTGGCGCTGGGCAGCAACAGCGGATGGCAGCGGATGGCAGTGGGTGGAAGTGCATGCCAGCAGTCGATCGCAGCCTGGTTTGCTGCCTGCTCGGGAAACTCTGCTTCACAGCCCGGTCGGGTGTGCCGTCCTGCTGCCGCGCCCGCACCTGCTACCGCCTGCGGCTGGACACCTGCCCTTTGTCTGCTGCTGCCAACCTGTGTACTGCCATGCTACCTGTGCCCCTGCAGTTGACTCTGTGCTGGGCAGCCGCCACCCCGAGCCTGCGGCGGCCACGCAGGTAGGCAGCAGCTGCTCAGCCGGGGTTTCAGTTGCTCAGCAATTCGGCAGCAATTGCGATTCTTCAATGTGGGTACCCCCGAGCAGCGGCGGCCAGCGGCCAGCCCAGCAGCAGAAGTTGGCACGCCCTACGCCCAACGAAGCACGAGCACTCAGCCTGCGCTGCTGCTTACATGCTATTGGCTACCTGCGGCGCCCATCCAAACGCCCGTCCAAACGCTCAACCCCCCAACCGTCCTGCCCGGCACCCGCAGGCGGCGCAGCAGCTGGTGCAGGAGCAGGCGCCGTGCGCCGACCAGGCCAAGGCGTTTGCCGACTGCATGGCGTGGAGCGAGGGCGACATGGGTGCCTGCCAGGTGCGTGTCGTGCACTTGTGCTGCTGTTGTTGGGTCTGCTGCTGATGCTGGTGCTGCTGCTGATGCTGCTGATGCTGATGCTGCGGCGGCATCTTCAGTTCGTGTGCTGCTGCTACCGCGGCGGCTGCGGCCGCAGCGGCGGCTAAGTTTTGTAGCCTTGCGGCATGTTTTGGCGGCTGCTGGTTGCCACTTGTTGGCCGCTTGCGCCTGCAATCAACCAGCCTGCCCATGCCTCCCACGTGCCTGTGCCTCCAGGAGTATTTCGAGCGCATGCAGTCGTGCCGGCGCGCCGTGGCGGGCCAGCAGTGACGGCCTCAGCGCGGCGCCCAACCCGCGGCTGCCAGCCACTTTGTGTAACAGCACGGCCGGCGGCTGCGCCCAGCTCGGCAGCTGATGGCGCGGCAGGCAGTGGCGGCGGTGGTGGCATGTGCGTAGGAGAGGCAGCTCTAGAGCATTAGATGCTAAGAGGCTGATGCCTTTTCCGAGGCTATGAGCTGATGCCCCACTCTCTCGGCTACCTGCCGCCGCACTCCGCCCTGCCGCTTGCCTGCCTGCTCGTCTCTCTCAGCCTTCGCTGGCCATAGGCCCCGCCGACCGCCCCACCCATCCGATTCATTTTGGCCGCCCGCTGCGTGCCGCATGCGGCGGCTAGCGATGCTGCTAAATCCACGCCATGCTTATATCAACCACCCTACCATACCCTGTGCTCTCCTCAGCACACCACACCCTGTCGTGCCTGCCCGACTACCCTCTGCCGCAGCCCATGGCCAGCCCTCTTCTGCCACCTGCCATCCCCCAGGCATTCAGCGTACCCTCTGTTGCCCTAGCTTGTGCCCTTTTCGCCAACACATGATCCTGCGGSGCGCCTGCAGCCGATGTAAGAGACCTTTGTGCAGCTGTGTGGCTTCCAGAGTTGCTGGCGTGCTCTGCCGGCCACCTGGGCTGTCCCTTCTGTCAACTGTGTTGCGTTGGAGCAGCACTCTTATTTACAGGGTGGGAGCAGTGCAGGAGGGAAGGCAGCGCTAAGGGTATTTGGCGATTGCATGAAAAGGATGGGATGGGATGGCACAACAGCAGGCAGGGGGTACTACCAGCGAACACAGGCAGCGGCGAGCGTTTGTTGCCCACACGCTGCTGTAAAACAGAAGGGGCAAGTGCAGGGCAACGCCTGCTGTGCAGCTCTAGCAAGCAGGCATTCACACTAAGTGCTAGGTTACCGTTGGAGCGGGAGACACAGCCCGCATATTGTGATGATGAAAGGCAACAGGTGGGAATAAACGTGGTGTGCGTGCCCTAGGGAAAATAAAAAACGGCAGGAGCGCAGGCTTGGCGCAGGGCTGCTGCATGGTACAGCTAAACAATGATTCGGCAGCAGCGTTGGGAGAAACAGGCGGGGCGGGCGGCAGGGCTGTGTGCCATGCTGCCGCCGAGGGTGCAGCCAAGCAGTGCGGGTCTGAGGCTAGTGGCCAAAATTGCTCGCTATGGGGGTGTTGCCAAAATTGAAGCATAATAGCGGCCGGCCAGCCTTGGGTGGCCAGCCAGAAGGTACAGTCGGAACGAGGCATTTGTTGAGGGGCATGGCGGCGCATGCACGGGGAAAAGGACACAGGCGGGGCTCTAATAGCATTGCACGGAGCGGGTGGCGTCTCGTTCTGGGCAGCGGGAGCTGTGTGGCGGAATAATTGAGTGGGGGTGCGAGCGGACCTCCTACAGACCAAATGTGTGCAGGGTTCAGAGGTGCGGCAGAGGGGACGGAAACACGCCGGGCAGGCAGCAGAAAGCGGGCCCGGAGAGGCGTCAGGGCAGAGGGGCAGCGCCACGCCGCAGGGCACAAGCGGCGGGCGCGCGGTGGGAAAATGGCTCAAAACCGGCTCGGCAACGGCATGGGGTGGGCTCGAGGCTCAACAACAATGGGCGCTAAGGGGTCTCGTCAGAAGGGCGCGCTGCGAGCCCGAGGAGTTTCCCTTGGGACAGGCAGCAGGTGTGCTTTGGGTTTGAAACGGGGCAGGGTTTGTGCCCTTGCCGGCAAGGCARTGGGTCGCGGCATGGGACCACAGCGTGCTCAGCGCAGCGCAGCGCAGCGCAGCGCAGKGCAGCTTGCCGCTTCACTCCAGGAAGACGTCAACACTCTCCATGGAGTTGCGGAAGGTTTCGCTGTCGCAGTAGGATTGGTCCCACACGTGCAGGAAGGAAGCCTCCTTCTCCTGCAGGGAGGAGGTGAGAGGGAGCGGCGGGTGCAGGGGTGCATCAGCGCATGGCCAAGCCGGGGGCGGCGGATGCATGGGCGCATGCGCAGGTGCCGTGCAGGCGAGTGCGGCAGGAGCGCGCTACGTGGCCAAACCAGCCGGCCAGCAGGGCACGAGCACAAGCCATGCCACCTCTCGGCTGCGCTGTGCAGCTCAGCAAATCACAGCAGGCCGCACCTGTGCCATGGGCTGCGCCGGGGGTGGCGGCACCATGAAATCGTCGTATGAAATGAGGCTCTGCCGCGCTGTCTCTGCGTCCACGGACATCACGCTTGGGAGCTCGTCCTGCATGGGCGGGTGTTGGCAGCAGGGGTAGGGTGAGAGAGTGGGGCAGATGCAGAGGAAGAGCACGACAGCGGCACGTGCAAGGCAGGGTGCAAGGAGTTCGGAGCAGCGGCAAGCGGCAGATGCACTAAAGGGTGCACGCACGCACCCAGTCGTCCAGGTCGGCTGGCATGGGCACGAACACCGGCTCATTATGTGCCGCGCTCACATGGTTGTCGCCAGCCTGCGGGGTGGGAGGGGAGTCGATGGGAGTTGGGGCACGGCAGCGGAGCCGCCCAGGACCGAGTGCCGCCCAGGTGGCCCCACAGCTGAGAGGGCGCTGGAGGCTGTCGGATGCCTCGAATGATGGCGTGCACAGGCCAGTGCGGTGCACGCGCAAGGCGCAGAAGGCCGGCAGGCTGGTCGAGCAGGCGTGGACTATTTGTAAGTTTTGCAAAAGGGCCCCCAATGCGCCGATTCGCACGGCCCCGCATGATTTGCTGCCCGCTCGATCGCATGCACCCCGCGGCAGGGCTGGCAAGGAACGGGCGAAGCCCGCCCGACGAGACAACCCCTCGGCGCGCCTCACCCGGCACACTAGGGGCGCTGTGCGCGCCGCCGCTTTGCACCTCTGCGCATGGGAGGGCGCTGCAAGCCGCGGGGAGGTGGCCAGCGCTGCAAACATTGTCGGGGAGGACCGTGTGTATTTCGGGGCGGGCTCCGGTGGGCTTATGGTGTCGGGGATATTGCGGGCGCGCGGAAAATCGCGCGCTTCTTCCGGCAAGGCGACGTGCCCTGCCAGCGCGGCACCCCGCTCCCCGCACGCCTGCAGCAGCTTGCAGGGCCCGCAATCGGTTTCAGTGGATCAATAAAGGCGTTCGGACGGCAGCAGGGGAGCCGCCGCAGCCCGGGCTGGCCGGGCCAAAAGAACCCTAGCTCCCGCCACTGCCAGCTGCTGGGCATTCAGTGCGCGGGCAGCCTCTGCTCTCGCGGCCCATTCCAGACACCCCCCCACAATTGCACTCGTGGTTACAGGTGGTCGGGCCTGAGGCAGACGGAGAGCTACAATGTGCGTGGCCAGGGATAGTAGCACAAGAGAGCTGGGGGTGAAGGGAAGGGTAAACCGGCAGGAAGTGCTGCGCAAGCGCACAGAAAGAGGTACATTAAGTGGGACTCCCATTCAATGCTACGGGGTGGAAGAAAAGGGTGGAAGAGCGGCTCGGAGGGGACGAATCTCAGTGGGGGATCAAAGCAAATGGGGCGGCCCGCAGGGCTCAGGGGGCGGGCCGGCGCGGCGGCAGCAGCACAGCGACGACATGGAAAACCAGTTCTGCGGGTGAATGGTATAGCAGGCGTAGAATGAAAAGGCCAATGAAAAGGGCGGGGAAGAATGGCGGGGTGGCTCATGAGAGCAGCAGGGGCGCAGCAAACGGAGGCAGATGGGGGATAGGCCGCAGTCGGGCATCCTCGAATTAGGTGGGCAGGAACACGAAAATGCTATTGCAAACTTGGGGAAAGGAATGCGGGGAATGCAAAGGGGTTGCCGGTAAGAGGCATAACAGGACGCGAACTGAGCAAGCGCTGCTGCTGCGGCAGAGATACAACTTGCCTCCGCCTGAGCCTGAGCCACTCAGCGCTCAGCGGCACAGCGGCGCCACGGTCGCGCTGCGGCTGCGCCTGTGCTGCGGCCGTGCTGCCAGCTGCGGCGGCGTGGGCGGCGACGTGTCATTACTGAGCCTCCATGCAGAGCCGCTTGCGCTTGCACCAGCGGCAGAGGCGGCAGGGAAGTGCTCTCCGTTGGCCTGCTGCTGCAGCTGCCAGGCGACCAGCGGTCGCTCCTTGTCAAGTCGGTACGAGAGGGGGCCCACATCCAGGCTGCGGCAGCGGGCATGCCGCGCTGCCGCCTTGCCGCCCGCAGCCCTCGAGCTGCCGGCGCGCGGTTCCTCCGGGCTGGCAGGCTGGCGCTCGATTGCAGGCGCAGCCACGGCAAAGCCAATAGGCTGCNTGCACTGTTGTGNCCTGCCGTTGNCCGCCGCCGCTGCNAGCAGCANGCCTCGTGGGCCTCTGCATTGGCTACCGCTTGGGCCAGCAGCTGCGCCTGCGCCTGCTCCTGCAGCATCGCCAGCTCAGCAGGGGAGCCAAAGCTGCTGCAGCCAGGGCGCCGGCTGCGAGGTGTGTCGCTGTCACTGCAGTCGCTCAGCGCTGCCACGGGGGCACTCCACAGCGGGCCGCACTGTGCTGTGTCGACGACAGTCAGCACCCTGCAAGCGGCAGCGGAGCAGGAGGCAGGCGGTCAGGGCGTGGCGCTGGCGGGCGCTGGTGCAGGGCGCTGCAGTGTTGCAGGCGGCAAGGCGAGGTGAGCCCGCAGCAGAAGCAGGGAACGCAGGTTGCCCGCTGTGCAGCACCCAGGCATTTGTCAGCCAGCAGCCCCGCAGAAGAGCATCCCAGTCAAGCAGTAGAGAGCATGCAGGCAGCCGGGTGTTCACCGATAGTCCAGGCTGCCTTCGCTGCTGAGGCTGCCCGTGCTGGCAGAGCGTGCATGCCGTGGTGCAAAGGGGTATCCCACATCCAGCGCTTTGTCGGGCTGCACAATGACCACCGGAATCTTGACGGACTTTGGCTCTGCGATCAGCACCACTGCAGCAGACGACGGGCCGGCAGCGAAGGGGGATTGGTCAATGCCTGCGGGCTGCCAGGTGCAGGGCACAGAATGCGCAGTGCCAAGCATATGAATATGCCCTGCCCAGCATAGCTGCAACCGCTTGTTTGCAACAACCACAAGTGCCCAGGCCGTTGCCCGCATGCCCGCACTCCGCCCTGCCACGCGCCTGCTCTGCGGGCGACTGGCTGCTGAACGGGGTGCCCCCTCCAGGCGTTGCGATCCACACGCTTCCACACCATCCAAATGGCAAAGCAGATGATGACTGTCCCCAGCACAGGGCCGCCGACTGCAAAGGGTCAGGGCGCAGGCAGCAGGCTCGGTTGAGCGGCAGGGTCGGTTGGGAGGCAGCGGCGGCGGCAGCGGCGGACCGCTCGCACTGCCTGCCTGCTGCCTCATTCACATGCGGCACAATGGCAGGGCTTGCGGCTGGTGCTGAAAAATCATGCAGACGAGGCTGTGTGGACACTGCAAGGTCCGTGCAAGGCCAGCCGCCGGCGCTCGGGCGGGCCTTTAGCCGGCGCCGCCCTATGGTAGTGGGCGGCGTTGACCGCCGCGCAGATTGCACAGCGGCGGTTTTGCTCACTTGTGAGGGCCATGAGTCCGGCTGACATGCTGCCTAGCGGCGCTGCAGCGGTGGGCCCGGCGCTCGTGGGCCCTGAGCCCAGCCCCGCCCGGCCCAGCGCCGACTCGGCCGACATCGGATGCGGTCCGCCAGTCTTTCAGCAGCTTTGGGCAGGCAGGGCGCGCAGGGCAGAGTAGGGCTCGTGAATGGAGTTGCGGCTGGGAACCTGCAGCCGCCGTGGGCGCCAGTGTGCGATCGGGAGGGTCGTGGGATCAGCTGAGCGCTGCCGCTGGGGCTTTGCAATGCATGTGCGAGCATCTCGAGCGGTGGACTTTATGCGGCCCTCCGCCTCCCAGGGCCGTCCATAGCCCCATCAAGGGATGCCATGCCCGATGGCAGCGTGGGCGCCGGCCTGGGTGCTATGGGGCGGGATTCCTGGCCGCCGCCGCCGCCTTCGCCGTCGTTCAAGCGCTCCAGCGCCCTGGCCACCCATCACCGCCCATGTGCATTGGAAATGCCCGACTCCAGAGCTGGACTCGCGTAAACGCACTAGTTACACGTCAGAAGCTGCTGGAATAGACACGTCGGCTCTGTGCAGGAGCGTCACTGAAACGAATACTCTCGCAATGTAATATGTGCAGGGGCGTCTGCAACTAGGCTGCCAAGTCAGCAGCAGCGCCAAGTGCGTGGGAAGAAACAGGACAGGGGCAAGGGGACAGAGAGGCAGTCACAGTGCAGGCTAGTCTTATTCAGTTGAGGGGCACAGGGGTCAAAAGCACAGGGATTAGGAAAGTGCACGTTGGTTGGGTTTTAAAGTGAGCGGATCGCACGGTGATCGTGGAGGCAGATGCAACCATAGTAGGCCACAGGCGTGAAATGGCATAGACAGTTTGGCGTCACAGGGTGGAGGCACCAGCCGCCAGCAGCACACGCTTCACAACTCAGCGTGGCTGCGAGCTGGCATCGTCCTGGGTGGCACCAACTGGGTCGGCCGCTGCTTCAGTGGTGTGCTGCTCGGTGGTTGCTTCAGCAGCGACCAGCTCAGCACCCTGCTGCTGCTGCTGCTGCTGCTGCTGCTGCTGCTGGGCTGGAGGCGGCAGCGGCTCTTCTGCCGCCTCATCGCCTCCCTGCCGCTGCCGCTTGTGGCCGGTCAGACCCACACTGGGCTCATCCAGAGGCTGCCCCAACTGCTGCAGATGCGGCAGGTGCTGCACCGGCGGCTGGAAAGCGGGCGGGGCCAACGCAGCGACAGGGCCGCCGCCAAGCGGCAGCAGCTGTGGGGGNCTNGGGGTATGCCGCCTTGGAACACNGGGCAGGCGCGGGCTGGCGGGCAGCTGCGGCGGCTGGGGGCTGAACAGCGCCCGCTGAACCAGCGGGCTGACGGGGCCTGCAGGGAGCAAGTGAGTGGGTGAGCTGTTGTGAGCTGCTGAGGGCAGGATGGCAAACACCGCAACAGCGCAAGCATGCCCGAAGACGAGGCGGAGGCACTCCCTCATTTCGGTGCCTGCTCCTCGCGCTTCCTGACTGATACCACCCAGACCACAGCCCCCCTCGGACGCGCACCTGGGCTGCGAATGCGGTCGGCCTCGGTGCGACTCAAAGCCGGCATGCGCGCCGGACGGCTGGGAGGCGGCACCCTGGCTGGGTGCATCGGCGGCGGGGTGTGCTCTGGCGAATCCTCCTGCTCTCCTTGCTCCTCTGCCTGTGCATGCGCCCGCTGCGCCTGCTGCGCCTGCTGCACCTGCTGCGCCTGCTGCTGCGCCTGCTGCGCCTGTTGCGGTGGCGGCGAAGGCCACACGCCTGCGCCAGGGACCATCTGCCCTGCTGCTGCGGCCTGCTGCTGCCAAGCGGCCCGAATGGCCAGCGCCCGCTGCCGGTTCGCCTCGGCACGCTGCCGCTGCTCCGGCGTCAGCTGCTGCTGCTGGCTGCCGTCGGCTGGAGGGGACCGATGGCTGCCAGGCGGCGTCAGCCAGGGCTGCGAACCGACAGCTGCCGCTGCAGCGGCCGCGCCTCCGGCCTGCTGCCGCTGTGCACGGATGGCCAGAGCACGCTGCCTGTTGGCTTCTGCCCGCTGCCGCTGCTCTGGTGTAAGGGCTGGCTGGGCATGCGGCTGGGCCGCCTGCTGCTGCCCCCAAGCCTGAGTGCCGGCTCCCCCTGCAGCAGCTGCCGCAGCCGCAGATGGCTGCTGCCGGGCTGCTCGGATGGCCAGCGCTCGCTGCCGGTTGGCCTCCGCCCTCTGCTGCTGCTCGGGTGTCAGCTGGGGCGATGCCGTTGCCGCTGCAGCGGACTGGGCTGCGGCATGCGGCTCATGCTGCGTTGCTGCTGATGGGGCTGGTAGGCCCGCCTGGGCAGGGCCTGTGCCGCCATCTTGAGAGGGCTGCGTGGAGGGGGCAGCAGAGTGCGACTGCCCTGGCGGCGCCGGGGTCACAAGCGCCGGCTCCTGCTGCTGCTGCAAGCGGTGCGGAGGAGTGCTACTTGAGGGAGGGGTGCCAGTGCCTGTGGGTGCCAGTGCCCTGGAGAGAAGGGAGGCAAGCGGAGGGGTGTGAATGAAGTTGAGGGCAGGGGGCCGAGGGGTCGCCGCTCGGCGGCCAGCGCCGGCGGCGCAGCGCACCTGGGTGCCGCCTCTCCCTCCATCGGTGCTGCCGACGCTGATGACGCTGCCGTGCGCGGTCTGTGAGCCTCGGCTGCTGCTTCGGAGGTCCAGTGGCGCGCAGTCAGCCCCCCGACCCGGCCCTCAGAGGGCGGACTGGGGTTTGTGGCGCGGAACCAAGCTTTATGGGCGGCGCCAAGTAATGGGTCGGGCCTTTGAGGGGTGTTCAGCCACGCAGAAGAGGGCGCCGAACACACCTCGCGCAGCACGCCCCCAAACTTTTTGGCCCCAGAAGATGATACTAGGCCTCAGGAGGCGAGCCTGCGATCATCTGCAGCCCGATCGCAAACCAAAAAGGCCAATGGCCAGCGAGAGCCCACCTAATTTTGGCAGCCTGCAGCGGGAGCTGGTGGTGCACATCCTGAGCAAACTTGACAGTGCCCATGACCTGTGAGACGGGCCGTGAGGGTGCAGCGAGAACCTCACAGCGCGCCGGCCCACCCAGCGCCGCTGCCGGCTCACTTGCTGGCGCTTGCGGTGCACAACTGTTGTCGCAGGGCTGCGGCCGAAAGCTTGGGGCAGCGATCTCGGCCGCCGGCTCATCCTGCCGCTGCCGCCGCCCGCGGTATGGGAGAGCCTGGCTCACCGTCTCCGCTGTTGCTTCCCCCTCGCCCCACCAGGCACCGCGCCGCGCTCGCCAGCCGCTTCTTCCGCAGCTACGTGGACAGCGCCAGCCTGTGCCGCGAGCGGGAGGCGTGCATCCGCGGAGGCAGCGCGGCAGGTCTGCCAGCCGGCGCCAGCAGCTGGCCTCGCTCATCCACTGGCTGCACACACATGGGCGGCACCTGCGCAGCCTGCGTATAAAGAAAGGTGTGCTGCTGCTGGAAGAGCTGCCGCTGCTGGAAAGCTGCATGCTGGCAGTTGGCCAGGCGTGCACCCAGCTAGAGCAGGTGGCGGTGCAGTTTGAAAGCGTGGCTGTCAACCCAGGCTGGGCCCGCCCGCTGACTGCCCTGCGGCGGCTGGCGCTCTTCAGCGGCACGCTCCTGCTGCCGCCCAGCAGGCTGCACACCCTGCAGCGCTGCACCCAGCTGGCGCTGTATGGGCGGCAGTCTGCGGTTGGCAAGGACACGCAGCTGCCTCCAAATCTGCGGGAGCTGCTGCTCGGCATGCAGCAGGGCGGCGAGCTGCCCAGCCAGGTGGGCAATGGGCTGATGGCCACAATGGCTTCCTTTTTGAAGAGCTGCACTGCTGCTGGCTGTGTTTTCCGTGTGCTAGCTGCAGCTTGGACGGTTGCCGTGGCCCTGCGCAGCCGGCTGCAAGGCGTGGCAGCCCACTAGGCCAAACCTGAGGTGTGCCCCCAAGCTGTGCTGCAGCTGGGCAAGCTGTCGGCCTTGCACACGCTGGAGCTGTGGGGTGACTGGCGCGGCACTTCGGCGCTCTGCCAGCTGGCGAGCCTGCGCCACCTGTGAGTGCGCAAGGCTGGCCCGTTTGTGCCGCGTTAACCACACTGCCAGCCCAGCTCGGCCTGCAAGTGACTGCGGTGGCATGCAGCGTGCGCCAAGCTGACCCTGCAGAAGCTGCCGCTGCGCTCTGCTCCACACCAGCCAGTGCTTGAAAAAAGCATTAGCACTGGCGATCTTGCTGCTGCCGAGACCTGCGCCAGCGCCTATGTGTATGCAGAGCACCAGCACGGGGCCCCTCGCTGCGGCTGAGCACCTGTGTCGCCCCCCTGCTGCTGCCAAGCCTCCGNCCCCGCCCCCTTGCTGCCGTAGGTACATCACAGGACCAGGGCTGGTGCCTCTCGAGCTCAGCGTTCTGACGGGGCTGGAGTCTCTGCTTGTGGCTCGTGACACGCGCAGCGCACCGCTTAGTATGTATCACGTGGTGGACGAGAATGCAGAGCAGCTGAGGGCGGCCATTGCGCAGTTGACGGGGCTCACCAGCCTGTGAGTTGAGGGAGGGATCTCATGCGGAGGCCATTTGCTTGTGGCAAAGGTGACGAGAGCCTTGGTGTTGGTGTAATAGTGTGGTGTGATGCACTCCACAGCCTCTGGGGCGCTTCCTGCCGTAAGCAACTCACTTTTAAGCCCCCCAAGCGGCCCCCCAAGGGGCTGTGCTCACTTCTCGGCTCTGCCAGCGGCTTTGTTTTGATGCTTAGCTCCCCGAGTTGAGTGCCGGCAGCCGCCGCTCGCACGGTCTTCCCTTACCCCCATCGGAGATGAGCGAACCACCACCCCTCCGNCTCCCCCACCCTTCTTGCAGGGCGCTGTCCTGTCCTGGTCTGGGTTGCATGCCTGTACCAGAACACGAGCTGCATGGCCTGACCCGGCTGCACCGCTTCTACATTGACCGGGGGGCGTTTGAGTGTGGCGAGGTGCCGCGCGGGCCGTGGCTCGCCTCGCTGCGCTTCCTGGCTGCCCACGTTTGGGATGTGATGCGCAGCGTGAGCGTGCTGGCGGGTGCAACCGCGCTGACGCGCCTCACGCTTGRGGACTGGCCAGACAACGATTATGAGGCGGGCACGCCTCAGCGTGCGGACGTTGCCGCGTTTTACGAGTGGGCACAGGCCCACCCCCAGCTGCGCTGCCTGACCTTCTTTACCAGCGGCTGCAACCTCGTTGCCGCCGACATTTTCAGCGGCGCGCTGGCACTCGAAGCTGCCCGGCCCGAGCTGCAAGTGGATGCTTACCCAAGCGGCTGCGATCCGGAGCTTGCAACGTTTTTTTACAGNCGGCCTGGATGACCTGGCGCCAGGCTGGCGGACTGCCATTGCTCTCACTGTGCCACACCAGTATTATTAAGCCTGTGCTTCCTACAAGCGCTGTGCATGAACCTGCCTTGCTGCATGCGCGCCTCTTCATCACTCTGCCCCTCTCTAACACGTCTGCTGTGCCGCTCCGGCTGAGCGACCCTGCTGTGCCGCCGTTGATGCCCACCACATCCAAACACCTGCCTTTCATTTTGTTTTGCTTCTTGCCTGCTGCCACGTGGAATAGCTGCAGCCAGCTGCTGATTACAGAAATTTGGTGCCATCACATGTGACTGAAAGAGGCGACACGCCAAGAGCTTGCCGCAGCAGCCTGTGCCGGTGCAGCCTGTGCCGGTGCCGCCAAGCTCACCGGTGCATGCTGCGCTGCCTCAAAGCAGCTGGCGCTCTGGAACTTGAGCACTTCATTGCCCCAGCTGGTCCACCCGCTGTGCAGCTCCCGAGCAAACATCTGCAGGGGACAGGAGGAATGGAAATAGGCCGGTGGTGCATGGGTGTTTGGGTGCCTTCTGCAAATGCAAGGTACAGCACGCACAGCAGCAGCCAAGCGAGATGGCAAGGTGTGCGGTGCACAAGCCAGCACAATAGCCACAGACGCAGCACACGGCAGGGAGCACGCCTTACCTCCAGGCAGCGGGCATTGGGCGGCAGCAGCGGCAGCAGCAGGGGCCCCAGATGCGGCTTGCGGCTGTGCGCCGCAGGCGGCACTGCAGCAATCACCAGCGGCCTGTCCTGCAACAGATGGAAGCCGCTGGCTCCGGTACCAGGTGCAGCGCCGCTGCTGGGGCATGCCTGCGCTTCTGCCGATGGATTAACCATCTGCTTCACTGCGGCCTCTGCTGCTGCCGCTGTCACTTCACTGGCCTGTGCCAGGCTCGAATGCGCTGCTGCCGCTGCTGACGTTGCCGCCCCTGCTTGGCCTGCTGTCGCTCCTGCTGCTGCCGCCCCTGCTGCTGCTGGTGCCAATTGCTGCGACTGCTGCCCGCTAGTCGGCAGACTGGGCGGTGGGGGCAGGTGGGCGGGCCAGCAGAGCAGGAGGGACTCGTACGGCCGCCGATGCTCGACGTCCTGCAGTGCCAATAGCACGCAGGAGTGGGGGGTATCCAACCACCAGCAGGACAGGGCAGACAGCCACAGTGGCAGCGGCGGCCAAGAGTGCTGCGGCACCGCTCAGCAGTTGGTGACGCTTAAAAGCAGCAGCCAGCAACATCGCTGCGAAATCGCAGGCATTCGCACACTCACCAGCCGGCTGACCAGCTGCCCCCGGTCGGTGACCTTGAGCCAGTGCCAGGTGGCCAGGTGGCGCAGGCCCCAGGCCGGCAGCAGCTCTGCAAGGGGGCCAACGGGGCGAGGCAGGGCCCCTTGAGGTGTGTGCCCCCTGCCGCATTCCAGTAGGCAGACGTGTACATTGCTTGCCAGCGGGCGTTCCAACAACCTAAAGGCAATGTTTGGCCAGCCTGCCTGAGTCAATGAAGCGCCGGTGCCGCTCGCGATTGGTGATCCACAGAGCCAACAGGCAGCCGCTCTGCAGAAACGACAGCCGGGCGCAGGGGCAGCTGCAGGTTGGCGCAGGCTGGTGCAGGCTAGCACAGCGGCGGGAGACAGCAGACTTGCAATCTGGCAGCCAGCACTAGGCAAAGCAACGCACGCGGTCGTTTGACACGCCAGCTGCGCAGCGGCAGGAGCCAGCAGGTTTGAAACCCTCAAAGGAACATCAAGTTAATCAATACGATCGCTCACCGGGCAAGCTAGCTGGCGCAGCGGCAGGCCCAGCAGGTTGCGCGAGGGCAGCGTGGGGTAGCGTGCGGAGCGCTTGGCCGACGCGTTTTCCCAGGGAGGGTCCAGCACGATGCAGTGGTAGCCGCCCGAACCTGCGATTAACACGACAGAAACCAACTGATTTTGTAGAAGGGCTCAGCAGTGAGAGACAGTGAAACTGCTCAATAAGGATCCCAATTTGGATGCTGTGGCCCTTTGTGATGCAGCAGAGCAGCAGAGCAGCACAGCGGGCAGAGCTGGCACAGCGGTGCAGCCCACTTAGCAGCAAGCCGACTCCCAAGCATCAAACCGCACGCCAGGCAGCAGCACAGCAAGGCACCCCTCAACAGAGCTCACCCTGTGCATCCGCCACCAGCGGCGCCAGCAGGCGCGCATCCGACATGAGGAAGCGGCTGCAGGGCGGCAGCACCACAGGGTGTCCACCGGCCCATGCCAGCCGCTCGCAAACTTTTCTGCTGCTGCGGCTGCTGCCGCCAGCGGCACTGCTGCTGCCGCCCTGGCTGAGCCCTTCAGCAGAGCTGACCAAGCGGTTGAACAAGTTGACAGACAGCTGCTGCAGCAGCTGCTGCTGCTGCTGCTGCTGCACATCTTGACTGTGACCTGCTGCCCTTGCTGCACCTGCCTGCTGCGCTTTGGCCACAGCTGTCCCTGCTGTTGATCTTGGTGCTGCCCCTGCCGCTGCCTCTGCTGCTGCTCCGGCGGCAAACTGCAGCTTGGGCTTCAGCGTGAACCGCAGCTCAAACATAGCTCGATAGTCTGGCTCCGCAGCTGCATCTGCTGCAGCGTCTCCAGCCCCTGCTGGCTGCATCGCTGCATCGCCTGCCGCAGGCTGCGCAGCCGCACTTACTGCCGGTGCACCCGTTGCTCCATTTGCTGCCTCTGCTGCCGCTGCCGCTTGCTCTTGGCAGCCGGCCGCTGCCGCTGCTGCCGCCGCTGCGGCCTCCTCCGCCCCCACTGCTGCTTCCAAGCCAGCCGGCTGTACAGCCTGGACCTTGGCCGCACCATCTGCACCTCCGTGCTGGCTGGCCGGCACGATGTTGCCTGCTTGCAGCGCCTGCTGCACTGTGGGGGCGGCCGACGCACGCAACCACTCGTGCACTGCTGCCGCTGCTGCTGCCAGCTGCGGCGCTAGTGCTGCATGGCGCGCCGCTGCTTCCAGCTCCCGCACATTTGGCCGGTAGGCTCCGCTCTGCTTCCGCTTCTTCCCCTGCTTGCTGGAGCCGCTGCCAGCAGGCTGCTGGGACTCGAGCTCGCCGCTCGCCGCCGCTGCTGCCATGCCGCCGCCGCCGCTTGCGGGCGTGTCGCCTGCACCTGGAGCAGCGCTGAAGCTGTCGTCTACATCCGCCTTGCTCGCCTGGTATGGGAGCGGCAGCGAAAAGTCGCTTCTGCGCGGCGACACATCGCTATACTCCGCCGCTACTGCGGCCCAGGGGTCTAGGGCTACCACATCGAGCGCTATGAACTGCATGGAGGTGTTGACACAAGCGATCGCGGCTGGGGCGGCGATCTGGAGCTGGCGGCGGGGGTGCTGCGCGCGCTGCCGCCGCCACTGCTCACCACCGCCCGGCAGCAGCAGCTGGCATCTGTTTGGGCTGCTCTCCTTATTGTTGTGAAGGCCGCCGCCTTTCAAAGCAGGCCGTGGCTGGTCCAGCCTTCCGATCAAACCAAACGCGCTTGTGTTTCTTTAGCGCCTGTGGACGGTGCCGCCGCTCACCGGGCTTGTGCTGCAATCACGTGGCGGAGGAGGCCCAATCGCTGGGCAAGGCTTAAACATCGAAGCATCATAGATAGGGGCATTTGAAACCGCGGTTTGAAGCAGGCGAGTGCTGTAGAAGGGGTCTCCAACGTAGCGCTGCCGGCAGGCCTCAGGCCTGCCGGCATGCCGCTGTGGTGGCCGCCTGATCGGATCGAGGGGCAGCGCCGACCCCCAGCCACCTGTCCGCTCCAAGCATTGTTGCAGCTGCAACGGCACGTTACACCGCCGCGATGCCCGTGCAGCAGGGCGGCGCCGAGAGGTGAGAGCGTGTTGGCGGCCTCCGCTGCCCGCTCGTTGCCCCCCAACCTGCCAGCGTGATGCGTGCAATTAACCGACCAGCCAGTGCTGCCTGCGGCGCCCTGTGTGCAGCCGTCTGCCGCTCGAGCTCTGGAACCGCATCGCCTCGCTGCTGCAAGCCCCCGAGAAGTAAGCAGGCAGGTTTTGGAGTGTCCGAGAGCGCCAGTAAACGCCTGCCCCGCCCAAGCCGCCAGCTGCGCCTGCTCACCTGCCGCCGCCGCTCGTTGCGTTCCCACGCAGAGCCTGCCTGGCGGCTACCTGCCGCACGCTGCGAGCGGCGTCTGTGGACTGGTTTCACCACGACGTCATCACGGTGGGATGGAGCGCCCTCGGGCCGGACGGCCTCACGTGMSTGRNGCCGWKTGCKGSNNGWGKMCWYGKACNNCGCATRGSRMCSCMYRTGCAANNGCCRNCSSWG
>JADXDR010000051.1:23728-45165 GCA_025026875.1 Chlorella ohadii | reverse complement strand
CCCACGCAGAGCCTGCCTGGCGGCTACCTGCCGCACGCTGCGAGCGGCGTCTGTGGACTGGTTTCACCACGACGTCATCACGGTGGGATGGACCCACCGACACTACAGTAGTATGCTCTGCTTTCCATGCTTCGCAGCTGCTGTCCACCTCAGCATTGGTGCCCGATTGCAATTGCCTGCGCTGCCCGCGTCCCGGCTGGTATGCGACAAGCACTGTGCTACATGTTTGTGTTACATGCTACAGCACACCTTGCAACCGGGCGTGGCRCTGTCGCATGGCAGGGCTGACCCTGCGCAGCGGCTGTTTGCCAGCCTAACGCTGCCTGGGCGTGCATGCATGCTCCCCCTCTGCGCCCTGTCCCGAATGCTGTGCCTGTGCACCCACCGACACTACAGTAGTATGCTCTGCTTTCCATGCTTCGCAGCTGCTGTCCACCTCAGCATGGCACTGGGTGACTGGCCTGCCCTTGCAAGCCCTATTGGCGCCATGGGAGCGCCAGGCGTGCGCCTCGTTGGTGTCTCGCTGGCTGTGCCGCCCAGGTGGCGCCTGCTGCCAGCAGACGTGGCAGCGCTGGCGCAGCTCAGCAAGCTGTGGCTAGCCAGCGACAGTTCGGCACGCGGCTGGCAGCTGCTGCCGCGGCAGCTGCAACATCTGGACCTCAGCAACTGCCTTTTGCTGAACGTGCCAACAGACCTGGCGGCCTTGACACAGCTCAGCAGGCTCTCCCTCGCCAACAACTGGGTGGCGGGGGGCTGGCCGCACCTGCCGCAGCAGCTGCAGCAGCTGGACCTAAGCAACTGCCACCTCAGGCTGCTGCAGCTGCCAGCAGAGCTGACGGCCCTGACGCAGCTCACCAAGCTCTGCCTAGCCAAAAACACGTTGGTGGCCATGGACGGCTGGCAGCACCTGCCGCGCAGCCTGCGGCAGCTGGACCTCAGCAACTGCCACCTGCAGCGGGTGCCGGCGCAGCTGGCGGACCTCACGCAGCTCACGGCGCTCTCTCTGAGCTGCAACAATGAGCCCTTCAGGCGTCCAGAGGGCTTCGACTTGGGCAGCTTGCCGCGGCAGCTGCAGCACCTCGAGCTGAGCGGCTGCGGGCTGCGGCACGAGCTGGGGACCTTGGCGCACCTGACACACCTCACACAGCTCCGCCTGGACAGTAACCCTGTTGGTTCCGCAGAGCAGTGGGGGTTCCTGGAGCGGCTGCAGCAGCTGCAGCGGCTGCACCTGCGGCGCTGCCGCGTGCGACGGGTGCCGGCAGTGTTGCGGACCTTGACGCAGCTGACCAGCCTGTCCCTCGCCGGCAACCCAATCCAGGCTGGCTGGCAGGAACTGCCGGAGCAGCTGCAGCAGCTAGATCTGGAGTGGTGCGGCTTGTGGCGGGTACCCGCTGAGCTGGCGGATCTGACGCATTTGCAGACGCTGCGCCTGGATAGGAATCACATCACAGGCGGCTGGCAGCAGCTGCCGCGGCAGCTGCGGCAGCTGATGCCGCGTGGTTGCGGCCCGCAGCTGCCCTTGGTGCTGAGCCCGCTCCTGGCCCCCAACTTTTGGGTCCCTGTTTCCCAGTTTGTGTGCAACCCCCCTGTCCCTCGGTCATTGCTCCTCTAAATGCTCTTTTGTTTCTGGGTTTACTGGCTTGCTTACAACCAGGCGCAGCGCAGACTGCAGAACAGAGACAACATGTAAGCACACTATGGACACATATGCGCGATATGGGCAACGTTTTGGGGCTTGCAAAGCATGATAGCACTGCCGCCGTCTTGCTACCGCCTTGCCTCCCGCCCAAGTTGCCTGGTTTGACCGCACTCTCATTGCGAGCGGGGTGCGGCACGCTGTTTGAAGCTGCTGCTCGCAAAGATCGCACCCATCATTTGAGGAGGCGATCACAGGCTGCAGCGACCCGTCCAGCCCGCTGCCGCTCCTGCTGCCGCTGACGCTCAGCCCAGCGGGCGGCGGCATGCCGCAGGTCGATGCGGCGCCCTCGCACAGCGTTCCAGGCTCGCGCCGTTTNACTTGAACCTTCAGGTCGCGCACCTTTGAACAAGCACCATGCAGGCCTCTGCGCCGCGCCTGGCGCTTCAGAGATGGATGGTNCTGCGGCTTGCGGCACCACGTGCGCGCGCAGGTATGTTGAACGTAGTCTGAGCCTGTATTAGTGTCCATCTCTTCCAGGAAGAGTGGCTGCAGAGTTGGACGCCTTTCAGGGCCCGTCACTCCCTGCCTGGCAAGTACTTGCAGGCGCCTCCCCGTCGCCCTACGCCGTGGCAGCATGCGGGGGACCTCGCCAGCAACCCGAACAGGTGGGGGCGGGACACTGGGGCCAGGACACTGGGGGCGGCAGTGCCGCTGCCGGCGGCGCCTTGCCGCCTGGCGGTTTTGCCTGCTGCAATTGCGCGGTTTTGCTTGCAACGCAGCCTGGCAAACAGCTATCACCAACTAACGCCATTTACTTGGAAGTGGTTTTCTCGCCTGCAGGCCCGCTCTGAGCTGCGCCGGCATACCGCCCTGCCCACCGCGCCTTTGCTCAAGCGGCAGCCGCAGCCGGGGAGCAGCGGGAGGCGGATGCACAGCACAGGTGCGCTGCTTTGCTTTTTGATGATCTCAAATGCCACGCGTGGTGAGACAGCCGGGAGTATGGAATGCCTAAATGTGGCAAGTCTCGCAGCAAGCAGCAGCTGACATACAACTGCGCCTGCAGGGTGCTCAGCCAAGGGCGCAGGCAGCGGCGGCCGCGGCCAGCAGCCCGACCTGTACTATGTTGAGATACCCGTCCCGCCGCACGGCACTCTCACCCTTCTGATGGATGGCTGGGTCGAAAGTGCTCTACGGCTCGGCATGTGTGCGGCGGCGGCCCTGGCCATCGGCAGCCTGTTCTTCGGCCCTGCGGCGCCGCTGCCGGCAGTGCCGTGGGAGCTGGGGTTGACCCTCTTTTGGAGCGCAATGGCGTCATGCATGGCCCGCATGGCCAGCGGTGACGTTGGCGCGGAAGAGTATCAGACGCACCGCGATGCCAGCCGTGCAACTGAGGCAGCCACTGAGGCGCTGCATGTGTTGGGCACGATGGCCGCGCTGCTGGCGGCCTTCCCGGCCACCATCGCCCAGATCCTGGCGCACTATCCAGCATGGATCTGGGGAGCAGCAGACGCCTCAGAATTTGCCCTGAGCCTGCAGCAGTGGGCAGTCTACAAGCCCGCGGGCTTCCTGGCTATGGGCTGGTGCAATGTGCTGGCCTGGGCCTGGGCGGTGCCGGCCGGCGCAGTCGCCCTTGCCGCGGCGTACTGGGCAACTGTGGGCCAGGTGGCAGGTCTTCGGCCCCCAGCTCAGCACGGCGCTGGGCAGCAGAGCGGTGGCGGCAGCGGCGGCTTGGCAGTCGGTATTAGCAGCCCAGTGTTGGGCAGCGGTGCTCAGTACGGAGCACCCGGCACCCAGCATGGACCGTCCTGGAGCCATGTGATGTCGGTCGGAATCATTGCCCCGTTTTGGGAAGAGGTCCTTTTCCGCCGGCTTCCTGTTCGCTGCCCTGGCCACCCACCTGCCCACCTGGGCTGCTGTCGGCATCTCCTCCTTTTGGTTCATGCTGGGCCACCGTGGCCCGCTCGCATTTCGCTTGTATGTGCTTTGCAGCGGCGCCGTCATGTGCGCCGCCTACATGCGCACCGGCTGCCTGGCGCCCGCCATCCTGCTGCATGCGCTGCACAATCTGCGCGCCGAGTGCTCCCGGCTGCTCCACCTCGCATTGGGCTGGGCCTACGGCCGGCTTTTTGTCCGGGGCAGTGATTCACATGCGCTTGCCTGCTTTCCTATCCCCTTTCTCTTTCAGCTACTTCTGTTGACATTGCTCTGCACGATTACTACTGAAATGCTTTGAGCAACAAACTGAACGCCTCAGTCGCCCGTTTGCTGCTGTGCCTGCCTCCCGCCTTAGTACCGCTGCCACGACCGCCGCGTTGTGGTATGTCCGATGCCACCCAGCCGCCATGTCTCTGCTCATGAATCCCTTTATTTATATCATGGTTTGTTTGGATGTAAACTCTGCACCTGTCACGTGAGGTTGCAGTCTGCGAGCAGGCGGGCGTCACGACCAGGCGGCACCGGCTGCCGCCCGCTGCGCTCGGCGGCGACAGCGGTGGCATGCGGATGTTTAGCTGCGTCTTCTGCACTCCGACACTACCTGGTACATTATTCAAAAGGGTCCACCCTCTCTGCGCCGCCCGTCAGTCAGGCCGGTATCCGTCGCGCTGGTGCAGTGCCTCGCGCAGGTTTTCAACAGCCAGACCCAGCAGCGGCTGCAATATTGAAGGCAAACAGCTGCACGATCGCCGTTCCGCGACCCTGTGCCGGGCGCACCGCCGAGCCGCCGTGCCTGCCGCCGCTCCTGCGGCCGCCGCACACCCATTGGAGTTCAGCTTGCCATGGGCGCAGGCTGGTCAGCCGCCACCGGTCTGCACGTGCAGTGTGACAAGGAGGAGTATGTAGCTGGCGACACTGTGCGGGCGGTTGTTGCGCTCAATGTTGTTGGCAACCCCATCAAGCTGGAGGGCATCGAGCTGGAGGTGCGCTGCTCGCTCAGGTGGTGCGGCATAAGAAATGCATCGAAGCAGCTGTATGGCACTAGCCTTACATGCCAAGTTCAGTGAGGGTGGTCGCGAGACGTGTGTTGGGTGCACTGGGGCGAGCGGCATGGTCAAGAGCAGCCGCTCATGAGCTGATCAGCGCATGCGCAATGGTGTCTCACCAGCCGTTGCAACATGGCCAGCATAGACAGGCTGCCAGAAATAAACGATGACACGCTGCTGGCCCTGCGCAGCTGATCGGCTCCGAAAGAACTCGATGGGACGACGGCAGGTGAGCGTCTGCGTTGGGCACCACTCAGCAATCGGCTGCGCCCTCCCACTTCTACATGGTTCCTGCTTCAGGCTGCACTTTTGGCCTTACCTCCTCTCTCACCTGCGTTCAACCCTCACAACCTTTGGAGCAGGCACCAGTACGGAGGCACGTTTCAGTTTGCGTCGGAAAGGCTCACGCTGGGAGATTCGTTCGGCACCTTCGTGCCGGGCCAGGCAAGGCGGCAGCAGCAGGGACCTTCGGACTGCCACGCTGCCGCAGCGCGGCGCCCTGACATGCTGCCACCGCAGGGCAGCAAGCAGCTGTAGCTGAGGCGCTCGGTCATACACCATGCTTGTTCCCCTTGTACTCTGCAGTACCAGTGGGCGCTGGTGTTGCGCTTACCACTCAGCCTGCCCGGAATGTTCAAGGCAAGCGCCGTGCGATCCAGGCGCGTTGCTGCCCTTGTGCACCCAGCATGCCCAGCCGCCCGCTGTTCACTGCCAATCTGCATCCATCCATTTTCTGGAGTCTATGCAGTCCAGCGGCGACGCAGCAAACTGGGAGAATGGTTTGCAAGTGCCGCAGATTCTGCCCCAATCTCCTGCCTCTGCTCCTGCCTCGCAGTGGGCAGGTGAAGTATGAGTTGCAGGCAACTGGGCACACGAAGGGAGCCTTGCACCGGGCGCTGCGCAGCCAGGCCCACTTCCTTCGAGTGCTGGCCGCCCCACCAACACATGCGCCGGTCCCTGTCGAACGGTCTGCGGTGCGTCGGCGGCGGCGGCAAGTGCCGCTCACAGGCTGAGGCAGCTGCCGGGGCATGATTTGGAGGAGAATGCGTCTGCTTCTACCAACCTACCAACCATGTGCAGCACGGCTCCCCAACAGCTGTGCTGGCCCGCTGACTGTAGCGCACACTCTGTCCTGCTGCAGGAGTACATGCAAGAGTGCTGCTGCTTCGATCGCGGCGCCATCAGCGCCCGGCTGGCGCTGGATCGGGACTGGGCGCTTCGCGGCGAGGAGGTTGGTGTGACAATTGAAGTGAACAACCAGAGCAGCCTGGATGTGGAGTTTTTGGTGGTGTCTCTGTGGAGCGCTTGGCAGCTGCGAGGGGTGCCACACCCGGGGCTCCTTGGCGACAAGTTTAGAGATGAGGGCCAGGCGTCTCCAGAGCGGGTGCTGGAGGGCGTGCCGGCACACAGCGCTGTGCAGGGCGACAAGGCCTGGTGCGCGGATGCTACTGCTTTGTACTGCACTTGCTTGTTTGCCAAATGACTTGGTCAATGCATGTCATGCACACCACCTCCACGCTTGTAGTTGCTATGCGGTGGGCACCTCTCTCATGCCAGTCTGTGGCGACTCGTCCGACCAGATTGTGTGCCTGTTGGATGCGGCATGGGCTGGCAGCAGGTGGCGGCAGCTGCCGGCTCCAAAGATTCCTCTCCCATGTCCACACACCACCTGCATCAATGTACATTGATGTACGCATGTGTAACAGGCGTTGCACAGATGGCGTCCTAATGCTGCAGGCGCATCAAGTTCAAGCTGCCTGCAGACCTGCAGCCCACCCACGTGGGCCCCATCCTTGAAGTGCGGTACCACATCCGACTCACGCTGCAGATGGGCAAGTTTAGGACGGACATGCACCTGAAAGCAAGTGCAAGGGGTTTCGAGAGAATTGAAAGGTTGGATGCTGGTTGTGAGCTGTCGGCGGGCAGATGGGCAGTTTCAGAATGGGCATGCACCTCAAGGCAGGTGTAGGAAGAGCGGGGCGCGTGGGCCAGCACTACTCAGTGGCGGGCAAGAGGCACTCCTTGAGCCACAGCAGTCCTTGCTCGTTGCGTCACCAGCTGGCATGCCCTTCCACTGCAGGCACCGCTGCGTGTGTTCATCCCTCGGCGGGGCACCAAAGAAGGCGCCACAGCAGGTGCTGCCTTCCCTGCTGCGGCTGCTGTGCCAGCTGAGGGGCAGGCTCCCTTTCTGGCCGAACCTCCACCCTTCTGGAAACCCATGACCGTGCACGGCCCGGCTGCGTGGGAGGTGGGGGATGCACCGACCCTGCCACAGGACGCATTGCGGGCAGGTGAGCCTGCTGCTGCTCCAGTGGCTGTTCTCGTGTGGTTGCTAAAAATGCATCCCCCAGTTGTTGCGGCTGCATGCTGCATGCTGCGTGCTGCTTTGGCTGGTTTGCACAGCTGTGCTGTTGCAGCTGATTGTCGGTGGATCATTCCATACTCTGCTGCAGACGCCACATTTTTTGTCAAGAGCTCCAGCAACTCTTGAGCGCTGAAAGCGGTCGCATCTGCTCACCATCTTCGCTTCCCTATTGGCACGGGCCGTCCAGGCCACTTTGCCTACATGCAACTGCTGCATGTGCAGTACATAGATGCAATACCTGCCGTGGCTGAAGTATGCCCACGCTTTACTTGATGTCGTGCTGTTCATGCCATGCTGCACGTTTGCTCCTGTTTCTGATCACTGTGAACCTCGGCTGGATGGCAGGGCTTGTGGGAGGGCAGCATGGAGGGCAGGTCAATGGGCAGCAGCGGAACTGCAAAGCACGCGCTTGGAAACGTGCTCAGCACAAGTGGAGCACATCAGGGTCTTGTTGCGTTGCACGACCTCAATCCAGCAACACATCACCCGCTGCCGCCGCGGCTGCTGCCGCCGACCGGTGCCGCCCACCATGCATGGGCCTTTTCACGCGCCCTGTGCGTTTGCAGCAACTTCTGCTTGCGGATTTCGTTCTGGTCAGGCGCCAGAGAGTAGCGCAGCGGCTCCCCCAACCCTGAGCGCCTCCTACGCTCGCTGCGCGCGGCCATGGCGGCTGCAATCACCTCTGGGACGATGCTGGCGCCCTCCAGGCGCGCGCATTGCCGGGCTGCAGGCGCCGCTGCGCTGCCACAAAGAGCCCCAGCCGGCGCTCACCCCTCCGTCCCCTGCCGCACGCCTCACGCAGGCAGCAGCCCCTCGCCAGCTGCTCGGGCCGCGCGCCAGCCCCCGCAGCTGCCCGCGCCCTGCTGCCGCCTGGTCGGCGGCGGGCGGCGGTGGCGGCAGCAGCAGTGGCGGGCGATTCGTCACCGCAGGGSGATCAGGGGCTGCTGGCCGGGCGACGCGTCGTCAAGCAAATGGAATTCTCGTACATGAGCGCAGCTGACGCAGCGGAGGCGGAGGCGGCGGCAGAGGCGGCATGGCAGATGGGGATGCAGGAGTATGCAGACCTGCAGGTGGGCTTGTGTGCTTGGTTCTGTGGTGTGCTGCTGCATGCTGCCTGCAGGGATGTGCCCTGAAGGGGACTGCTGAGCACTGTGCTTTGGCTTTGCTGCAGCGCATCTGTGCTCGCCCTGCCGTGCTGATGCCTAGTGTGCAATGAAAGCACTCTACTGTTGGCAGCGGCGGGTGATGCGCCTGCCCCGCATTGCGACGGATATGCTGCCGCTGCTGCTGGTTGCCCACCGCCCCTGCCAGCCTCCTTGCATGTCTCAGCAGCGCCGCCTGTGACCCTTCAGCGGCCTTGCTGCACCGCGGCGGGATCATTTACTTGCCCCTCATAACCACCCCTGCACTGGTGTCTGCTGATCACCGTTGATTGATGCCGCCTCCTGCAGGAGTGGCTGCTTTTCCGCACCTGGCGCTTTGGCCTGCTGTTTGCAGGATACCTGCTGCTGGCAGCCTCTGGGGAGGTGGGTCCGTTTTATTATTTGTCTGTGCGTAACTTGAATTGGTGGTGCACTGCGTTTCGCGAGAGGATGCCTGCTGCTGGTGGCCTGTGTGATGGTTTTCTCCTCCTTCAACTGCTGCTGCTGGAGCTGCTGCTGCTGCAGCAGCAGCCGTATGCATCCGTTTTGCCGCCGCCTGCGCTCTGTGGACTGATTGGCGCAGCCGCGTCGTCCAGCGAAGGATCGCCATGGCCCCACACCCACCCTGCCGTGCTGCAGGCCGCGTTCTGCAAGCTGATCGGCACCGCTGCGCACCTGCAAGCAACCGAAACGTAACCGGTGTCTCTTGACGCCTATCCGCCTTCCTTGCAGGCTGCGTTCTGTGAGCTGATCGGCACCGCCGCAGGCTACGGCTACTTCAAGTGGCTGATCGCTGACGTGGGCCGGTACCAGCCGGGCGATGTCATCCCAGCGCGCGAAGCAGGCGCGCATGGGCGCATGGGTGCACGGGGGGTGCATGAGCGGTGCGTGTTCGAGCAGTTGAATCCTCCGCAGCAGACACACGTGCGCTCAGCCCGCTCTTCGCCGCTCTGGGCGTGCTGCTGCGATCGGGCGTGCCCTTCACGGCAGCTCTTGGCTGGGCCCAGCTGCCTTCGGGCGGGCTCCAAGCACAGCCTTCCAAGCAAGCCTGTTCTCCCGGGATTGCTGCGCCCTTGATGCAGACGCCATCCAGGTGCCCTTCCTGCGAGGTGCAGCAAAGGTAGCCGCCGCCTACCGCCAGGCGCTGCAGGTGCGGGGCGCTTGCAACCACAGAGGTCCAACTCAGTTTGCTCAATGTTGCTGCTGTTCACTGCTGCTGCTGCATGCTGGGCTGCAGCCTACCGCCAGGCGCTGCAAGTGGGAGGCCCAGCCTAGGTTGAGATGTTGCACACTGATTTCTGGCCTGCTGCTCGTTTGCACTCTCTGTGAACAAGGTTCTGCAGCAGCTGCGCCGGGACCCTGCTTGCGCCACCTGACCG
The DNA here is from genome assembly GCA_025026875.1 of Chlorella ohadii. Lineage (NCBI taxonomy): Eukaryota > Viridiplantae > Chlorophyta > Trebouxiophyceae > Chlorellales > Chlorellaceae > Chlorella > Chlorella ohadii. The sequence continues at coordinate 35,659 of JADXDR010000051.1, read as the reverse complement.
CATCTCGATATTGACGCTGTTCTGCAATTCTCCCGCGCTTGCAGCCGCGCCTGCTGGTGCTTCCGGGCCTGCTGGCGGCGGCGGCAGCCTGGAACGCAGCTTTTCCCGAAGATGCGCTGGGTCCTGTGGAGCAGGGCTGCTTGGTGGGGGGCTTTCTGTCTTGGAAGGTAATAATGACACGTATCCATGTGTGCAGTGTTGTGGTTGCAAGTTGCCCTCTTGGGGCATCATTGGGCATCCACCACTGCCCCGTTCTGCTGCTGCTGCTGCGGCTGCTGCTGCTGCTACTGCCATCAACTTCCATGTATTCTGAACACCCCCCTGTGCGCCGCAGATTGCGCTGGTGCTCAAAATCTACGAAGACCTGAAGCCCAAGCCGCTGACGCAGGTGCGTCCCCGCTGTGCCCACCGACTTGCACGGCGCTTGTGCAGTTTGACAGCAAAGTTGTGGTTTTGCAGCGGTGCCCACTGGCTTGCACGGCGCCTATGCAGCCTTGCAGCGGGTATGTCTTTTGCAGCTGTGCGCCGTGCGCTCTGTGAAGCTTGCTAGCGCCCATGCAGGCTTGCCTGTGATAGCCTTTCCGCACAGGCGTTTCCAGTGCACTCTGCGGCGCTTCCCGTCCTGTTCTTCATCCTTCCCCTGCTGCCCACTCTACAGGAGGAGATTTTCCGGCAGGCGCGGCCCATGCTGGTTGAGGTTGAGGACGCACCTGCTCTGGACTTGCGCGAAATCAGCCGCCGCAAGGCAGCAGAGGCGGCGGCGGCGGAAGAGCAGGCGGCGGCGGGGCAGCAGCAAGCGCAGCAGCAGCCGCAGCAGCCTGGAGATGAGCGGTGACGGGCTTGGCAGATCGGCAACCTTTTCAACGAATTTTATTGCTACGATTGCAGCTAATCAGCAGTGCAGTTCTGCCCGGCTTGTTTGCAACCTTGAAGTGGGCCGTAAATGATCACGCCGGCATGTGACAGCGGCCACCGACGGAACAGCGGCGGCAAGGGCGGCTGCCCTGCTGCCAAGCGGAAATCGCAGGTGGCACACCAGTCGGCAACACACTACCTAGAGGCCGCTGCAGCTGCTGAGGCCCTCTAGCAGACTCCCACAGCTGGGTCNCGCCAATNCGGTCCCTTCCCGCCTGCTCAGTGTGGAGAGTATCAATCGGAGCGCTCAGCTTGCAATCGGAGTAATCAGACAGGCCCTGCAAGCCCTCCTGGGTGAGCCCTAGCAGGTGAGCCCTTCTCAAGTGGGCCGGCCTGGAACGGGCGCGATGCGGCTTGCAGCTCACTGGCATCTTCAAGCACTGCTGCGGGCGATCGCCAGCCGGGATGCCGCTGCGGGGCCCACCCGCCCTGTCGCCGCCGCCGCCGCCTGCAGGCTCAGCCCGGGCCCCACCAGCGGCAGCCCCCATCACTTGAGGCAGCATGCAGCAGCGGCGCAAGAAGAAGAAGGATGCGCCCGATCTGGGCTACAAGCGCGGCTTAGATGATGCATACGAGCTGGGAAAGGAGATTGGGCGGGGCGGCAACGGAGTGGTGCGGCTTGCGCGGCACAAGGCTTCAGGTGCGCACCGTGCAATGCCAGTGCACATGGCTGGGGCAGCAGCCGATGCTGATGGGCGGGGCGATGGGCCAACCCACCGTGCACCACCAATCCTAGCCGCAGCCTGATGCATGTAGCTACGCTATGCTTGATCCACAGCCGGCCATGCAGTGCCCAAAAAGTGCCTGCCACAATGAACCCATGCCTTTGCCCAATGACGAGTGCCTGCCACAACCGGCCATGCCGTGCCTAATGCTTGCCTGCCGCAGGCCGCACTTATGCAGTCAAGTCGATCCCAAAAGTGCTGAACGACCCCGCAGCCAGCGAGCGGAAGCGCGCCTCACAAATACCCTACCTCCGGCGCGAGGTGCGGGTCTGCTGCCGCTTGCGATGCCTGGCCGCAGCTGCCGCCGCTTGCGATGCTGCTGCTGCTACGGACCGCTGCTACCAACAAAATGGCCGAAGCACTGCCCTGCAGGTCGAGGTCCTGCTGGCGCTGCGCGGCACGCTGAATGTGGCACACCTGGAAGCAGACCGGCTGCTAAGCTAATGGTCTGCCCGCTGCAAGCGCTGCCCTGCAGGTGGAAGTCTTGCTGGCGCTGCGCGGCACGCTGAATGTGGCCAACTTGGAGGCGGTGTATGAGGATGACACACACGTGCACCTGGTGCGTTTTTCAAACCCAACAATGCCATGGCTGCAAGGGCAAATCAATCTGTGAGGGCAATCTCAGCAGATGTGGATTGAAGGCAACACTGCATGAACAATGCTGCGCAGGTCCTGGAGCACTGCAGCGGCGGGGAGCTGCTGCCGCTGTCGGCTTGCTGGCGCGCATGGGGTCAAGCAACACTGCATGGACAATGCTGCGCAGGTTCTGGAGCACTGCAGCGGCGGTGAGCTGCTGTCGCGCACCCGCGGCGGGCGGCATTACTCGGAGCGAACCGCCGCCTCGTTCCTGCGAGCCGTGCTACGCACGGTTGCCCAGGTGGGTGAGGGTTATTGCTGTGAATGCGGAGGGGTTCTTTGAATGGTGAAACAGCGGGAAGCAGAGAGAGTGGCCTGAGGAGCGAGAGGGTTCAGTGGCTGCGTGCATTCTGCTGCTGTGCCCACGGCGGCACGTCAACCTGTCCATCGCGATTTTCTGGCTGCAGTGCCATGCGAAGCGCATCATTCACCGCGACATCAAACCAGAGAATGTGAGCACCTGTTTGCTGTGCTGCCGCAATGCTGTTTGTGCCATGGTGCAGTGCGGTTGTGATGGTAGTGGTCGGGTAGCTGCCCTGCAAGCCACTCTTCGGTCACCCACCATCGCTGGGGGCCGCCCGCCCATCGGCCTCGTTTTTTTNGCCTGCCCTGCCCTGCTGCCGCGCAGTTTCTGTTCCTGTCGGACGATGAGGCGGCCCCGCTGAAAGGCGTGGACTTTGGGCTGGCCGTGTTCTTCGACCCGCAGCAGCTGCCAGTGACGGGGCTGAACCCTGAAGGCACGCCCTGGTGAGGCTGATTCACTTTGTGATGGTAGTTTCAAGTTGACACGGGGTGATGGAGAAAAAGGGGAGGAGAGGATCAATCCTCCCATCCACGTCGCTGTCTCAACCCCTGCACATGCATACGTAGGTATCTGGCCCCCGAGTGCTGCCGCGCCAAGTGGCACCCCCACAGCGACGTGTGGGCGGTGGGCGTCATGGCCTGCTATCTGTTGACGGGTGAGCACTTGGTGAAGTTGTCAACCTGCACCAATCACCAAAGCAAAAGGGCTAGATGATGTGACTGAGTCCAGCTTGAGGCACTTCTGAGCTTGTGCATGAAATTATCGCTGGCCGCCAGCTGCTGCCGCATGCCCCATCAAATGCCTGCTGCCCATCCGTATCCTCCTGCCCCCCAGGCGCCTATCCCTTCCTGGACCGAGTGTCCCCCGACATGCCTGACCTGGCCCGCACGCTGCGCAGGCGAGGCAGCTTGTTTGTTTGTATGCTGGCGACTGCTGTCTTGCTCTTTCACCGCATGCATAGCTGGTACGCACGCTGCGCAGGCAAGGCAGCTGCTCTTCCGCTGCACACTGCCACTGCCGTAGCTTGCCTGACTGGGGCAGCTGGTGTGATTTAATGTGTGCAATGGCGCGGCTGGCCTGGCGGGTGAGCGTGCGCAACTGCCTTGCGGCACACCAGCAGCGTACCGCTTCTGCCCACGCGCCAACAGCTTGCATGGGCTGCCGCTTTCTCTGCCCCCCCTGCAGCATCTGCTTCGAGGAGCTCGACTTGAGCCGCAAGGAGTTTGCGGGGCTGAGCGAGCAGGCGCGCGCCTTCATCACCGCCCTGCTCGTCAAAGACCCGCTGCAGCGGCCGAGCGCCGAAGAGGCACTGAGGCACCCCTTTCTGGCCAGCGGCAGCAAGGGCGTTGCGGCGGAGCGGGCGGCGGGGGCGCCGCTGGGCAGGACGGTCGTTTCGCGCATCCAGGTGGGAGGATGACTGCTGTTTAGTGAGAGATACGTGCTTTGGTCAAGGGTGCCTGGACGGACAGTCTTGCCGCGCATTCGGGTGGGAGGCAAAGCTTGCTCCTTGAATGAGAGGCTCTGGCAACAGGCAGACAGGCGATGCACTGGAAGATGGCGGTGTGAAGCTATGCATACAACCAGTGAAGTGCATCCTACCTCGCGGCGCGCCCGTCACAGGCACACCCACTGCCTTGTGCTACAACCTACCTTCCCCGCTTTCTGCGCAGCGCTTTGCCCAGTCCTCCCTGTTCAAGCGCACTGTGCTGGAGCACATCGCCGCCGACCTGTTGGCCATGCACTTCACACCTGACCCCTCCGTGCACGGCGCATCAGGTGGGCACCATACTTGGCAGCTGTGCCGCTTTGCCACCGCTGAAGCGCTCCAGGGCTGGCCATGCACTTTGCACCAGACCCCTCTGTGCACAGCGCATCAGGTGCACCTGTGCTAGGATGCGGCACGGTTGACCGCTGTTTTGTGTTGCGCACGCGAACTGCATTCTGGCCTGCAACACAGCATGCATAGCTCTGCCTGCATGCCTTGTTCATCTCACGTTGAACAAGTGATCAACTTTTGCTGGCTGAAACTGCATGGGACTCATCAACATTGTTCGTTGCCCCACTTTCAACTGCTCCCTGCAGTGTTCCAAGAGCGGTCGGTTCGGGGAGGACAGGCGCTGCGCGCTGCCGAACGCAGCGTGCACGGCGGCGGGCTGTTCGGCGGCAACGGCAGCGTGCGGGGCGGCAGCAGCGTGCGCGGCGGCAACGGCAGCGCACACAACGGCAGCGTTCGAAATGGCGGCAGCGTGCGCAACGGCGGCAGCGTGCACGCCGGGGGCAGCGTGCGCGGCGGCAGCGCGTTTGCGGGCGGTACCGCAGAGCGCAGCATGCACGGCGCGGACCGCTTCCGTGGCATGACCCTGGCTGCCATGGCGGCTGCCCGATTCGAGCGCAGCGTACGTGGCGGCMGCGCTTATTATGCCGGCAGCCGGGAGGGCAGCCGGCGGGGCGGTGCTGACCGCAGCGCGCACGGCGGGGAGGCTAGCGCACGGAATGGCGAGCACGAGGGCAGCCGGCACGGCGCGCCGCCGCCCACGATGCATAGGGTGGGCAGCGCGCGGCTGCTCAGCGCAGGCGTGCTGTGCATGGACAGCGCAGCGCGCAGCGCGTCACAGTGAGTCAGGCCCCTTAAGGGGGCTGCCTGTGCTGCTTTGCTTGCACATGGACATTGGAAGTGTGCTGGCGTTGAGGTGTGCTATCTGCTGCAATCCTGGCACTCCTGCCACAATGCACAGCAGCAACCCTGCGCAACCTTGCGACTTGGCCTGCAGGTACCTGCCAGTGGCCACGCCGTACTCCCACCGCCTGGCACAGCTCTTTGACCAGCTGCAGTTAAAACCAGGTGCGCGGCTTGCCGGGGGCAGTGGCAGTTGGGGCCTGTGAGGGCTCCCCTGCTGCCCGCCTGGTGCCCCGCACCGCATGCTCGCTGCCAAGACGCACCTGCCTTACCAGGACGTAGCAGGATTCAGCTCAGCGGCTGACCACTGCAGACGGCTGCTTGCATGGTGCAGGGCAGAAGCTGGACCGCGTCTCGCTTCAGAAGGGGCTGGAGCAGATTGGCTATCACCTAGCAGAGGTGAGGAGATGGGCAGGGCAGCCTGTGTTTGAAGTCACCACCAAGCCGCTGCCGCCAGTCAGCCCTCCGTCCCGCTGTGCCCTGCACATGGAGCGACTTTCTCGACATGTCTTGCTCATTTGCACCTGCAGTCCGAGGTGTCGGAGCTGTTTGGTGTGGTGGACGTGCAGCGGCGGGGCGAGGTGGGGCGCGCTGAGCTGGCGGCGGGGCTGATCGACTGGAAAGCGTTCGAGGTGGGCGGGCGCTTTTGTGCTGCTGAGTTGCGCACTTCATGATTGCTACCTGCCATGCAGCTGAGTGTTTTGATGCAGCTGCAGAAAGTGCCATCTCACCGTCTTGTTACATCTGCGTTTCTGCAAAGTCTTTGCAAGAACTTTTTATTCTTTCCTGCTTGACAGGACAAGTACAAGGACCGCTGGTTGGCCTGTGCCCGCCACGCGTTTGCTGAGCTGGACGTGCATGCACCAAGGTTTTGTGTGTCACTTTGCTGCAGGACACGTACAAGGACCGCTGGCTGGCCTGTGCCCGCCGTGTTTTCGCTGAGCTGGACGTGGATGGATCGGGGGAGCTGAGCGCCGCCGAAATCGCGGCGGCCTTTGGCAGCCACCTTGCACCCTGTGAGTTGGGCAACTTGGGCAACAAGCAGACTGGAAAAGATGGAAGTTGTCCGCATGCATCGTGGCGGCATTTGGAAGCCACTAGGTGCGACGCCCTGCCTCCCAGCCCACGGCATCACAACACGCACACAAGCTCCGTGCAAGCCTCAACCACACTCAAGGTGCTCTGCTCTTCCTTTGGCGCTCACACACATGTGCGCTCAACTTATTCCATTTGTATCTGTCCCTGGTTGCAGACGAGGTGGATGCAGCGGTGCACCAGGCGCTGCTGGAAGCCACGGGCGCCCCTCAGCCACAGCAGGTGGGTAGCACGCTGTGCAGGGTCTTCTTTCTGGTCATCGCTAAGCTGTTAGACTAGACTCGCAGCGCTAAGCTGTTAGACTAGTCTAGACTTTCTGGTCATCACCCAACACAGGCAGGGCCGCACCTGCCCATGAACAAGCGCCTGCCCGCCTACCCTCACTGTCGGCTGCCGCCACGCTGCTCCCCTCCTTTTGCCGCCCTGCAGCAGAGCGCCGATGGCGGCAGCGGCGCGTCAGCGGCAAATGGCGAGACTAAAGCAGCAGCTGCAGCGGATGGCGTGCCAGCGGAGGGTGTGCCAGCGGCGGCGGACGAGCGGTCAACCGTCAAGCTGGACTTTGACCATTTCCTGGCGCTGCTGCGGGAGCCAAGCGGCGACATTGACAAGCAGCTGTACAAGTTCGATGACAGGTGGGCTTACAGAGCGGCCCTTGGGTGGGCTTACAGCAGCACTGCTTGCATTTCTGCGATCTGCAATTCTCCGGGATGGCCTCTTCAATCGGCACAGCACAGCAGCCCGCCCAGCTGCGCTTGTGGTCTGCATTACTGATGGTGCCACTCCTGCGCACCTGCTGCCGCCTTGCGCTGCAACACAGAATAAACCACAACCTTCCCTGCCGCCTGGCCGTAGGTTGAGCGCTCACACCTCGCGGCAGGCATCGCTGCGAGGCGACGAGCTGCCTGCGGTGGCCGGCCCGCGCTGCTGCACCATCATGTGACAGCAGCCTCCAAGCGAGAGCGCACGAGGACGTGCTGCAGCATCATGTGACAACAGCCTTCCCAGCAAGAGCCCACATGCCAGTGACGGCTACATCCGGGAAAGATCCCTTCTAATATTCATTCAGCAGAACGTGAACACAGCTGCATGCGAATCTCAACTGCGAATCCAACTAATCCCATGCATCTCCCTTGCCTTCACCCCCATTTCATCCTCCTGACGTGTTCAATTGGGCACTGCCATTCCTTGTTACATCAACAGCAGCAGCCACACGAGTAGCCACACTGCATCACTCCTGCCCAGGCGCCTTGCTGCTCGGTTCTGCTGCACCCTCGCCACCGCCCGCCGTTGGCGTGCCCGCCTGCTGCTGCTCCTGCTGCTGCTCCTGCTGCTCAGCGGCCGCCTTCTGGCTGTTCTGCCGGTACAGGTCCCAGGCCAGCCAGGCCGACCAAGCTGCCAGATAGGCCAGCCACTTTTGCCCCGTGATCTGCTGCGCCTCCTCAAAAGCCGCTTGCTGCTCAGGAGTGGCTGCGGGGGCAGGGGCTGCCGGCGCCTCTGCAAGGGCGAACGCCGCCATGGCAGCGGGCCGCTGCGGCGCCGCGGCTGCAGCCGTGCAGGCCGTCAGCGGGTAGGCACACTCTACAGCCCATGCATCTGCAGCAGGGGCGCGCAGAAGGGCAATAAGACGGAGTGCCGGCAAGCGAGACTAGCGGCAGCTTGGGCACAGGTGGCGCCGCCGCACCTGGCGCCGCAGCCAGCTGCGTGGCAGCCAACAGCCCGCACAAGCTCGCTGCCGGTGCCCGCAGATGCACGGGCAGCCGTGCGCAGGCCGTTGCAGGGCCTGCAAGCTGCGCTTGGGTCGCGGGCCGGCAGGTGGATGAGCTTGGCGTCACGAGCGCAGGCATGGTGCTCGATGAGACGGGATGGAGCACAGCTGACCGATCGCCGTGCCGCTGCGGGCATCGCCGCTGCGAGATCGGCGGCGGCGAAGCGTGCCGCAGCGCGGCCGGCCGCCGCACATCAACGGAGGGCATTTGTGGGCTGTGTTGCTCTCCACATAGAAGCACATCCCTGAACGCTTTGATATGGGTCCAAAGGAGTGTTTGACAGAACCCAAGCTGTTGTACCCGCTGCAAGCCGATCGTGCAGCGCCTGTACCACCTAGAAAGTGCTGCCGTCGTGCCGGCCTTTTTCAGGCAGCATAAATGTCTGCCTGCACCTTCAGGTAGTTACATAACAATATCAATAGATTGGGAGGTGCAGCGTAGGTTTTTACATCACGTGCCTGCTGTTCAAGGTCTCACTGTGCAGGTGGGTGAAGCGCCGAGCGGACACCGAACTGTTGGTGGGAAAACGTTTAGAGCGAGCAGCAGAGCTTACGTGAGGCTCAATGCAGCGGTTGTAATGTACAGTCAAACCAGACGACAGGCGTGGCCTGATGGCCCAGTCACATTCCCCATGCCGGCTCATGCAATGCGCCAGCCAGCGTCAATGGGGATGGATGGCGCACATGCGCCGTGCTCTGCCATAACGCCGCCGCACACACCGCATATTGCGGCAGCACTGGCAGCTTGACCGCTGCTGCATGCTTAGCGGCGGGCAGCGGCACCCGAACAATGTCAATGTCCCGCCAGGGTTGAATGAGCGGGGGCGCAATGCTGCTCTCATTCGGCCTGCGTGCGCTGCTGCGGAGCCAGCGCGACGAAGCACCGGCAATGAGCTTCCAGGTGTGCTGAGCAGTTTCCATGGCGGTAACACTCGCACAACAGCTCCTGCGAGAGGTGTAGAAATGGGGAGAGGCGGCAGTTGGGCAACAGGTTGGTGGGGCGGCAGCACCTGTGCCGCCCTACTGGCAGGCGGCGGCGGCGGTCGCTGTGCAACCTCGCGAGCGGCGAGAAGCGCTGCGCGGCCCTGCGGACGCGTCACCTGGTTTTTAAGTGTCGCGCAAGCAGCTGCTCACCGCCTGGCTTGTGCGATGGCTCTCTTGAATGGCCGCGCGCGCAACCTCACGAGTGCGTGAAAGCTCACAGCCTGCGCACGTGCTGTAGGCAGCGTAGAACAGCGTTGATCGGCTTGTTGTAGCGCTCCGACGCATCTTGGGGAGGCGGACTGGCCCGAGGCAGGGACAGCGCCAGCGTGGCGCGGCATGGGCGGATTCAGGCGGATTTGATGTGGGCCTGCTTCGATAGGCGTGGTTGACTTAAGGCAGCAGGGGGCGCCTCTGTCTGCTATCAATGGGCGGGGCAATGAGTATGCGTATGCGCTGCAATTCTGAGCGCTGCACTGCCCTCCCTTCTCGCCCTACCGTTGGTGCCCATCGGGCTTCCCTTCATGGCGTGATGCCGCCTCACCCGCTCGGGCAGCAACCAAGCAGCTCAGGCTGCAGCGTGCAGCTTACATGTGAAGCTGAGGCAGACAGGATATTGGTACACAACGACGAGTTGTAGAAGCTCTGAGTGGGGTGCATGACAAGTGCAAGGTTTGGTACAAAGACGCGGCGTCGGGTAGGCAACAGCAGCCGGCAAGGGCAGCCAGCACAGGCAGCAATCTGTACGGGTGGCAGCAAAGTGCGGCAGGACGAGAGAGGGCGGCGGCATGCTACATGTACAAGTGCTTAACGCAGAGTGGCGCTATGAGAGACATCAGCCGGCACAACTGCAAGCAAAAAAGGCAAGGCGCTAGAGCGCACTGTCCACAATTATTTCAACGGCCTGCCGAGACAAGCCTCAGAGTGTTCAGCGCTTCTGACAGCTTCTCAAAGCTTCTCCAAGCCCATCCCGCGCAGCGTGGCCTCGCCCCAGCGCAGGCGCAGCATGTGCCAGCACCAGCCGCGGCGGTAGCCTCGCTCGGCGGCCAGGCGCAGCAGGTTGTCTCGGTGCTCCTCTACGTCCTCCCTGAGAGGTGAGGGAGGGAGAGACATGTGGCATGAAGCAACTGGTGCACAGCGAGCAAACAAGTGGAAAAAAGAGCACCGGCAGCAGGTCGTCGCTTGTGTTGCTTCACGGCCTCCCTTCACTCCTAAAAAGTTGGGCAGGTGGCAACTACAAGCACATGAAACACTCACTTTTGCGGCTCGGACAAGAATTTGGCGACGTCCCAGCCGTTGCGCACGTTGAACAGCACTCGGTCGCGGTGCAGCACCTGCAGGGCACAATTGGTTGGAAGTGGAAATTGTTCGGCAGCACGCAGACGCGGTGCAACACCTGCAGGCAGTCGGGAGGCGCAGCCGCCGGTCAGCAGCCACAGAGCTCGACCGCCAGCACTGCATCAGCCTGGTCCCGCTGAATGCTGCATGTGCAGCACTTGGCAAGTAGGTTGGGAGGAAGCAACAGACGCCCTGGCTTGCCAGCAGAGCCGCCACATAAACTGCACTGAGCAGCCAGAACCGAATGCCCACCTGATTTGGCCACAGAATGTCGGCTTCGTCGGCTGCCGCCTTGCTTTGGCAAAATACCACAAGCTTCAGCGACTGGAATCCCCACCTGGTTGGGCCACAGGATGTCGTCCTCATCCGCCGCCACCGCTCCCACAAGGCCCACGAAAAAGTTGCGCCATGGCCCGGCTGCCGCATCCGCCGGCCCGAACTTCAAGCCGCTGACGGAGCAGAAGGGAGCGATGTCTGCTGACAGCCGGCCAACCAGGTCTGGCAGGAGCGGGGAGACCGACTCAAACAGCCTGCGGTAGAAAGGGATAGGATGGGATGGTGCAGGGCGCTATCCTTCCTGCCTGGTTGCACGACGCGCAGCAGGGCACTTGAGGCTGGGATGCCATGCGACCAGCGGGCGGCGGCAGCAGCACAGCAGAGTCATCCCCATGCAACCCCAATGCACAGGAACAGTCAAGCAGCTCACTTGGCAGGTCCGCCCTCCTCTGGCTGATAGATGGCGATCCACAGCGGCCGCACGCTCAGCAAGTCGCTGCCCACTCTCAGCTGCAGCGGACCCTGCAGCCCAGCGGGGCTGCGCCCCTCTGCCGCCGAACCGGCCAGGCCAACAATGTGTCCTGGGTGGCGCTGCGCCTGCTGCGCCGCCTGCGCCTGCTGCGCGTGCTGCGCCGCATGTGGCGGCTGCCCCGCCGCCGCCCACAGGTGCATGCCGGCATCGCCGCCGCCGCTGCTGCTTCCATCCCCGCTGCTGCTGCTGCTGGTGTGAGCCGCCTCGCTATCGGGCGGGTGGGAGGCCAACCACGTCAGCTCATCAAGTTCGCTCATTTGCTGGAGAGGAGGCAAGTCCATGCTGCCGCCATCCATCTCCCCTCCACCCTCGCTCAGCAGCAGCTCATCGTCTGTAGCTTCCATGCCACTGCTGCTGCAAGTCTTGCTGCCTCTAGTGCTGCCGCTGCTGCTGCTGGGGGGCCGGAGGTGCAGCCCCGCCGCTGCTGCTGCTGCCGCCGCCGCCGGGCTGCCGCCGCCGTTCAGATCGATGCTGCCGTTGGACAGCAAGGTGGCCACCTGGCGGAGGCGCTGCTGCTGCCGGCCGCGCGTGCTGCCTATCAGGGCGCGGCGCGCCTCCCGCTTAGCCTCCTGCTGCTGCCAGTAAGCCAGCCACGAATCAGGCAGCTCTGCCCCGGCGTCCAGAGCGGTCGCAAAGGCCGCCGCCGAAACCGGGCACACCTCCGCATCAAGCCCAGGAGCGGCTGCC
>JADXDR010000051.1:0-14018 GCA_025026875.1 Chlorella ohadii | reverse complement strand
GGWAAAYGWSYYCWYWKGNNAKWGGGSANAGSYSRTCCTTGGTAAACATGATGGACGAAACGGCTTCTTGGCAACAGGAGATGCAAAGGCAGGGTCGGTTCAAGCACACCTCAGCACACCGCGCGCCTTAGTGCTGCCAGGTAGCAGGTATGTCTTTGTGGAGCCCACTTGACGCAGGCGGGCGTTGAATGTGAGGTCAGCGGCTGCAAGGCACAAACAAATTGCAGGGCGAGTCGGCCATGCMCCGTTACCTTCGGGTCCAAGCACCTCAAGCTGAGACGTGTAGGCACCTACAGCCCATCACAGCTCACTTGTGCCACCGTCATTGCTGGCGGCTTTCAAAGCAACAGTGATGCTCCAGACATTGCTGTCCACCGTAGCGACAGCACTCAGGGCGGTGCGGCCGGCGGCGTGGGGGGCTGGGCACACACCAGTGCTGCGTTGGGGCCAGGGGCGCCCGCAACACACCTGCCGGACGGGGCAAGTGGGCAGCTGTCACACGGCAGACATGCACCGGCAGCCTGCGCCTGCGCAGTGCCACATACCACCTCACTTGTTCCCCTTGGTGGCTGCTGTGCCGGAGCAGCAGGGGCTCTGGGCCGAGCACTTGGCGCGCAAGTCGGCGCAGCAGGGCGGCATCCCCAGTGTCTGGTCATCTTCCAGCCTAGCACCAGGGTTGTGGCAGGGCAATGGCTTCGGTGCGTGCTTGCATGAGTCAGGTAGGCAGCCGCAAATTAACAGCGAGAACAGAATCCAATACAGAGCTCTCGTTTCTGTCGGTCGGCGGGGGCTAACTCCACAGCGCTGCCTCAACTCACCAGCCGGAGCAGCCGGCGGCGTTGCACCACTGGGCTGCGGCGCGCCAAGTCCTGCCGCACAGCGCCTTGAGAGGCACAGGCCTGTCGGTGGCTTTCATCCCCTCGGAAAAAGTGAACAATCGCTACAGGGGAAGCACCGAGCAGCGCAGTCGGGGCAGGTGGAAGCCCGCAGCCCATACCCCTTGCGGGAGCATGCATGAGCACCGCACTTGGCTTCCCCACCTTGCTCGCTCGAGGCAGCTCAATGACATCGTTGCTGCCACTGGGCTTGACCCTGGTCAGGCGGGCCATGTGACCAGTTTCGGCAGCTGCGGCAGGGAAGAAAAGGTGGAGCAGCCAGTCAGCAGCCATTCGTGCTCCGGCGCTGCAACGTACACACGCGCCAGGGCACCACTGGGGCGCCACTCACCGCTGCCGCCATTGTTGCTGGCCGGCAGCAGCATCACTTGGATAAACTGCGTGTCGCCTACAGCGCCGTTGGTGGCACTGATGCCGGGTGACGGACCGCCGACGGGAGGCGTGGGCGCCTCCGCACACACGGTGGCAGAGTTGGCGGCATTCGAGCGGTGCACACACCTGCACATTGGATTGGGCAGAGAAAATGCGAGGCTGAGGGGCATAGATCCCTGAACAGCCGCATGCACTTGCCATGCTCGTGTCTGGATCGCAAGTTTCGTTGCGGGCATGCAGGCTGTAAACCCGAAAATGGAAATGGAAATGGAAATGGAAATGCCATCTCTTGTGCTGCAGGCCAAGTTCTGCGCACGACCTCCGCTCCACTCACTTCAGGGCTCCGGCGCTTGCGCAGCAGGACCTGACCGGCGCCTTGGCTGAGCAGGCGGCATGAAGCCCGGCGCAGCATGGTGACATTTCAAAAGTATTAGGAGCTTCCACCCTGGGACGTGCAGGGAAAGGTGCAGCATGTAGCGTGGCATTCAGTCCATGCATGTGAGCCTGCACAGATGAGCAAAGCAAGCGGGACACATACCCCAACATCCACCGCCAGCGCCCACCATGCTGAGCAGCCGGCGGCGTTGCACCACTGGCCGGCAGCCCGCCACTCCTTGCTGCACAGGCCCTTGGCGGCCACTGGGCTGCTGCCCTCTTTGAACGTGAAAGCCCTCTGCACGAATTGGGGCGCATCGTGGCCAGACGAGCTGTTCAGCGTTGTTGGCGGGTTAAGCAGTGCGGAATGGATGGCCAGAGCACACAGATTGCTCAGAGAACGCACCGTGTTGCTGCTGGTTAGAACGGGCCGCTGTCCCCCTCCACCAACCAGCGTGAGGCGGGCCTTCAGCACCAGGCCGACGCCTGCAGCGGGTGTGGCACACACGCGGGTGTGGCAGCACATGTGGTCAGCTGGCGCAATCTTGGTGCTTTCAAGCGCACGGCACACTGCCATCCGGTGTTTCAAATAACGGATGCTGCTCATCCAGAGTGCACTCACTTGTGCCGCCGGTGTCGCTGGCAGGTGGCAGCGTCACTGTTACCTTCTGGTTGTCCCCCTCAGCACCCTTGCTGACGATTACGGGGCTCATTGGCGGCGTGGGGGGGTGGGCGCATACCATGGCTGAGTTGGGGGCGGGTGCGCGCAGCACACACCTGCACGGCAGGAAAGCAGGAAGTAAGGTGACACGCATTGGTGGGAATGCACGGAAGACGCTGTGGATGGGATGCGTGCAAGTGGCATGACTTGAGTTACCAACTCAGTGCACCAGCCCACTCACTTGAGATTCAGGGACTCGGCGGCATCGGCACAGCATGCCACACGGGCATTCTGGCTGCAGCTTGCACCTTTCACTTTGCACATGCTGTGCCAGCAGGGCATTGCACACACGTTGGCTAAGGTTGGCATGGGTGCACACATTCACACCAGCTAGGCAGGGTCGATCTCACGCAGGGCAGCCTGGGTGTGGGGCGTTCACTGGCAAACGTTCGCTGGCAACCCCGGCTGCTCACGGGTACAGCTGCCAGGCCAGCTGGGCGGTGGTGGGTGTCCAGGACAGGGCCCGCCCCGTCCGAGGTGCTGAGGTGGCGGCGGGCGGCTTGGGAAAGAGGGTGATGGTGGGCGCGGCGTTGCAGGCGACATCGACAGAGCCCTGCATGCGGCGGTGAGGCAAGCAGTGCATTTACCGATGGCTGACAAGTGCAGTGCGGCTGACTGCTGCTGCCGTGCCAAGACTGGGTGCACTGCCCCGGCCCAGCCCTCTCACCAGGTAGCGAGTTGCACACTGTAGCAGCTGGGCCCGGCTCTGTGGCAGGCCAAGACAGGGTGGAGCCATGAGCGAGTTTACAGCGTTGACATGCAGCTGCTAGCGATTCTGCGCAACGGCCTAGGCCCATTAACACGGCATGGCACTTACTCTTGAGGACAGGTAGAACTGGGTGCTTTTCCCGGGCACGCGCTCGACAGCAAAGGTTGCTGCGGATGTGAAGCCTTGTGCTGGCGCTGCGTTCAAGGGACCACAGCATGCAGGTGTGGGCAACTGGACCAAGTGCACTGCTGCTGCATGCCCAGTCTGCTGTTCCCAGCCCGAACAGATGTGCAGGCATGCCTGGTGGTGGGGCACTGGAGTGCGGCGGACAGGTAGGTGGGGCAGCCTGGCTGGCTGCTGCCGGCCACGCTCTGCAGACAGGGGGCTGCAGCCGCAGGTCAAGAGATCTGCTGCCCGCGAGATGGTGCAGGCTTGCATGATTATGATTATCATCTTGCTTTGAATCAGATGCAGCGCAGAGGCTGCATCCATGCACATGTGTGCGCACCGGAAGGCCAGCGCCACCCACCTTGAGCAATATAGTGGCGGCAGGAGAGCCGTCCGCCTTCACCAACGCCATACCAGCGCTGGCAGGCACAGCTTCCACCTGCCACCACACCGCAGCGTCTTGGGGGTCGCCCCTGCCGAGGTGCAGCCGCTCAGCAGGGTTGAAGCCGTTGATGCGGCCGCGGGCTGGGCCCAGCCTGCACTTGCACAGAGGCGGGAGACCTCGACTGGAAAANGCACCTTTGCGGAGCCCTTTCAGGGGGTGGCCAACAGGAACAGGATCAATTACGGGTGCCAGGCACGCCACCGAGGCTTGCACGCTGCTGGTGCGTCCAGCTCACGGGCACGTGGGTGCGGCGAGGAAGCCTGCAATGGGATGGGGCGGCGGGCATTGCAATTGCATGCTGAGTACTCACTGAGTCCTGTGCTATGCCACAGCTGCAAGCGCACCCGTGCCGCGATGCTGTGCGCTCATGCCCACTCACCCTGGTCGGGGCACTTGGAGCGGCCTACCAGCTGGATGCGGTAGTGCGCTCCGGCAGTGGGCAGGGTGGTTGGGGCGGTGGAGACGTCGGGGTCTAGGGCGCCCCCGACGGCGGCGGCGCCTGCGGGTGGGGTATGGATGGGTGCCCAAAACCAATGCAGATCGAGATAATTGCAGGCTGCCAGCAGAGAAAGCCAAGGTCTGCATGCCTGGGCAAATCTTCATGTTTCGTTTCGCACGGTACTTCCCGCACCAGTGGCGGCGGCGCCGGGTGGCATGGGACCGCCCTCCCACCCGCACCCGTCTCGCGCCTGTGAGTATGGCAACCAGCAGGAGCGGCTTGCCACGGGGCGGCATGGCTGGCGGTGGAGGACTGGGGGACTGTGAAGTCCGCGGGCTCAAGAGGCCTTTGATGGAGTCGGCGCTGCTCTCGGAACCTTGTTTTGTCGTGAGGTTGCTTCACCAACGGTGCCGCGCAGGCGACCGTATGGCAGGCGGCTGGCAGTGGCGGGGCTTCCTGCCGGCAGCTGTGTTCGGTGCGTGTGGGGGGCTGCAGAGTCATGGCACGCTTGATGAAAGCCTTTTGAAGGCGGGGTTCGCGGTCGGCCGCGGCTTCAGATTTGCTCAGGCTGGCGCCGGCGCTGGCGCCGGCGCCGCATGGCGTCGGCAGCTGGCCATGGCTACTGCCGTATGCCCATCAGTGCGAGCAGGCAGTCTATCAAGGAGTGACTGCCATGCAGAAATGCTGCCCAGTTGCGCCAGCTGCACCTCAATGCCGACACGGTGGGCACCAGCTGCCTCTGCAGTCGTCCTCTCCCTGTGGATGTGGCAACGCCGCCAAGTGGCCAAGCCATGCACCACATCACTTGCTGGGCGACACCTTGTTGCTCGCGGCGGCTATGAGTGCAGCTGCACGGCTGCACGTTGTCAGGCTGCATGGTACAATTAATTGCCAGGCTACCGGTTCAGCCAAGGCTGCGCAGAGTGCATGTGGCCTTGACGGTGCGCCGCCGCCCGCAGCGCCAGGGCGCCGTTTCGGCGCCCTAAGAAGTGCGCAGCAGCAGCACTGAAGCATTGTGTTTATTCTATTGAACGTGCATGATTGGCACCACTGCACCTCCGTCTGGACATGCAAGACGCAAGCAAGCGAATGTAGGGCCGAATGCCTGCCCGGGCAGCGGCAGTGGCGGCAGGCCCGAGCTGCAGGCAGCCTGCCTGCATGGCATGCCGGCCGGTGTTGCAGGCCTAGTGCAAGAAATGAGGCACACACAAAATGATGCTGTTGCTGTTGCTTCGACCGACTGAAGCGTACCGCACTGAGAGCAGATCAGGCTGCCCATTCAACCCTCTCCTGCTCGGCTGCTCTGCTGTGCACTTTGCTGGGCTCGCCTGCTCGCAGCCATTGGCAGTTAGGCTGGGCCTCAAGCCACGATTTGCACCCACCGCACATGAGTGGAAACCAGTTGTAATGACCAAAACATTCATCATGCATGAAACTGCACGCATCACAGTGAACCAGAGATTCGCAACCCTGCCTATGCCCCAGCTCCGCTCGCCGCGCCTGCCGCCGCCCTGGCCGCCTGGATGCGGCCGCACTCCGCCTTGTGGGCCCGCCAGTGCGCGCGGCTGCAAGCCTCGCTGCAGTAGCGCACGGCACCACAGCCTCCGCAGCGGCGCAGGCCGGTGGTAGCACCGCAGCCGGGAGCGGCGCAGGTGCGGGCAGGTGATGGCTGTCCAGCTGGTTCATCGTTCGCCTGGCGTTCACCGCCCGATGCCCCTTGGCCAAATGCCCTGCAAGCGCGCACAATGGCATGCCATCGTCTCATAAGCTGGTGAGTTAGTGAATCGAGTCTCAGGTGCCCAAATCCCTGTCACGCGAAGCACAGCACAGCCCAAGAAGCTGCAGGGCGAGCCTGGCCACCAACTTGCTGCATGTAACATTGCAGCATGGCAGCTGCAGTGGCCTGCAACTCTCGGTCTGGGAGGCGAGTAGCGCGCTCAAGCAGCGGGATTCCACCCGCAGCTCCCTCACTGCAGGCAGCAGAGCTTGCTCCACCCAGCTTGACCAGGGTCTCCACGGCAAACTTGGCCATGCTGGTATAGGTTTTGCTGCTGCCGCTGCTGCCGCTGCCGCCGCTGCTACTGCTAGCATTGCAATCGGCACCAATGATGCAGCGGCTGAGCAGCGCCAGCATCGGCGTGGCTGCGCCGCTTGCAGCAATGATGCGGCTGTTCTCAGTGCTGTGCTTTGCCATGTTGTGAAGAGCGTAGCAGGCGGAGCGCTGGACGGCGATCGAGTCGTGGCTGAGGGCCAGCACCAGCAAATCGACGCTGCCGGCCTCCAGAAGTGCAGCAGCGCCATCGGGCGCTGCAGCAACAGCCGCAATGGGCACCAAGCCAGCGACTTGCACAAGGAGCTCTGCTGAGCTGAGCAGCGCGACCATATCGTGCACGACTCCAGCTGCCAGCAAGTCTGGCAGCTGCGCACAGCCGGCTGCACCCGAACTGTGGCCCGACAGGCTGCTCTGCACCATAGCGGCTACGATGGCAACTGCTGCTGTGATACCCATGGGATGTGAATCGCCGGAGAGGAGCAGGTGGATAGCAGCGGCATCCAACCCGCTGGCTTGTGCTGCATCAACCACTGCCGTGGGGGCCGTGCACAGAGTGACCTTGCTGTTGTTCAAGGCACGTGCCGCTTCCTCCTGCACAGCGGCCGAGCCGCTGCGCAGCAGCTGCAGCAGGGGCGGCAGCCCGTCTACTGCTATAATGGCCGCAGCAACCTCCTGTTCGTCCTCGGTGAACGCCAAGTGAGCCAGCGATCGGGCTGCCTGCAGCTGCGCCGCCCTGCTGCTGCCGCGCAGGCGCTGCACAAGCGCTGGGATGTCGCTGATTGATGCCATGAAGGAGTGAATGCGTTTGACGAATTGCCTGCAAAGCAGGGGCAAGCGAACGTGTGGCAGACACAGTTGCTGCGTCTGGGCCGCCCAGGCAGTGGCGGCGGCAGCGGCGGCGGCTGCATGACCATGCATGGTCGCTGCACAGCTCACACACACCTGTCCTTTGCTGGGCTGCTTCTGAGCAGGGTTGGACGGCTCTGGGGCCTCACAATTGCAGCTGCAGCTTGGCGCCAGCACGTCTGCTGCTTGTGGGGTGCCTCACAGGGCGCGGATTGCTGCACGAGCTCGACAGGACCCGGCTGAAAGGAGCAAAGCTGCTATCGCCGCTGCTGCTGCCGCATGAAGGGCGGTGACTGGGCGGCCGGTCGGCGTCGCCGGCTGCCTTTGTTTCCCCTTCCAAACGGCACATCCAAGCCTCGGCACGTCTCGATCGCACCCATGGCCACTGCAGAGGCGCCCCCAGCGCACATTGAGGGTGAGGAGGGCAYGGCGGSCGTTMGAGGSCCCGAGCAGGAGGCTGCKCCCGCCGGCGGGGGCCTGATGCAGCGCTTCAAGGCTGCTGTGGGCCTGGGCGGCACGGAGGAGGCAGGCAAGCCGGGGCAGCCTCCGGGGGCAGCTGCGGTCGCTGCCTCGCTACTTGTACGGCCGTCCAAGGCAGCCGAGGAGGCACGGCTGGTGCTGTGGAAGCGGCCTGCGTGGAGCCAGCTGGCTGGCAGGGGCAGCAGAGGCGGCGCCGGGCGTGGCAGCGCCGCCCTGCCGGCCGCCCGCCGACCGCTTGTGAGGCCGACACACCTCCACCCTCCACTTTGCACCCGAAATGCCAAGTTGCAGGTAGTCTAGAGGAGGAGCGGGCGGCAGAGCCGTCTGGTGCTGTGGACGAGCCTGCATTTGTGAAAGGTGCGGCCTGCGCTGCTGCCCGCCCGCCGCCGCCGGTGAATTCGCCTGCTCTGCTGCTGTTGGCAAGCCTTGGCGGCCTGCTCTGCCGCCTGCAGCACCACACCAGCTCTGAATAAGGCCATCTGCACACGCAAACCCAAACCCAACCAGCCCGCCATGCCGCACCAGGAGGCCTCACCCGCCTGTGCCCGTGCCCGCTGCACTTCCCCTCGCCTGCAGGCGGGCCTGTGAAGGAGACGCCGCTCGCTGGCGAGTCGCCGCGCGTGCAGCCCACCAAGCTTCTGAAGCCCCAGGTGGGTGCAGGTGGCACTTGGTTAGGCATGAGAAGGTAGGAATGTCATGAGAGAGGCAGCGGCAGCGCAGGTTTTGCGCCGATCGCCAGATCTGCCTGCACAGGGCCCGCTGCTCGGCGGCGCATGCCATGCCCGCTCCCTGCCCTGCCCCGCCCTGCCATGCCGTGTCCTGCCCCGCCCTGCCATGCCGTGTCCTGCCCCGCCATGCCTTTATCCGCCATGCCATGCCATGCCACGCCATGCCATGCCGACCGACGGCCTCCATCTGCTCACTGCCATCCCCAGGAAGTTGAGGTGGGGCTGGAGCGCCCACAGCTCAGGTGGGCACTTGTGTAGGCCGTGGTTGGGCCGGTTCTGCAGCTGCCCAGCGCTTCACACTGCCGCGGCGCGCTTTCCTGCAGCCGGGGAACAGGTTGCGCCTGGCTCGCAAGCAGCCTACCAACTGCATTACCGTGCTGGCCCAAGCCGCTCCTCACTGCCCTCATCTTCCAAAACACACCACTTTCCTTTCCTTTGCAGCCCCGAGGATGTGGGCGAGGCGCCTGCCAAGGGCGGGCCCAAGCCATCAGAGGGTGAGCCTGTGGGGGCTGCTGCCAGCACTGCTGCTGCTGCGTCGGCTCGTGTGCCGCCGCCAGGCAGTGCGCCAACAGCAATTCCTGGCTCCGGCGGCGCACAGACTGCGCTCAGCCCGCCAGCTGAGGAGGAGGGGGAGGCGGTGTTTGGGCGGGCGCCGCCGCCGCCAGGGGCGGGTGAGAAGCCCGCTGAAACGATGCTCTCAGATCTTGGGCTGGCCGGCACTGTGGCTCGCCTGGCACGCGAGCGGCAGGCCCGGCAGGCAGCGGCCGCTGCAAATTTCGATGCAGAGGTGCAGCGGGCGGCGCAGGCTCGCCAGCCTGGCACAGCGGGCACAGCAGTGCTGCAGGGCGGGGCGGCAGGAGAGGCAGCTGGGGCAGTCGAGCAGCCGCCTGCTCCCGCCACCGGTGCGTGTGCAGCAAGCGGCAGTGGGCACGCAAGCCTACACTACAAGCCTGCCTGCTCTGTGTGCGCTTTTTCATGCAAGCCGCCTGCGATTGATTTCATCCTGACCCGCTGCCCCTCACACTGCTGCCCCCATCTTACCCTTCCCTTTGCACAGGTGCACCCGAGCCCCTGGCCGCTCCCGCCACACCCGCCGCCACCGCCAAGCTGCCGGCCGCGCCGGCGACAATTGTCACCACCGCCCCGGCCACTCCTGCCATCAGCACCGCCGCCATGCCGGCAGGTGCAGCAGCCTTTCGCCATTGTGGTGTTTGGGCAGGGTTGAGCGCTGAAAGTGCAGCCAGCCGGGCAGCTGACCACCTTGCTTGCTGTAGCTGCAGGGTAGGTTGCCCCTGAGCTTGATGTCTCGTCAATCAGCGCGCTGCATACCCATACCCCCAACTGCTGCCCCCACACTGCAGGCACTGCGATAGTCACCCGCCCTGTGGCCGCTGCTGCCGCGCCGGTGGCACTGCCCCTGACCGCTTCACCACTGCTGCCCCCGCACCGCAGGCGCTGCAGTGGTCACCACACCCGTGGCAGCTGCCAGTACCCCAGTGGCTCTGCCCTCTGGTGCACACCCCGCTGAGGCCGCCGCCGCTCGCCTGGTTGAGACGGGGGCCCGCCCCGGCCGCATTGGGGAGGGGGCGGCGGTGGTGGGCGGTGCTGCGGGCGCTGCTAAGGAGGCGGAGGCGGCGCTGGGTGAGGTTTGAAAGGTTGCCAGGCATGGGGGAGGGTGGCTGGAAGTCTGCGTGTGCCAAGCAGCGGTGGTGGCATGAAGAGTGCCAGCCCCGCTCAGGGGCTGCCCTTCACACTAATAAACCCACACCATCCCAGCTAACCACGCTCCTTCTCGTTCTTCCTCGCAGGAGCGCCGCCCTCCCCCAAGCAGGGCGACCGCGTGCGAGTCGAGCGCATGGGCGGGCCGGCCGCCGCCCGCGGGCCGGGAGGCATCCCTGCGGTAAGGCGCCTGCTTGCAGGCAGGTCCCTGGATGGTGGCAGGGCAGTGCATTTGCAGCGATTGGCCTTGACCACGCCTCCTCCCAACCCGCATTCTCGCCCCGTTCTGCCTCCCTGCTTCCCTCCGGCCCAAGCTGATGTGCGCCCCGGCTTTGAAATCCACATCTCCCGGCCCGCCCTCACTGTCAGTACGCCCTCTTATTATTCCTTGTTTCCTGCCCCAGGTGGATGTGCGCCCCGGCTTTGAGACCGCGCCCGTGAGCGCCGCAGAGATTGCGGAGATGAAGGCGCGCGAGCACTCCATTGTGGTGAGAGTGCATTGTTGCACAATGATGCGATGATGATGTGCTCCATGGAGCACCATGTCAAGGCAGTCTGGTTGGCAGAGGCAGCGAGGCGGCTGCCCCACCAGTGCTCGCAACACCACGGCCGCGTCCACTCCAACTGCAACTATTTAGCATCACTTGCACCGCAGGCCGGCGAGCGCGAGCGGGTGGCTGAAGCGAAGCGAGGCGAGCTGCACGCTCTGCGCGGCAAGGTGAGCCTGCGAGCTCACTGTATTGTGCGGTGTTGAAGGCAGACTGCAGCGGCAAGGTGAGCCTGCAAGCACATGCGCATCAAGTGCGATGAAGCATGCTGCAACAGCGGCGTGCCTGCTCACCTTCTGCGCTGCTGGACTGCTTGCCTGCATCCTGGCTGGTTTGGTTTTTGAACCTTGCCTGCGCCTGCACTTGCATCCCCACAGGCGGAGCACCTGGAGGCGGAGGAGCACATGCTGCTGGCTTTATGCAACCGCACACGCTCTCACTTTGCAAGTTGCGTCCATCTGCCCCTCCGCAGACAGAGCGCCTGAATGTGGAGGCGCGAGGGCTGCTGGCTCATGGGGCCCCGCTGTTCACACTCCCTGATACTGTACTAAGTCTGATTCTTCTCTGGCAGGCGGAGCACCTGGAGGTGGAGGCGCAGGGGCTGCTGGCGCAGGCCAGCCAGGACAAGCTGCGGCGGGACCAGGTGCTGGCGCAGAAGGCGCGCTTCGAGCAGGCAAGTTCANTTTTGAATTTTATGTTGTCGTACTGNCTCAGCAGAAATATGTGGCTGGCAGGGCGTTGGCAGGACCAGGTGCTGGCGCAGAAGGCGCGCTTTGAGCAGGCAAGTTCAAACCATTCTGGTGCTGTATTCCGGGTGTCGTAGCCCGCAAAGGATCGCTGCTTGCGGTAAGAAGGTGCGACCAGGTGCTGGCGCAGAAGGCGCGCTTCGAGCAGGCAAGTCATCATGCTGCATGTTTGCGGTCTGGATGGAATGGTGCACAGAAATGTCGGAGTGGGGTGACACACTCAAATGCTGGCACAGAAGGCGCGCCTTACTGTATTGAGGCCAGCAGGCAAGCTGCTAGTTGTCGAGAGGGCGAGTGTTCGTTCTGAGTTGTGTTGGGCAGCAGGGCGGAACTTGCGGGCTATGAGGTTGAGCTCATTGGTGCAAGCTTGCCCCTGGCTGCTCATGGGCAAGCCTGCACCGGTGGGCGCCTGCCGTTTGCCAGCAAGCCCAGTCCTGCTGAGGCATTGCAATTCAGTATGTAGCGCCCGCCGCCACTTGAATGCGCTCTCCAGCACCACCTTCTAGTGCTGTCATGCCAGCTTGAACCGCCACTCGTGGGACCCCCCCTGCACCTGGCGAGGCGCTCCCACGAGCGCAGAGACGCGCTTGACAGCGCTTGAATGTGCGGCTGAGCTGACTTGCTGAGCAGGCAGCGACACACAAGGAGCTTTTCCGCAACATGTTTTCAGCATGTGCCACTAGTTGATCAAGCTCATGAGCTGTGGCCCAGCAGGCAGCGGCGCTGGTGGTGCAGCCGCACTCCAAGCTTCTGTTGTGCCTGGTACTATGGAGTGGGCCAGTTGGCCCACTGCGCGTCCTGCAGGATGCGCATGATGCAGGATGCGCATGATGCATCAGTGATACGTTTCCGCCTCCTGTGGGATACTTCAAAAAGCACTGTGGTGATGTGCTTGTTCTCCGCAGAATCCCAAGAGCACCGCCTTTTTGAGCTGTGGGTTTCTGCACATGGCAGGCCTCTGACTGTGCTTGGTGACAGTGCCTGCCACTGCTCAGGCTGTGCGTACGCCAGGAGTCAACATGGGTGGGAGTGACAATCAAAGCAGGGCTGGCGTCAGAGCGCGCTGCCGCGCCACGCTGGGTTGTACCGAATAGTTGAGGCTGGGGAAACGGCTGAAGCATGGACGACCACGCATCCATCTCACCGGGGCTCTGTCAGCGAGCTCTGTTAATGAGACTGGATGGGTTTGTCTCCTGTTTTGCCGGCGTCTGCAGCTCTCTTGAGGCCGCACCCGGAGCAAGCTGTGCAGCCTGCTACACCAGCTGAACAGTTTGGCTGCGCCTACAGTTGGCCGTGCAGCATGCCACACCAGGATCCAAAGTCGTCTGCGCAGCCTGCCACATCAGCTGAAGAGTTGGGGTTCTGTGCTGGGCCTGTCCAGGGTAGCTGCCAAGTGTCGCCTTGCGCATGGCTGCGCACTTGGCGGCAATGGCAGCGGCCTTTCTGGATTGACCCACAATGCCGACCTTCAGCAGGTGTGGCAGCCAGGCAGAACAAGCTGCCTGTTTTGGTTGAAGCTCCCTTTGCCGTGCTTGTGGGCGTTTTCAGCGCCGCAAGTTCTTGTGCTGTGCCACGCTCCTTTGCCATACTTACTACTTTGCGGGAAACAGCCCTTCACCTGGCAAGGCACTCGAGTGCCTTGTCAGGTGGGACCCCACGAGTACAGGAGGCGCTTGACAGCACTTGGTCAGGCGGCGGAGCTGACTTGCGGAGCAGGCAGCTGCGGTAGTCAAAGTTGCCAGTGTGATGGCTGCACTTTTCTGCAGAACGGCTCTGATTAGGGTCGCAGCAGCGTGAAGGCAACAAACCATGCACGGGCAGTGGGGAATCAATGGGATCCCGGTATGTTCGAACATACCTAGTGTTAGAAAAATATATCGGCATGCCTGGATTAAAGGATATGTGTGCGGAAGGCTTGAGGACAGGGAGCAAAGTGTGTTCCGTCTCCTTAAGCCTTCAGTAACTCGATCCTTGCATTCCTGGCTTGCGGCCATCTTTTTAGTGAACTGTCCCTATTTGACACACCCGCTGTCTTGCACGGAACTGAGGTGCCATTTTTGGTTGGCTACAAATTGCCGCCTAGTGCTTGATCGCGCACTTGGCGGCAGTGATTGCCACGGCTCTTGAATGACTCACCACCATGCCAGGGGGTTTGACACCCAGGCAGAAAGATAGAACTAGCAGCCAGCGACGCTCAGCGTCTGACGTGCAGCGGCTGCACGGCAGCAGCAGCCAACAAGTACATTGCCTTGCGCCCGGCGGGAGTGGGAGCAGGCGCCCGGGGGTCAGCGGCTCTAAGCTTGGGGGAAAGCTCCTCCTTAACGTCTTTGTGTGAGCCTGCTCAGGACACTAAGGAGGAGCTTGGCCCCGAATGCCAGTGGCGGCAGCAGCCCTTGAACGACCCACCCGCCTGTAGCATCAGCTGGTGCGGCAGCCAGGTCGTTCGCTAGCAGCCAACAGGTGTCTGCGGCGGGGCTGCCGCCCTGGGCTGGGCTGCAGTGGAGGCAGCTGCTTGATGGCGGCAGCATGCTGCCCCGACGGGGCTGCTACAGTGCTGCCAAGCTGATGCAGCACGCTGCCGCCATCCGCTTGGCAGCACTGTAGCAGCCGCGTCGGGGCAGCGGAGCAGGGGATTGTGGCCCCTTGAGTAAGTCATCGTACCATTGTGAGCCGGTCTCCCACGGTGAGGAGGCGTGTGCACGTGCACCCAAGCGCCGGCGATAGCGCCACCTGGTGGCGGCCTCACTGAAGTGAGCTCCTCCGGATCCATTTC
>JADXDR010000050.1:426444-440581 GCA_025026875.1 Chlorella ohadii | reverse complement strand
GCCGCCTCGGGGCGCCGAGCGGCATCTGGCGCGGGCCAGCGCTCACGGCCCAGTAGCCGCCAGTCGTCTGGCGATCTGAAGAACCGGCCCTCCTTTGCTGAGCTGGTGGAGTCTGGCTTCATGCGGGTGAGCCTGGGGGAGAGGAGCTCCTGTTGGTCGTAGGACAGGAAAGCGGGCTTGGTGGGAGCATGCCCAGAGCCGCAGCAGCAGGCAGCAAAACCTTGTACCAAAGCTGGGATCTGCGAAACCTGCTGCCTGTGAAGCATCCCAAGCCTTCCCAGTTTCACACCCTCTAGCCAACTGCCGCTCCCTTGCCGTGCAGCCCGGCGCCTACCGCTTCACAGTGGGCATGCAGGACATCCACGCCTCCCTGGAGGAGGACGGTGAGTGCCTGGGTGGCAGGGCAGAAGCCCCGAGTCCGTTCGCTACCAGCAGCTCCTTTGGTATGTGTTGGCACTTGCAGACCCCCTGGTCTGTATGCCTGCGTGCTTCTCCCCAGCCTCTTTCAGTCCAGCATGCCAACCCCGCTCCTCTCCACCCCCTCCCCGCCCCTCACAGGCACCATTGTGTACGGCGGCACGCGCTACCGAGCCATCTCCAAGTTTGCGCTGGTGGTGCTGCGGGAGCGCAACCCCCAGCGCCAGAGCTGTGATGGCTGGAAGGAGGTGGGTGGGCTGCTGACCATGTCTGGAGTTAGGCAGGGATGGGGTTGCAGGGCTGGCTGCTGCAAACTTTGGCTGCTGCCGATGTAACAGGCAGTACGCTTCAGCACCTGCCAGGCTTTCCATACAGGAGCCCACAGAAGCTCCGCCTGCCGGCAGGCCTCACAGCTCCGCCATGCCTGCAACTGCCGCTGCGCAGGTGGCGTGGAATGGAGAGAAGCTGGATGTGCTGCGGGCGCGCTTCCAGAGCGCGCAGCGCAAGGCCGCGGCGCGCAAGGCGGCAGCCTCTCCGATTCCGCCAGCATACGCCTGATGCGCCTGCGGTGTGCGCACCGCCGGCCTGCCACAGCTTGCCACCCTTCCACTTCCGATTCCGCCCACCTCACAAGTGGGTGCGCTGGCTGTGGTTTGTAGTTTCAGCCACCATCTACCACCCAGGACGCCTGACTTCCCAAGCCTGCTTTTCGTGTTGCAGTCTCTTGCTAGTGTTTATGCTCAGGTTGCTTGCTCTTTTTCTCAAGGGTAACCGGCCGCCCCTGTCCCTGCGTCCTCATGCCCTCGTTTCATTGCACAGTGCCAGTTTCGTTTGTTGCCCTTCGTTTGTTGCCCCTGAATCTCCTGCACTCCTCCCTGCATTCTCTTCCTCCACGTTGCCTGAACATCGGTGCTGACCTCCTTCCTTTTGTTTGACTAGCGATCTCTTCTTTGGTGGCTCGCGCGCACGCCCGGTTTCAACAACCGTTTGGGGGCGCGCGCAGCCCTGCATTGACACCCACCCGCCAACCACCCCAGTTTTGCGGCCTCGCTGTCCCGGCTGCCGCCGTCCCTTTTCCAATGCTGATTGTTCCCCTCCTCAGCGCATGAACTGCCTCGATGCCTGCCAACCCCAAAGCAGATGCCTCTCAACGCGCGGTGCTTCTGAATGAATGCCCATTGGCTCAACATCCCGTGTAAAGCTTGCAGTGCTTGCTGTGGGCGGCAGGCTGGCTGGCCTCTCTCACAGGTGGGGTGCAGGCATCAAGCGCCGGGGATGGACCTGGGAGCCATGCCCGCAGCTGGCGCCTGCTGTGCTGCTGCAGGTGGGGCATGGTGGCCGGCGCGCCTAGCTCAGATCTCGGCGCGCAATTGAGCCATCTGGTGCAGTTCTTTAGCTGCTGCAACGGCCAGGCGGGAGCTCCCGAGTGCTCAGTTGCCGCGGCACGCGTTGGCTGCAGCTCTCCTCCCTCTCCCTGCTGCCGGTTTCCAGCATCACCACTTGCTGAATTCCCTTGCCGCGCGTGGTTGCGCCTTGTGGAGTTCTTGGCGGCAGCTGTTGGGTCCCATCGTCACATGGCGCGCTGTGCAGCGCTGGCCGCCGTCTTCTTGTGCGCACTAGCGGTCGGATGTAACGCACAGACGTGAGCGGTGCATGGGGCGTTGGCCGCCCGGCTGCCGCCACCGGCTGCGCCTGCACACCTTGTGCCTGCAGTGACTGCCCTCCCTCCGGCACTCTGTTGGTCACTCGTCTCCCATCTTACGCAGCCCACTGCCGTTTGTCGCCTGAATGGTGTCGTGACATGCACTTTGGCTTACCGGACCGTGGTTCCCTGCCTTCCCTGCAGCAGTGGTTGGAAGCTGCTGTGGAATGACGAGTTTCAAGGCAAGGAGCTGAACCGCGCCAAGTGGGAGCCGCAAATCGGCAACGGCTGCCAGTTTGACATCCCAGGATGGGGCAACAACGAAATGTGAGCTGTGACGTGCTGCATGCTTGCACCGTGGTGCTGGACTGCGCATGCCCGCTGATGCGGGCAAACCTACCTGCCGACGCCTTTCCCATGAACCGCCAGCACTTTGTTCCCTTCTGGGCAGGCAATGGTACACAGATGTGCCCCAAAACCTGCGGGTCGAGAACGGAAGGCTGGTGCTGCAGGTGACTGTGGGAGAAGCATCCCTGCTGTGGCGTGTGGTCTTACTTGTGTCATGGTGTTTGAAGTGGGTTTGGATGAATGCAGCCGAGAATCATACTTAAGCCATCTCTGCTGCTGCCGTCCAGTGTGCTGGCCTCATGCATGCAGCAGCCAGCCGCCTAAACCCAGCCTGAACGTTCGGTGCTGGATTCCTGGCAGGCACTGTATGATGGGGCGGCACGCAAGCCCTTCACATCCGCCCGCGTGAGGACATATGGCAAATTTGCAGTAGGCCCCGGCCAGCCATACAAGACGGTAAGTGGGTGTTGCCATCATGTTAATGAGCCCTGCTTGTTGCATGTGCTGGCAGTTGTCTGCCCATCTTAACACAATTGCTTGCTTGCCGCTCCGGTGCCTGCCCTTTTCCCATGCAGATCCGCATTGAGTCACGCATCAAGGTGCCTCGTGGCATGGGTGTATGGCCCGCCTTCTGGCTGCTGCCGTCCGACGGCGCCAACATGGGTTGCTCGGGTTGTGGCCGCCACGGCGTCTGGGCGGCCAGCGGTGAAATTGACATCATGTGAGGCGCCCTGGCGTGTCGAGCTGCATGCTATGGATGCATGATGCCGGCACTAGCAAGCAGTCTTGATCCGCAGCTCAGAAGCTTCACTCAATGCATGCTGGTGGTAACAGCCTTGACCTGCAGCCACGGAGGGGGCATTCATCTTGCTTGCGGCCTGTTCTGCCACTGCTGCAGGGAGCTGGCTAACGACATGAAGTCACTGCAGGTGGGTGCCTGGTGGTGGCCGCCAGACGAGCATGTGCTGCTTGTAGTTTGGGCTGGGATATTCAGCAGATCAATACACTCTTGTGGCAACCGTCCTACGCCTCCCCTCATCGCCTGCATCAACTTCGACAGGGCACCCTCCACTATGGTGGCGAGTGGCCCGCCAACACATACACAACCGCATACTACCAGCTGCCCGGCGGCGCCTCGTTTGCTGACGACTGGCACACTTTCCGCCTCGACTGGACCAAGAAGCAGGTGGGGGCGGCTGGGAGGCGTTTCTCTGGCTGCTGAACCTGTGCCATGCACCCAGCGGCCAGAGCCGTGCGTAGCCAGCAGCCTGGTGGCTGATTCTGCTTTCGTTCCGCTGTGCAGATGAAGTGGTACGTCGACGGCAAGCTTTTCTCCACCAAGTATAGCGGTGAGCGCAGCTCGGTTTGCGTGCATCTCAGCAGAGCGCTTTTCATCCCCTACTCAACAACACAGCCCTGCGCCCTGTTTCTGCCCGGTTCCAGCTCATTGCCTGCCTTGCTGCATGGCGCTCTCGTCTCCTCATTCCTTCCATGCCAGCATGCAACATGTTCTGCCTGTCTGCGCAGGCAACGGCACTCGCAACGGCTGGTTCTCACTTGGAGCCAGCCCTGCTGGCGATCCAGCCACGGCCGCCCCCCTGCCCGGCGATGGGCCGTTTGACCAGGTGCGGGCAATTGATCGGTGGAGTGTTGATCAGGATGCAGAGCTGCACAGCTGGACTGCGCTCCTTCCCCCATCTCTTGTCCTCACCGAAGTGCACTCGTGTGCTCCTTCCGTACCTGTTGCCCCTGCAGAAGTTTTATATCATCCTCAACCTGGCTCTGGGCAGCGAGGGCACACAGTTCACCACCAATCACAACGGGGCGGCTGTGACCGAAGAGCAGCTAAAGCTGGCGCTGCAGGCGGCGGCCGGCCAGGCCGCTCAAATGCACGTGGACTGGGTGCGTGTATATGGCCAGTGACCAAACCCCTGAGCTGAGCGCACGTGCACGCGGCCTCCAAACTTGACTGCAAAACGATCTGTTCGTGATTCTTAGCAATTCAACGGTGCCACAGTGTCCCTGGGATTGCGGGGATACCAGTCGTGCACACTCCCGTCCGCACTCACCCAGCGCCCTGCCCAGCCTGCCTCTGCATTATGTAAGCCATGTAATCACATGCAATCAATGGATGCCTGCCTACCGATGCACAAAAAGAAGCGCATGCCGCCGCACAAGGCAGGCAGCTCCCGAGGGGCACGACAGGGGCCCTTGCTGACTACGCAAGGTTGTGAATCCTCCTGCGGGTCTGTTTCGCTCTCCCACGAGCGCCGGCACCCTCCACAAACTCTATGCCACTCTCAGATTGACGCTGTGCGCACTATGAATCAAGCGTCGGAGGGCGACCCCAGCGTCGCCGCTCTGCAGGAGGCCATTGCCCAGCTGGGCCTCAAGGTGGCAAACCTCGAGGCGCGGCTGCAGGCGCGCGAGGCAACACCCACCAGCCCGAGCMCCGTCAGCAGCGGCGGCCTGGACTTCCTGGACCGCCACCGCCACCTGCMCCTGCCTAGCCAGCCCCATGAGCGCCTCACAAACGCAAACGGCTCGGCCGCCGAGCGGTTGCGGCACTCGCAGGGCCGCCCGCCCGCCGGCGACTCGGCGGCGACGAGCCTGGGCCCGCAGCCACGGCCAGCCGATGTAGAGGTGCCCATGTCGGCCACACGCATGGTCATGGCGCAGATTGTGTCGCCAGGCGACTCCCTGGGCCTCGACATCTGCAACGTGCGTTCGTGTGTGTGTTTTGCGCCCGCTCCAGCGGGGCGAGGCTATCGATGTGGGCAGCGGAGTCGCAAGCCTACTGCCCATCAGTCTGCTGCCTTGTACCTGCTCGCAACCCAGACCCTTCCCCCACCATGCCACCACTCTGCAGGGCGGCACGGTGCTGAGCTGGATCGACGTCTGTGCGGGGCTGGCGGCCAAGACGTTTGCGCGGGGGCCCTGCGTCACCGCCTCGGTCGACGCGGTGCACTTCCTGCGCCCCTGCCACGTGCGCTGTGCTGCTGAGAGGGCTGCTGTCAGAGGGTGCAAGCTGCAGTGTGAAAGGAAGCGTCATGGCTGCAGTATGCGGTGCTGCCTCACTTGGCAGACTGTGGCGGCTGCTCCTGCCGCTCCACTGGTCATTTGCTGCGCCGGCTGTCTCTGACTGCCCACGTCTCCTGCGCCACCGCTGGCCTGCAGGTGGGCAGCGTCGTCATCATTGCTGCCATGGTCAACCGCACCTTCCGCTCCTCCATGGAGGTGGGTGGGCGGCTGGGTCGCTGGGTGGGCAGCGGAATGGGTTGGGGGATTACGGAAGGGCGGCTCGGTGGGGTCAGCACTTGGCCTGCAGCAGCTCGATAGGGGCTCAGCAAGGGTTTGCAAGCAAGCTGTACTCACTCACAGCCATGCCTGCTGCCCAACTGCCCCTTTCACTGCAGGTTGGTGTGCGTGTTGAGGAGGAGGACCCTCGCACCGGCGCCCGCCACCACTGCTGCAGGTATGTACGGCACTGCAGCTGGTTTGCAGTGCAACGCAGGTGCAGACATAGGCTGCGCTCCGTGACTGTTTGCCGAGCAACCGCAGCCTTGCCAACGCAAGTGCTCAGCCCCCAGCTTGGGACCCAAACCGCCCAACCCCGTACCCTGCCCCTGCCCCACCCCTGCAGCGCGTACCTCACCTTTGTGGCGCTGAGCCGCAAGGACCCGGCTGGCGGGCCACCCACCCGGCTGGCCCTGCCCAAGGTGGTACCCACTGACCGATACCACGAGCAGATCCACTCCGAGGCGGCGCGCAGGTGAGGAGGGCAGCGGCACAGGGCTGGCAGGGCGGTGGCGCAGGGCTCCCTCGTGCAGGCACTAGAGACATGGCAGCTCACATGCATGCACCAGGCCCTGAGCAACGAATGCCAGGCGATCCAGGCTTGGCCTGTGGCCGTCGCCGCTGCTCACTGTCCCTCCACCACCTGCCTGCTCTGGTCCTGGCCGCAGGCGCGACGCACGGCTGGCGGCGCGGGAACACCTGCGCTGCAGCCTGGAGCAGGTGGCCCTGCAGGGCACCGAGCTGCGGCTGCGGCCCATCACACACCTGTCAGGCCAGCCCACGCTGCCGCCCGCGCTGCGCGTCGCCCCGGGCGGTGAGCGGGGGCGTGGTGTGCATGCTCGTTGGGTCTGGCAGCTGCTTGCATGTTAACGGCAGCCATCAACCCTGTTGTTCGGCCCATGACTGGCACTGCCCGGTGACTCATGGCATCTGAAATCAGCACGATTAGCTCTCCTGCATCATATTGGTGATGGTTTGCACACGCCCCACGCCCCAACCCCTCCATCGCAGGCGAGGGCCGCAAGCAGCTCATCCCGCCCTCCCTGACCTGCGCACACACGACGCACATGGTGCTGCCGCAGGCAAGCCTGAGTTGTTGCTTGCGCTGCGCTGGCAAGTGAGGTGATGTGCCTACCTGCAGCTTGGAAGTGCAATGCAATTCTCATTCTTATCCCTGCTGCAACCCACTCGCTCTCACCCTCTCCCTCCCTCCCTTTCCCTCCACCCACGCTCTTGCAGCACGCCAACTCCATTGGCATCACATTCGGCGGGCAGGTGATGCGGTGGATGGAGCAGTGCGCCTTCATCGCGGCCTCGCGCGTTGCGCGCGGCGGCTTCCTCCTCACCGCCGCCATGGACTCGATCTCCTTCCTCAACCCCACGCGCGTGGGGGACACGGTGTACGTGGAGGGGCAGGTGAGGGGCCAGGGGGAGTGTTGCAGGTTGTGTGGCGCACTGGCAGGGTGGGAGGGCCTGCAAATGGATGTGCAGGAGGGGTTTCAGAGTCCGCCAAGCCCGCACTGTGTCCATGCCGGTTGTGCTGAGCAAGCTGCAAGGTTGTGGGCTGCCCCAGCCCCTCACCCTCACCCCGGCCTCCTTCCCGGCCTCCCCCNTCCAACAGGTCACCGCCATCTTTGGCAGCAGCGTGGAGGTCATGATCTCGCTGTGGGGCGAGACGCCCGACGTGGGGGTCATGTTCCACTGCGGCGACGCGTACGCCACCGTGGTGTCCGGTGAGGGCCTGCTACAGGGCATTGGGAGATGAAGCCATTGGCTGAGCAATCCTGTCTGAGCAAGTGGTGCCGCTCATCACACCTCGCCTACCCAGCACTCACCATGCCATGTCTCCCCCCTGCCCCCCTTCCACCCCTCCTCCAGTCAACGCCTGCAAGAAGCCCGTGGACATCCCCTTTGAGCTGGCGCCCGAGAGCCAGACGGAGCAGCTGCGCCTGCGCCTGGCGGTGCAAAAGCGCACCGAGCGGCTGGCCATCCGAGAGAAGTGAGCGGGGGGTGGGGGGCATGGGGCAGTGGCTTGAAGGCAGCTTGCATCCCCTGCTAGCTGGAATTCCGTTTGTGGACAGCATTGGGCATCCATCGAGCCCATGCGCTTGCTGGCCAGTGTGCCGGCCTTCCAACCCAACCCATGCACTCACCGCCGGCCTGACCTGCCTCCCCACAGGATGCGCAACCGCAAGAAGATCCGCATGAGCCTGGACGGCCTGCCGCGGTGGGTAGCATTGTGTGCCCTTCATGCGCCGTGCCTGTGGTTTGGGCGGTGGGCTGGGCTGTGACCGGTCATTGTGCACCCTTCTGTGGCCCGATTGCTCTGCAGCTCAACACTGAGCCAGCCTGGTCCCCTTCACACTTCCGCCCACCTCCTGCAGCTCCGAGTCGTCCGACTCATCTGATGGCGAGAAGGAGGCGATGCGGCAGGCGCACACTGCCTCCCCTGCCTCTGCCTCTGAAGAGCTGCAGCGCCTGCACTCCCTGTCGCCATGAGCTGGCATCGGCTCTGAGAGTTCCAGTGCAGCAGGCGCACAGCTGGCGCTCGGCCCGCAGCCTGCTTGGTCGCTAGTCAGGGCACAGAGTCCACACCAGCGCAATGCCCAGCGGCCACTGGGCCATCCTGTTCTTTTGTAGCACATGCGAGCGCATTTTGCGAGGCCATACATCCGCAGATCAGCGACGTCTCTTCCATCCACCCAACACTGCTTTTCAGAACCTTTTTTTCTGCCACCTGCCCTAACTGGGCAGGCTCCGTCTGATTTGGATTTAGTTGGTTTTCAGCGCCTCTTCTCCCACCAGACACCCGACACTCCCTCATGACGCGCCGATTTTGCTTTCACACTGCCGCTGCTAGCGCACCCACAAACATCAAGCCCCATGCAATTTAGCGAAAACCCCTCGATGCCCTGTTCTTGTCATAGAGCGACTTCATGTGCTTGCGATCCGACCTGACCACCTATTGCACATCCAGTGTAACAACAATCGATGTCCGTGTCAGGCAAGGAAGGCAGCTGCAGATGAGTGGGGATCAATGGACGAGCAAGCCCCCAGCTGCACATGAACCCACTGCTCAGGGCAGCAGGAGCACGACCATGCCCCTCCCATCGATACCTTGCATTACAGGCCCAAAGGAAAACAACCCCAAGCAATCAACAGTCTTGTTCATCCATGGGTTGTGCCTCACGGCACGCTCTCAGCCAGGTGGCCCCTGGCGCCGCTCCTCACCGCCTGGAGCGGGTGCTGCGAGTGGGCGCTGCCTCCTCCTTTGCCTTGGCTGCGCCCCGGCCCCGCCGTGTGGACACCTCTGCCGCCTCCTCAACCGCAGGCTTGCTGGCGGTGCTGGCCGCCGCCTTGCCGCGCAGCGTGCGCCCTGACGGTGCGGGCTGGTGGTCCTCAGACGCAGCCGCTGCCCGGCCGCGCTTGGTGCGCCCCGACGGCGCCTCAGAGGGAGCTGGCTCCTCCTCCGCCGCCCGCTTGGCACCGCGCCCGCGTGCCGCAGGCTTTGCGGGCGCCTCCTCCTCCTTTGCCGCCTTCTCGGGCTCAGTGGCAGAGGCGGCAGCAGCAGCGCGGCGGCCACGGCCGGCAGGCTTGGCTGCAGGCGCCTCCTCCTCAGGCGCAGGAGCCTCGGCTGCCGCCTTCTTGCCGCCACGCTTGGCAGCAGCAGGCCTGCAATGGAGCAGAAGGCGAGGCGGGTTGGCATTGTGTTGACTCAGCATCAGATATGTGAAGCACAGATGGCACGTGGGAGGGACATACTTGCATGCACCNTTGGCNAGGTCGGGGNACCCAACCCCCGAGCACCGCTGCAACCGACGCTCACTTGGCCTTGGCAGCGGCAGCTGCCGCCTCCGCCTGCTGGCGCGCCACGCACTCCACACAGAACCAGTCGCCCTTGGGCACGCGCTTCAGCGGCGGGTTGCAGCACGACAGGTGGCAGGCGTTGTCTGCACAGGGAGGAGGTGGAGCGGTTGAGTGGGGCCTCAGGGTGCACATGCCAAAGCGGCCCCAGCGGGGAATGCCATTCATGCATCGGCTGTCGGGGCTGCATGGCTGCCATCCAAGCCTGCCACAAAGAAGCTCAGCCACCACCATGCTGCCCACCCTGCCGCCCGCAGCAGCATGCTCACCGCACAAGTCGCAGAGCAGCAGGATGTCGCCCTCGTCGCTCTGCCCGCAGAGGTGGCAGAAGTCCTCCTCGCCCTCCTCCCCCTCCTTGTCTTCCTCGCCCTCGCTGGCCGCCTCAGCCGCCTCCTCAGCGGGCGCTGCAAGGCAGGAGCAGTGATTGTGAGGGAACCAGTGAGGGGATACACGCCCATTCAGAGACGAGCCAAAGCAGCAGGGGTGCAGCTCGTGCATGCATGGAATGCTGCAACTCTCCGCACCGCCACACAAGCCCACCTGCGTCCATGGCTGCGTCCTGCTGAGCCTCCTGCTCAGCTGCAGGCTCCACCTCTGCTGAACCAGCCACTGCCTGAGGCTCCTCCACAGCAGCCTCTGCCTGCTGGCTCTGCTGGGGCGCCGCCTGCTCCTCAGGCTGCTGCACCTCCTCCTCTGGCTGGGCGGCGGGGACAGCGTCCTGCTCAGCAGCCACAACCGCCTCTGCGGCCTCCACCTCGGGGGCCGCCTGCTCGCCCTGGAACAGCCAGCCGGGCAGCTCCACATTCTCCAGCACCACCTTGGCGCCGCCGGTGCCTGCACGTCAGCAGTGGCAAAGCAGGCGGCAGTGATGCATGCTGACTTGCAGACTGATGCACAACAACCACACCATCTGGGCTGGGCAGCCATGGCGTGCCACCCTGGTTGTTGGGAAGAACAAACCGTGGCTCAAAACATCCTCATGGCAACTCACCAGGGGCCTCCTTCACCATCGACTGCGGCAGCTCGCCCAGCCCGCCGATGCTCTTGCGAGCGCTCTTGGCGGCGGTGGCGCTCTTGGCGGCCGTGGCAGCTGCAGTGACAGGAGTCTTGGCCAGAGCTGCAGCCGGAGTGCGCCCCTTGGCCGCGCTGGGCACCGGCGTGCGGGCGCGCTTGATGGCCGAGGGAGCGGGCGTCTTGCGGGCGGTGGCAGGCAGGACCACCACCTCGGGGGCGGCGGCTGGCTGCGCCTGCTGCGCCGCCAGGTGTGTGGGGCGCACCACCACGACCTTGCCAGCACGCTGCGCGGTGCTGACCGCCTTGTGCAGCCGCCCAAGCACAATGACGCGGGGCTGCCAGGCGGGGGCAGCCTCCGGTGCTGCCTCCTGCTCCTCAGTCGCCTCCTCCACGGTCTGCTGCTCAGCATCCTGCATCTCTGCGTCTGCGTCTGCCTCCGCCTCCTGCTCTGCAGCAGCCTGGCGCTCCTGCTCCTCCACCTCTGCCGCGCGGTTCAGCACCACCTGCAGGCCGGGACATGCAACACAGGGCGTTTGTTGCACCACAAGGCCAGCCACGCCCATCAACAAGATGCACAGCACACAAGCAGCTTGCAAAGCGCCAAAGGGCCGGCAGGCAGCACCGCACCTGCTGCATGGCCTCCTGCAGCTCCTGGCGCTTGGCGCGCTCCTCGTTCAGCGCCTCGCTGCGGCAACAGAAGGGCGGCTGTGTGATTGCTTGTAAGACAAGCTGCATGGCTGGCTCGCATGATGCAGTAGGAAGACGTGCGGCCACCCGGATCAGTGTCTCTGCAGCTCCAAGCACATGCTATCGCTCCCTGCTGATTGCCCAGTTGGCCAGTTAGCCGAGTACACACCAACCCCAGGCGCACCTGAGAGCCGCCGCCGCCTTCTTCAGCTTGGCAGCCTTGGCAGTCATGCGGCGCAGCTGCGCGCCCAGCTGGCGCGCTTCGGCGTGGTATGCCTTGGCCTTGACCACCTGCAATGCATTCACGCGGATGATTGGGTGAGTAAGGCACGCAAGTGGGAGAGCAGAACCACTCATGCTCACAAAGCAATCAACAAGGCCACACCTATTCTTGCGAGCCTAAACTACGCGGCTGCCATTGCAGCCATGGCAGCCCTTCCTACAACTCACCGCCCGCTGGTACTGCTTGAGCGGCACCACCTCCGGCGCTGCCTCCTCTGCGGGCGGCAAGCAGGCATGCGGAGGCGTGAGGCACTGGCTGGATGGGGTCGGCGCACAGCAAGCCCACGGCTGACCAGGCTTTATTGGGCAGCTCCATTGCGCAGCAGCATGCAACAATGGGTAGCCCAGCTGCTCACCCTNCAATGTCCAGCGAGCCGTCGTCACTGCNGCCCTCAGCCCACTGCTCCTGCTCCACATNGTCCCCTGCATCCTCCGCCTCCGTCTGCACAGCGATGGTGGACAGCAGGCGTGGCGTGCCCTGGCGGCCAGCCTGCAGCAGGACGGGGCAGCAGGCAGCATGGATGTGTGGATGCTTGAGCTGATGGCGCCATGCCATGCACCTGCTCTGCGACTTTGCACAGCCAGCAACCGCCTCAACCGCAAAGAGCAAGGCAGGGTTCATGGCCGGTACATCCCCACTTGCCTGCGAAGCAGCAGCAGCGCGCTTGGCAGAAGCAGGGCCTGGCGTGGGCTTGGGCGTGGTCTGCGTGCCACGCTCCACAATCACAATCTTGGTGCCCGGAGTGCGGCTGAGCGAGCGCCGCCGGCTGGCCGACGGCGGCTGCTTCTTGGCGGACGAGACGGCGGCGGCCGCCTCCAGAACCTCAGCCGGCACAGCCACCTCCTGCGTACGCTCTAGCTCCGCGCCCTCAGGCTCGCTGGCGGGCTGTGCGCCGCCCACCTGGGACAGGCGGGAGCGACCGGCGGTCCGCGGCACGCTCTTGGCCACCGAGGCAGGCGCTGCCTCCTGGGTGGCGGCGGCAGCAGGGGTCTTGGCCTTGGCAGACTTGGGGGTCAGCGTCACCCGCAGGCCGTCCTTGCTGCCCGGAGACTTGAAGAAGTCCTGCAGCAGGGTGCAGATGATGGTGCAGATTAGAGGGTCTGGCTGCTGCTGTGTCCTCTTTGGTCGGCAGCTGCGCTAGCATTCAACGCAAGAAGTGCAAGCATGCACTAGTCGCAGGTCATGTCCTGCCCTAATGCCCAGCAGAAGCTCACCGCCGGCACCTCCACCGTCACATCGTGCTCCTCCGCCAGCTCAGCCAGCTTGCTGGCCAGCGTCTGAGGGTTCATCACCACCTCAGCCTGGGCATCACCGGCCTCAGCGCTCGCAGGCTGGGCACCAGTGGCGGGGGTGGGTGCAGGTGCGGCCGGGCCGGCAGCGCCGGGGGTGGGCTGCGCGCCGCTGGACATCGGGGTGGCGCCGGCCAGCAGCTCCCGCAGCCCGCTGGGCACTGCAAACAAAGAGCCAGCAGTGATGGCATGTTGTTGGACTGCAGCAGGCCATACCACGTGCATAACGAACTGCAACAGGCATCCGGACCAGCTCCTGCCATGAGGCCACATTCCCTCGCAACGCTGCCCACCTGGCGTCTTGCCCGCGCTGGAGGGCGGCGCGTTGGAGTGGCGCGAGCGCTTGGACACCACAGTGTCGGGCAGCGGCGTCTCGCTGCCGCCCATGGTGCCCAGGCCCCACTGGGCAAAGGCAACAGTGTTGTCGTCCACATTGATGATCTGCAAACAGCCAGGCAAGGTGGAGAGTGGTCAGCGTGGTCGTTGCTGCCCAACAGCTGGCTGCTCCTGACCTCCAACCAAGCACAACAGGCTCCCATCAACGGACAGGCATAGGCAGTGCGCCCACCAAACAAGCCTTAGCACCACCCCTCACCTGCTCCAGGTCGCCCTTCCGCAGGCGGATGGTGATGGTGGCGTCCCGCGCAGTGCCTTCTGGCGTGTGGTGAGCCGCCGCCTCGTCCACGTGGAAGCGCACGCTCTTGCGCTTGCGCAGCGCGCTGGCCGGCGCCGCTGCTGGCTCCGTGGCTGGCTCCTCAGCCTCTGCAGCCGGCTCAGCGTCCGCTTCGGCGGCAGGGGCAGCAGGCGCCTCCTCTGCGGGCGCATCAGCCATGGTGACATCGCCCCCAGGCTGCTCGGCGGCGGCCTCCATCTCTGCTGCTGCTGGCTCCTCAGGCTGGGCAGCGGGCGCGGCCTCGGCCGGTGCAGCATCCAGCTGGGGCTCTGCCGCCACCAGCTGCTCCTGTGGCTCCTCGCCTGCCTCGGCCTCCATGGGTGCCGCAACGCCATCGGCTGCAAGCTCTGCCGGTGCAGCAGGCGCCTCCTTGGCTTCCTCTGCCGCATCCGGCGCCTCTTCCGGCGCTGGAGCTGCCGCAGCCTGCTCCTGCTGCTCTTGGGCTGCAGGCCCCGGCTGTGCCTCAGCAGCAGGGGGAGAGGCGTCCGTCTGGCGCAGCCCCGCCTTGAGTTTGAGCAGGTCGGCAGGGTTGGACACAAACGGCGCGCCGGCCTGGGGTGCCGCGGCAGGCCGCTCCTCTGCTGGCGCCACCTTCTTCAGCTGCACGCCCGCCTTGATGGCAT
>JADXDR010000050.1:385790-406442 GCA_025026875.1 Chlorella ohadii | reverse complement strand
GCGCCCGCGCCAGCAGCTGCAGCAGCCCCCTCACCAGCACCCGCTGTGGCATGAGTTGGTGCCCCAGCGGCCCCTGGACCACATGAATGCTTGAAACCAATCTCCCTTGAGCTGCATGATTTTGATTGGGCGCGGCGCGGCATCCGCCCCCCGGCCTTCCTCCTGCTCCTCATTTGCTTTGGCATGCCCGCTCGCTTTCTGACTGCCTGTTTTTCCCACGCTCCACTCTCGTCGGCTACCACTCTCCGGCTCATTACCAGCTTGTTGCACTTGTAAAAACATGAATACAAAAGTGATGCACCAGCCCGAGGGGTCGCAGCAGCAGATGCTGTGCACAGCATCTGCTGCCAAGTATCACCACCACGCGAGAGTGCGAGGCTGCCTTGCGAATTTAGGCCCTTGATGTCCTACTAGTTTCAAACAAAGGTCATGGCGGAGCGGCAGCCCGCAGAGCGGCCAGCAGGCGTGCACTCGTTGCCCGACGAGCTGCTGGCCGCGTGCCTGCGGCCGCTGGAGCTCAAGGACAGGTGGGGCAAACACTCCGACCGGGTTGCAGGGCGGCATGTGCTGCCGCTTTTGGCACTGCCGGCGCAAGCCCCCACCGCCGCTCGCCGCCTGACGCAGGCACTCTGGCGCCGCCCTAGTGTGCAAGCGCTGGGCAGCTGTGGTGAACAGCCCACAGCTGCTGCAGTCACTGAGCCTCAGTCTGGGCAGCGGCTATGCATCTTACAACCAGGACCAGGCGGCGGTCAGGGCCGGCAGGCTTCTGCGCGGCCGCTCGCTGCTCCACTGGATGCTGCGGCGGTGCTCAGCCGCGGCAGTGCAGCAGCTGCACCTCCAGCTGCAGCTGGACGGTTTCAGAAACGGCACTGATGCCGAGCAAGCCGAGATNTGGGGACTGGCCCACGGCTGCCTGGCAGCCTGCGCCCCGCAGCTGCACAGCCTCAAGTTCAGCCCGACCAGTCTGCTGAATCAGCTGTGCGACGTGCAGCCCTGGTATCTGCACATGCAACAGCTGCATACCTTGGAGCTGCAGTCCGACATGCGCCTGCGTATTCTGGTCAGCCTGGTCAGCCTGGGCAGCCTGCGCAGCCTCAGCACCAGGGTGCCTTACAACCACCTCCTCATCGGCCCAGGCGTGGCCCTGCCCTCCGCGCTGACACAGTTGAGCTTGAAGGCGGACACCGTACAGGGGGCTTTCAGTCAGGTATGGTTTGCTAGGCTGATAGTGCGTGTATCAATCGGCCAACTGCTGCTACCTGATTGCACCTTTCCACTCGCGCTGTGCTCACGTGCCTGCTGCCACCACTGTTGCCGCAGGTGCCGCTCGGCAGCCTCCGCAGCCTGTGCCTGCGTCACGGCACCGAAGCAGCGGTGGGCGGCTTGCCTGCCTTCAGCAGCATGACGCACCTAGCCAGCCTGGGTCTGGAATATCACGAGCTACCAACAGGCATCAGCTTCCCGTCATCCCTCAAGAGCCTGGTGCGTGCAGCAGGGCCCGGGGGTGTCAAGGGACTCTCGTCTTGGGCCGACTGCTGCACCCCCATACATGTACCGTTGCTTATACCTTTTCTTCACCTGTACCACTGCCTTCACTGCATGCAGGCCGTCACGCTGTGCAGCCTGCGATCANTCAGATGCCGAGGTGTATGCCGTGCTGCGGCAGCTCACGGGGCTGACCGGCCTGGCGCTGTACGAGACAAACGAGGTGCCCCCCTTCCTAACGGCGCTCCGCCAGCTGCGGCAGCTNGTACCTGCAAGTGGCAGATTTTGACTGTGATGGGGCGTTGCCAGCGGGCGGCTGGATGGGCAGCCTGCAGCGGCTGGCTGTGGATGCCGGCGTGGCCGTGGCCAGCGTGGCGAATCTTGCTCAAGCCACCCGCCTGTCGCACCTGATACTGAACAGCCAGCTGCGCAAATTTGAGGCACCAGAGCTGCTGCAGGGCTGGTTGGACGTGTGGCAGTTTGCTGCAAGCCACCCTCCCCTGCGCACCTTTGAGTTCCCAGGCACTAACTTTCCCGAAGACCATCCCGACATGGTGACCGTCGACACGCTGCATGCCTGCCTGCGCCTCGCTGCCAAGCGCCCTAGCGTGCGCATTGTGGTCCAGCCCGAGATATTGTGCTGGCCACTGGACGAGCTGCTGGCGGTCCCCTCTGTCGATGATGTCTAGGAAATACCTCGGCTTGGTGCATCTGCCCTCCTCTCCTTTCTGCCTGCTTGCCTGCCATCTTGTTGCACATTCATGCGGGCTAGCAGCGCTGTGTCCTGTTGCCGCTTGTGCACTTGTAAAATCAAGAATATGATTTGTGGCTTGATGATTGCAGAAGTTGCAGAAGCCCGGTGCAGCGAGCAGATTAGCGCGCGGCGGCGCCGCGGCGAGATGCAAGTACCACCACCCACGCGAGTCTGCGAGGCTGCCTTGCGAATTTAGGCCCTTGATGTCCTACTAGTTTCAAACAAAGGTCATGGCGGAGCGGCAGCCCGCAGAGCGGCCAGCAGGCGTGCACTCGTTGCCCGACGAGCTGCTGGCCGCGTGCCTGCGGCGGCTGGAGCTCAAGGACAGGTGGGGCAAACACTCCGACCGGGTTGCAGGGCGGCATGTGCTGCCGCTTTTGGCACTGCCGGCGCAAGCCCCCACCGCCGCTCGCCGCCTGACGCAGGCACTCTTGCGCGGCCCTAGTGTG
This sequence comes from Chlorella ohadii, assembly GCA_025026875.1. Classification (NCBI taxonomy): domain Eukaryota; kingdom Viridiplantae; phylum Chlorophyta; class Trebouxiophyceae; order Chlorellales; family Chlorellaceae; genus Chlorella; species Chlorella ohadii. The sequence continues at coordinate 403,754 of JADXDR010000050.1, read as the reverse complement.
CAAGCGCTGGGCAGCTGTGGTGAACAGCCCGCAGCTGCTGCAGTCACTGAACCTCTGCCTGGGCAGCAAGCTTGAACTTTTTGGCCAGGACCAGGCAGCGGTCAGGGCCGTCTGCCTGGTGCGCGGCCGCGCTCTGCTGCGCTGGCTGCAGCGGCGTGCAGCCGGGGCAGTGCAGCAGCTGCACCTGCAGCTGCAGCTGGGAGTGTTCGGCGCTGGAGCTGAGGTAGAGAAGGCAGAAATGTGGCGACTTGCCCACGGCTGCCTGGCAGCCTGCGCCCCGCAGCTGCGCCAGCTGAAGTTCAGCCCGGCCGGTCTGCTTGCCCAGCTGTACGACGTGCCGCCCTGGTATCTGCACATGCAACAGCTGCATACCTTGGAGCTAGAGACACACCACATGCACCTGCGCATTCTGGTCAGCCTGGGCAGCCTGCACAGCTTCCGCAGCCTCAGCATCAGCGTCCGTTCCGGGAACCTCAACATCGGCCCAGGCGTGGCCCTGCCTCCTGCGCTGACGCACTTGAGCTTGAAGGCTGGTTGGAATAAACTACAGGGCTCTTTCAGCCAGGTGGGTTTTGCTAGCTGATATTGCGTGAATCAATTGACCCACTGCTGCTCCCTGTCTTCACCTCTTCAGCCGCCTGCGCTGTGCTCACTTGCCTGCTGCCACCACTGTTGCCGCAGGTGCCGCTCGGCAGCCTCCGCAGCCTGCGCCTGCGNCCCNGCACCGAANCRGCNGTGGGCGGCTTGCCTGCCTTCAGCAGCATGACGAGCCTAGCCNAGCCTGGATGTGTGCTGCCGGCAGGCCTCACCTGCCTGTCATCCCTCAAGAGCCTGGTGGGTGCAGCAAGCATGGGGGTGGTCAAACGGCTCTTGTCTGAGTTTGCCTGCTGCGCCCCCATGCATGCACTCAGAACTCCTCTCCAGTACGCGCAGGCCGTCTCGCTGCGTTACGATCAATCATCAGATGCCTATGTGTATGGCCTGCTGCGGCAGCTGACTTGGCTGACCAGTCTGGCGCTGATTGGGCCATACGAAGCGCCCCCCTGTGTGACAGCGCTCTGCCAGCTGCAGCGGCTCTGCCTGTTAGGCGAGGAGGCCGGCGATGATGTGCTGCCCGCGGGCGGCTGGATGCGTGACCTGCAGTGGCTATGCGTGCGCCCTAGTTTGGCCATGGCCAGCGTGGCGAATCTTGCTCAAGCCACGCGCCTGTCGCACCTGAGCCTATGGGACGCGCCGCGCAGACCTGCAGATCCAGAGCTGCTGCAGGGCTGGCTGGACTTGTGGCAGTTTGCTGCAAGCCACCCTCCCCTGCGCACCTTTGAGTGGACAGGCGAGTGCGTTCACGGGTGTCCAGAATACCCCTGCGTGGTGACCCCCGACGTGCTACAGGCCTGCGCGCGCCTTGCTGCCAAGCGGCCCAGCCTGCACATTGTGGTCCAGCCTGACGATTATGGCTGGCCGCTGGACGAGATGCTGACCATTCCCCCTTACGAAGATTTCTAGGCGACAGGGCCCCTCGCTCTCCTTCCCAGGCAACCCACATCCAACTTTCTTATGGCTTTCCTCTCCCCCTCTCAACGCCTCCCTCCAGATGCAGATCCTTGTTCTCACGGCATTATCTGCGTTGCACCAACCCCCACTGCATTCGATAACAAGACTGTTGTTGTTTTAGTCTCATGAGCCCCTCTCTGGCTCCGTGGACTGTATAGTTTGTGATGTGAGGATGTGAGTGTTTGCGCAGCTCTGTGCTTCCTGCCCTCCTCTCCTTCCTGCCTGCCCGCCAGCCTTGTGTAGAGAGTATGCGGTTCTGTGCTGCCCCTTGTCCTGCTACAGTTCCATGCACCTGTTCTTGCGGATCGTCTTAAATGCAACCAAATAAATGCTAACAGTGACCTGGAGCAGCTTGCATGGGAGGAGAGCGCAGGGCGTGGCCAAAAAAGGCAAGGCAGGTGGACGTCTTGTTGGTTGGCTTGCACTGAGTTTGGCAAGGGTCTGTTCATAGGGAAGAGGTGCTGCATGCAGCCTGTAGATCCGCTGCAGCCGAGTGTACAGGGGTGGCGCAGGTGGCAGCACACACAGCTGCGCCAGCACAGCGTGCACAGCTTGCCTCAGCGCGGGCCCAGCGAGTCGAGGAATCCGCTGGAGAGCGCAGCCACCACAATGCCTGCCGGCAGGACCACAAAGAAGCCGATGGCTGCGGCAAACAGCGGGGCGTTGCTGCGCTTCTGCTCCTGCACAGTGAGAAGCAGGCAGGCAGGGGGCGCGAGTTAGGAATCTTGGCAAAGCCAGCAAGGTGGGCGGCGCGAGGCTCCTCAGCTGGCTGTGCAAGGCATGGCACCTGCCGCTGGCTGCCGCTGCTGCTGCTGCCTCCCACGCAGGCAGCAGCACCCTGGCAGCCACAACTCTCTGAGCCCACCCACCTGGTTCTCCAGCTCATACGCCCGCCGCTGCTCCAGCTTCTCCTCTCGTGCCGCCTGCTTGCGGGCAGATGCTTGGTCGTTCATGCGGTCCAGTTGCGCCGCCAGCTGGGCCGCCTCCGCCGCAGTGAGCGGCTCGTCTTCGCCGCTGGTCTCAGAGCCGGAGGCAGCGGCCGCAGCGCGCGCGGCAGAGAGAGCCTGCTGGTATTCGGGCAGAGGCTCGCCGGACAGGCGCACGCTGATGGTGGCAGCGGCACGCCCGTCAACCATCTGCCGCACGTACTTGAGGGAGGCCAGGCCTGCAGACAAGGCAGCAGTGAGCTAAAACAGGTGTGGTTGGAGCGAGCACGTGGGTGACACAGCAGCCCATGCCACCCACACACAGGCTGCCTGCCGCCATCCGTACATGCATCACACGCAGACCATGGTCAGTCCGTGAGATTCAGCCATGCAAACAAACTCACCGTTAAGCTCCCACACCTCGCCGCTGCGCAGGGTGTCGCTCAGGCCCAGCAGTTGTTGGCCGGGCCGCACGCCTGCCTGAGCAGACGCGCTGCCCGGCTCAACCTCCTGCACAATGATGGCTGTGCCGCCGCGCTTGCGCTTGAGCGCCGTCAGTGTGACGTTCTGCTGGAAGTCGGCGGTGGGCAGCTCCAGGCTGCGTGGAAGGAAGGCAGATTTGCACTCAACACTGCACGCCACCACTGCTGCTGCGAAGGTTGAGTGCTCTGCAAAAGCTGGTCTGGCGCTGCCCCATGGACCAGGACACCGATGCAGCTGGTTCATGCCGTGTGTACAGGCTGAGCGTACCTCAGCCGCTTCTGAGCATCAGGTGGTGCCTGCTGCGCCGGAGGAATGTACGCGGAGCGGATGACTGCCTGCCTGCGGCCAGCGGCGCTGGCGGGGTGCCGACGGGGCAGGGCCGCGGCTGCTGCAGCACGCCGGGGCAGCGCACCGCACACTCCAGCGGCATGGATCGCCGTACAGGCGCGTTGGCTGAGAGCAGAGGCCATGTGGTAGCGCGTGCAAGACAGCCGGAGCGTGGGTGACAAGCGAAAGGCTGCGGAGGTCTGCGGGCAGTGGTGCAAACGACACGATGCACGTGTGATTGGGCGGAAACAGAGTTTGGAAGCCGATGGAGCTCTCCATTGGTGCCCATGCCACCGCCGTGCTGCGCCACGCTGTGCCGCCCTGACGCGAGTGCATCGAATCCCCCAAGCTTCTTGTGCAGCTGCAGTGGCCCCACTATGGCTCGCCTCATAGTGCGGCGCCCTTGCTGTTGATTAGCAAGTGTGTACAAAAATCAAATGTGAACAGAGTAGAGCAGCGTCACAAAAGCGAGGGTTTTGCTGTGAGAAGCAGAGCGCAAGGGGTGAGCGGGAAAAAATCAGCAAGACAGGCACATTTCTGGGTGGGCTGCTGAAACTTCATGGAAAGCCAAGCTGCCTTGCTAGCTGGTCAGTGCTAGGGGTCTGGCGCGGCTGCTTCACTCGTCCTTGAGCTTGGCGGCCGACGCCGCGCGGCGCCTGCTGTTTACGAAATTGCGCCCGATGAATTTAAGAATCTGTGTGGAGCAAGAGGGGAAATGGCTATGTCACACCAAGTACATGATGCAAGGCAGCGTGACCATGCGGGCTGCTTGCTGCTAAACAGCCACCCGTGACATGCATGGCCGGCCAAAGGGYGACCCTGCCTTGTCCTTCAGCTCCCAATCACACGCTCTGCCGCCCTGCCCACCACCCCGCTGCACCTCATCGATGAAGATGACGGGCAGCGAGTAGGCCAGCACCAGGGCCCACTCGTTCAGCGACAGCGGCACAATGGAGAAGATGTCCGCCAGGAAGGGCACGTAGCTGGAGCAGGGGCAGGGCGAGGTCGGGAGAGGAAGGGTGAGTAAGGGCGGTGATTTGCGCCAAAGCCATCTGCGATGACAGGCAACGGCGCAACTTGCTCCTAGCTGGCCGCATTCAGCTGCGGCGCAGCGCTTGCATACAGGCACTAGGCTCGCTGTGCAGCAGCCGCAACGGCCGGTCCACCCCGCCCCCCGCCTCACAGGATGAGGGCGTGCAGGCCGAGGGAGACGGTCATGGCCACCAGCAGCCAGGGGTTGCGCCACACTGGCATCTGCAGCAGCGACATGTCCTCCGACAGCGCGTTCATGGCGTTGCTGCAGCCAGGCAAAGGGGGGCAGGGCAGGGAAGGGGGTTGTTTGGTGAGGTGCATACGGAAGAGGGAGCAGAGGCATGCAAGGGCCATGCAGAGGTACTCTGCCGCTGCGCCCTGCACAAGGCGTTGCTGTGTCCCGGTGCAGCGCTGTGCAGCCCTTCAATGAAGCATGCCATGCACGGCAGGCCCGAATGCAGTGCAGTTCAGCACCAGTACTCACAGCATCTCGATGGCCACCAGGACGGACAGCGACAGGGTGGAGGCCTTGGCCTTGCCGGCCGTGAAGTAGTCGCAGGGGTGCTCAAAGGAGATGGTGCGCCCGCCCGCGGTGTAAGGCGAGGCCTGCGGGTGGATGTGGCAGCATGGTGGGACGCATTGGTGGCATTGCAGTGGACAGACATCAGCAGGAACCCAGGAGCGGTATGCAGCTGCTCCCTGTGGCCAACACATGATGTGCTGAGCTGCAGGGGTGCCACAGCTCGTCTGCTGCCCAGGTCGCCTGGCTTCATGGGCAAGCTGTGCAGGCCAGCCGCCCCAACCCACCTCAAAGCCCTTCCACTGGCGGCACGCCTCCCAGTCGCGCAGCTGCGCAAAGCTGATGGGGGTGTGGCCGTCCTGCACGCACAGCGCAGGGAGGCAGCTGGCATGGAGCGGATGAGCCGTTACGCGAGACAGGTTGCAGCACACAACACCCTGCAAGCCGTGCATGTGCTGCTGCAAGAGCTGCAAACTCCATGCTCCTTGCAAAGGCATGCAGAGCAGCGCACCTGGGACAGGTCGATGCCCAGGAAGGAGGTGGAGGTGTACCAGGTGGCAAAGGAGCCCACGGTGGCAAAGCCCACGTAGCAGCCCACCACCTGCAGCGGGCAGCACATGGGCATGGGGCAGGGAAGCAGTCAATGCACTCGAATAGGTGCCAGCTATGCAACAGCACACCAGACAACCGCCATGTTGCCATGGCGGCTGCTGCGCAGCACATGGGTCCAGCAGTGCGCAGCAGCAACCCACCAGCCAGCGGAAGAAGATCCAGGGGGTGATGAAGTGGTCGTCGGCACGGCGCGGCGGCTGCAGGCGAGGTGGCAAAGGAGGCGCCAGTGAGTGGCACATGCCAGCCATGCCAGCCAACTCACTGGTGGCACATGCCCACTGCAGACCATGCCACGCCATTACGATGTTCATGTCATGTCATGCCGTGCCACGCCAATGCCATGCCATGTGACGCCATGCCATGCCATCTGACGCCCATGCCATGCCATGCCATCGACGCCCATGCCATGCCATGCCACGCCATGCCACACATGCCATGCCATGCCACACCATGCCATGCCATGCCATGCCATGCCGCGCTGCCACACATGCAGTAGTGCACTTTCCCACATTCCAACCGCCCTTCCCTTCCCCCNACCTTGGTCATGATGTCCGGGTCGGCGGGGTTGAAGCCCAGCGCCGTGGCGGGCGGGCCGTCGGTCACCAGGTTCACCCACAGCAGCTGCACGGGGAGCAGGCCCTCGGGCAGGCCCAGCGCCGCGGCCAGGAANGATGGAGGCCACCTCGCCTGCAGGANGGGCGTAGGTAANTGAGAGGTGGTTAAAGAGCAGGAGAGCACACGGGGAGCTGGCACTGCTGTGACATCTTTCATCTCGTCATGCCAACGCTATGCAGCCAGAATGAAAGCGGTATGTGGCCAAAATAGTCCGCCTGGCCATGTTGGGCTGACCAAAGCCCACACTGATGCGCACCGATGTTGGAGGAGATCATGTAGCGGATGAAGGCCTTCATGTTCATGTAAATGGCGCGGCCCTCCTCCACCGCGGCCACCACTGCACAGCATGGTGTAGTGTCGCATGCCTTGCTGAGTCATGACAGCGCAGCAGCTGCTTATGTGGTGGGCATGGTGATGCAGCTGGCACTCATGACATGCAGGATGCATCCAGCAAAGCACCCCCAGGCTTCAGTGGTAGTGACAATGAGCAATGTTCCACATGTTGTGGATTCGGTTCTCAACAACGAATCATAGGTGCTACTCGTCATCAGCCAAAGGGGCGCGGGGCACATGGGATGCAGGCTAACCGACAGCACCCATGCAGCATGTTTCAACAATGGCAAACCCAAGTCCAAGATGGGCATACAATCGCTGACCCGACCAGCCCGCCTACTCCCCTGCAGGCCTGCTGCCCGCCCTCCACTTCACCCACCGGTGGCGAAGTTGTCGTCGGCCAGCACCATGTCGCTGGCCTCCTTGGCCACCTCTGTGCCGGTGATGCCCATGGCCACGCCAATGTCCGCCAGCTTGAGCGCGGGCGCGTCGTTTACGCCGTCGCCCGTCATGGCGGTCACCTGGGGAGGGTGGGCGGGCAGCTTGGAGCGGGGTTGAGACAGACTTTCGGGCAGACCTGTTGAGGCAGGCCGTAAAGCAACACGCCAACATGCACATGACTGCACATAACCTGCCTTGGCAGCTCTTTTCATCCCAACCGTCCGACTTCCCGTGGAGCGTGCCACAGCAGTCGCTCTTCACCCCCCTTACCTCCCCCATGTCCTTGAGCAGGCGCACGATGTCCTGCTTGTGCCGCGGCTCGGCGCGCGAGAAGCACAGGCCGCCCGGCTGAGTCAGCACGCGCCGCTTCTCTGAGGGGTGGAGCAAAAGGTGGACGGGATGGCATGAGTGGGAAACACACGCAAAGGGCTTCGCAGCACCAGTTCCGAGCAGTACACAACCAGTAGCAGCGTCCCATGTCCAAGTGTGCTCGTGGCCCAAAGAGGAGCCCCACCCACCTGATTCGGGCAGGCCGGCAAAGGCCAGGCCGGTCATGGAGTTGCCGTTCAGCGCCTCCTCGGCGGTGAACACGCCAATGGCGCGGCAGATGGCTGCAGGCGGGGAGGGTGCGTTCAGGGACAAACTCAGAGGCCAAGCTCGGGTTGTAGTTCACCAGCACCCTGAAGCCACCTCTGGCGTCTAAGCCCAATTCACTGAGGACACTTGCAAACTCTGCTTCTGTTCAGCATCCCGCCCCACACCCACCCTCTGCGGTCAGCTTGTTGTCCTGTATGGTTGGTAGAGAGGAGCGAGGAAGGGAGGAGCAAGTTAGTGGGGGCAGGAGGAGAGGCGCGAGCAGGGGTTGGGGTAATGACGAGCGAGGTGCTCTGGTTGCATTCTGTGCTATCCCCATCAGACCAATGCCACAACATCAGTACCAACCCAAACTCACTCCAGTGATGACCACCACGCGGATGCCCGCTGCGTGGCAGTCTTCGATGGCGGCGCGCACCTGCACAAGCGCAGGGCAGACCAGCCGGCAAGCGAATCACTAACAGCTGCATGCCCTTGCAAGGGCATGAAGACCCTGCAGCATCACCAGCCAACCATGAGCCCCATGTGTTTGATGCAGGCGGCAGACTCTCAGGTACAACCGCTCCAACAACCCACCTCGGGGNCNGGGGCGGGTNCCTGCAGGCCCGTGAGCCCCNNAGGAACACCAGGTCGCTCTCCAGCGCCTCGTACTNGGCTGGGGTCCGCCAGGCGCGCGTGGCCTGCACAGAGACCAGTCAGAAGCACGGGCAGGCAAACAAGTAAATGCGAGGTAGGGCGCGCAAGGCAGGCGCACATGGGATGCACAAGGTGGTGCGGCCATGATGCCACAGACAACATGGCCCCAATCACTTGGCCGGCCCGCCCTCCGCAGGCACATGCCCCCAGCTCCCCAGCTGCCCACCGCGGTGCCGCTCGCTGCCGTCGTAGTCGGCCAGGTCCCCCAGGTCGGTCTTGACGGCGCAGGCCAGCAGGCGCAGCGCGCGGCCGGCCAGACGGTCCAGCAGCCTGCAGGGTGGGTGCAGCGAGGGCGGCGGCCATTGGTGGTTGGCAAGCTTTGAAACGCTCGGCAAGACGCATGTTCGACAATAGCAGATACTGTCCTGCTCCACAGCAAACATTGCCCAGCTCCCTCGCCACCCTGGGCCTCACTCCTGCAGCTCGGTGCGCGCGGCGGCGCTCATCGGCACGATGCTGCCGTCGGCCAGCATGACGCGGGTGCAGCGCTGCAGCACGCACTCGGCGGCGCCCTTCACAAACAGCACGTTGCCGCCGGAGGAGCCGCCCTCGGACGAGGTGCGGGACAGCAGGGAGGCCAGGCGGCCGGAGCGGCGCGGCGTGGCGCCCACGGCGGCGGACGTGGTCACGCCGGCGCCGCTGGCGGGCGTGCAGATCACGCTCATGGACTGCAGTTGCAAGAGGGGAAAACAATAGAGGTGAACGGGTTCGTACGCAACAGGCAGGTGCAGGCCCATTAGCAACCTGGGCATGCTCGGCAGAGCAGCAGCCACCTTGCCACTGACCCTGCCACCACTACCCAATCCTGCTGCTCCACACACCTTGCGGTCGCGGTCAAACTCCAGTGTGGCCAGCTTGCGCCACTTGGCGGCGTGGTGCTGGCAGGCGCCGGTGGGGTGCGCCTCCGGGTCGGCCAGGCGCAGCGCACGGATGCCCTTCTGCGCCGCCTCACCCGCCACGCCCAGCTTCTCAGCCAGCACCAGCAGCGCGGCCTCGGTGGGCTGGCCCACCGCCTTGTGGTGGCCCGCCTTGAACTCGATGCGTGCGTCGTTGCACAGCGCGCACACCTCGGCCAGCGTCTGGTGGGAGGGTGAAGCAGGGGTGGAGAGTGTATCTGTTCAGTACGTGAGCAAGGACAACCGCACGCTGCAACAGCCTTTGGTGGACAGCGCACATACAGCAGTCGCAAAGCCGCCAGTCAGGGCCTCAAGCTGCCTGATGCTCACCTCCAGGTTGCGGTCCAGGCCCTTGAGGCCCACCACGCGGCCGCCGTCGGGGTCGTACGTGGAGCTGTGTGGGAGGGTTGCAGAGAATGCCGATGACATGAGACAGGAGCAGGGCTGGCTGAAAGTGCACAACGTCCAACTGGCACCATGGCGGACAGCACCAAGTCAGGAACAGCAGGGTGCTCTCACCCAGTGACCTCCCACTCGGTCAGCTCGCTCAGTGAGCCGCCATAGGCCGCCAGCTGCACCGCCGACATCTGGTTGGTTGTCAGCGTGCCGGTCTTGTCGGAGCAGATGACTGCGGAGATGTAAGGGCGCACACATGCGCGTGAGCACATGAAATTCTGCAGACAGAGTCTCCATAGCAGCTCCTTTGATCCCCAAGGCACCCAGCACAGTCCTGCTGCCCCTGTTGAGCAGCATCTCGCACCAGTGGTGCAGCCCAGGGTCTCCACAGAAGGCAGCTGGCGCACGATGGCGTTGCGCTGCAGCAGGTTGCAGGATCAGAGCACACATTAGGTGAACAGTCGGTCTTTGCCTGCTGGGCGTGCTTTGCGGGATTGTGACCAGTGTGGCACATTGCTGGTCACCATGAGGCAGGTATCAAAGGCGCCGCAGCGCACCTTGGCCATCTTGCGGGTGCCCAGCGCCAGGCAGGTGGTGATCACGGCGGGCAGGCCCTCGGGAATTGCGGCCACAGCCAGCGCCACGGCCACCTTGAAGTAGAAGGTCGCCTGCAGAAGCGTCATGTTGGGCATGTGAGGGAGCAATGTAAGCAGCGAGGCATGCCATGCGGCCTGCCCAGCCATCAAGCCTGCATAACATTGTGGCCAGCCTGCCGACCGCGCACCTTGGCGATGGAGAACTCGATGGTGGCGGGGTTGGGCACCCAGGAGCCGGGGTACGACTTCCAGCTGATGAAGTGCTTGTAGTTGATGAGCCACACTGGCGGGAGGTGATGGAGGGCATGGGTGGGTGACTCAGGGCTCACGGAAGCAGCAGAGCAAGTCAAGGGCAACTTCAGCAGACTAGCCAGCGTGCATTCCATTTTCGTAGCCACAGGCGAGCATGCGACAATGTACACCCTTCCCATTGCAGCCTGCACCTCACCAGCGATGCAGATGTAGAGGATGACCTTGGCCAGCGTCTCACCAAACTCGTCCAGCTTCTTCTTCAGAGGCGTGTCGTTGTCCTCCTCGCTCGCCTCCTGCAGAAGGAGAGGGTGCACAGACCAGTTGAAGCAATGTGCCGCCAGCGGCCAATTCTCAAGCACATGAAAATGCTCAATGACCAACACCAGGCATTCAGGCATTGCACACCAAAATCGCAGCCAAAACACAGGCAGTGCATCACGCCATACATCGGCCAGCAGGCCATTAACGCAGCACGCACCTGCAGCTGCTCCTGGATCTTGCCAATCTCCGTCTCCATGCCAATGCTGTTCACCACGCCAATGCATGCGCCGGACGCGATGCCGGTGCCCGCAAACAGCATGCACTCCTTGGCCTGGAGGCAAGGGGTCGGGGGGTGCACAACGGGTCTGCCTGCAGCCTGCGCCTGCGACCATGCAATAGCATGGCCAGCTGCAGCTCCACTCGAACAGTTCTAGCAGTACCTTGGGCAAACCTCCACCGCCAGCCCACCTGCAGCTCCACATCCTCCCCCTCAATGGGCGCCGCCGTCTTGCTGACCGCCACGCTCTCGCCCGTCAGCGCCGCCTGCTCGACGCGCAGCACAGCCGTCTTGAGCTGCAATGCAGGATGGCAGGTAAGCAAGGGGAGCGATGGGTCAACCTGCGATTGCACACAGCCTGCTTGCGGCGACAGTGGGTTGGGTACAGGCATAGCAGTTCACAGACACCAAACAGACACAGGCATGCAGCAGGCCCCCCACNACCAGGGCCGCACCTGCACGATGCGGATGTCTGCGGGCACGCGGTCGCCGGTGTGGATCTCCACAATGTCACCCGGCAGCAGCTCGCGTGCGGGCAGGTCCGAGATCTGGCGGCAGTGGGGTGCAGCACAGCGGTGGGTGAGGAATTACTAAACAAGTGGCGCAAGCCCGCCCGCTGCTTGCTTTCCACGCTGCAGGCAACGCCACCCTGCCTGCACCCAGCCACAGAGCCGCATCCTGCGCACCAGCTGGCCGTCGCGGAAGACCTTGGCGGTCTCGGCGGTCATCTCCTTGAGCGCCTCGAGCGCGTTCTCCGCATTGCTCTCCTGCCACACGCCCACCGCCGCGTTCAGCACCAGGATCAGCACCTGTGTGTCAGCATGGCCGGGTGGGTGAGAGATGGTCAGCAGAGGCAGCTGGTGCTTAGGCAGCCAACCAGCACACACGGCCAGGAGCAGAACGTTGGCGGGGCACATCAGTTGGGTGCAGGGCCGCCTTGACCAGCCGTGGTCCACCAGGCCTGGCAACTCACGATGACGAGTGGCTCCATGAAGGCGCGCACGCCCGACTCCTCGGGGTCATCCTCCACAAACGCCAGGCCAAACGACACGGCGGCCGCCAGCAGCAGGATCTGCAGGCAGTGCAAGTGGGTGGGCGGGCACATGGAGCGTTGCAGGGTGCTGCACCGACGGACGGCGGCTGGTGGCAGGCTGGCACTTGCAGGACAGACCAAAGTGTGCACTACTGCTGCAAATTGAATTGTGTTGCACAAATATTGGCCCCAACAGCAGCTGCACCCGCATCGCAGCCGGGAGCGGCAGGAGCGGCGGCAGGCGGCGGCAGCGGTCGGCGGCACCTTGACAAGCGTGTCGTTGAACTGCTCCAGGATCAGCTTCCACAGCGGCGTGGCGGGCGTCTTCTGCAGCTCATTGTAGCCGTACTTCTCCCGCAGCGCCTCCAGAGAGGCCGTGGGCAGGCCCCGCTCGACGCTGGCCACGCCGTGGTGCTGCAGCACCTCGGGCACCTCCCGGCTCCAGGCCGGAAACATGGCTGCCGCCGCAGCCGCGCCCAGCGACAACTGGCACTCCTGCCAGCCCCTTCTGGGTCGCTGCCGGCGATCACGGGCCGCAGATCGCACCACGATGAGTCGCAATGTGCAGGCCTAGCCTTCAGCGAGCCGTCAAACGCCAAATGCAGGGAACGACCTCATGCAGACCGGCGGGGCTCAATCAAAGCCGCCAGCCTCAATTGGGACCGCGATCGCTGCCCAGAGGGCGGGGAAGCAGCCAGGGGGAGGCAGCAAATGAGGGATGCCGCCGCCCGCCGCCCCGTTTCCACTGCCGCTCTCCGGCGGCGGGTCGCTGTCTGCGATGCGGGAACACCGAGGCACCCTGCATCCACCAGGCTGTGCCGACCATCCCTGAAGCATATCAGCTGTGCTGCAGGCACTGCAGTGGGGCGTAGCAGTGTGCCATACAGCCCAACCGCCTGGGCCTGGGCCGTGCAGCGACAGTGCGAGCGGCATCGCTCATGAGCCGCACCCAGTGGAAGGCAGATGCAGCTCAGTGCACTATTGCCTCTGTGGTGCACACAGGGTGGCAGGCACGATGCCTGCTCGCGCTCACTGCTTGCCAGCGTGTCGCTTTACAGGCGTGCCGCCCGTGTGCCGGCGACGGCGGGTGGGCCCAACCCCCTTCCCGGTCCGCTTGCACAGGAGCACCTGCAGCTGTGTGTCCAATGCACTGCGATCAAGGGCGCCCGCATTGCAGTGCACCCCGCCACTCGAATGGCTCATGCGGGCATTGCCCCCAGCAGGATGCCGCCTTTCATGCCGCTGCGGCACGTCGGCGCCCTCTTGCTGCTTGGTGGATTGGCCTCGGGCACGAGCAAGGTCAGTGCAGGGATTGGGGACGCGCCCACCAGCAAAGCCATCAGCGAGCCATCCAGAGGCAGCCCAACCAGCCTCCCCGCCCCACTGCTACAGGATCTGGAAGGGCCGCAACACCGTCACCATGGCTGACACCACCTTCCTGTTCACCTCTGGCAAGTGGTGGGGGGCTGCTGCATGGTGCGAGGCGCGGCGCTGGCCGGCGCACCGCCAGCCACCTCAGCCGGCTGAGCTGGGGGCACCCCGATGCGCGGGCGATGGCCGCCCGAGGGCTGCTGCAGCGCAGGGCGGCGCCACCGCGGCGCGGTGGCTGGCACGGGCACCCTGGACCTGCGTTTGTGCTGCTGCCCTGCTCATCAATCACCTGTTGCCCTTGACACCGCCCTTGTGCTGCAGAGTCGGTCAATGAGGGCCACCCCGACAAGGTGCGCTCCTGCGCTCCTGCTTGTTAGCGGCCCCCCGTTTGAATGCTCGAAACCGTAGCGGCAAGGGCGACGAATTCGAATGTGGCGGAGCACAGTGGAGCTGGGGGCGGCCTGCGAGCAGCACGCTCCCTGCCAAGCAAAGGCCCAGCACAGCCTGGACTCACCCAGCCAGCTCTAGGCAGCCGCAGCCTAGCATCACTGCTGCAGCGGCCCGCCGCGGCTCAACCGCCTCCCTCCTTTTCCGGCACCTCCCGCCTCCCTCTGCGCAGCTGTGCGACCAGGTGTCTGATGCCATCCTGGACGCCTGCCTGGAGCAGGACCCCGAGTCCAAGGTGGCCTGCGAGACTGCCACCAAGACCAACATGGTGCGCGGGGGCGGCGGCCTGGAAGGGCGCTAGTGCTGCAAGGTGCCCGACTGCTGGTTGTGAACCGGATGCATCAGGATTGAATGCATCAGGACTGAAGACAATGTGGTGCATTCAAATCAGCACATGTGATTCGATGCAAAGTTTTCAATGACCTGCGCAACAACCCTGGGCTGGCCAGTTCCCCCAACACACCCTCACCCCTCGTTCTGTGCTGTGCTCCGCCTGCCCCAGGTGATGGTGTTTGGTGAGATTACCACCCGCGCCAAGGTGGACTACGAGGCTGTGGTGCGCAAGACCGTCAAGGAGATTGGCTTCATCTCCGATGACGTGGGCCTGGACGCCGACAAGTGCAAGGTGGGGGCTCACAAAGAGGGTGGCTCTACAAGAATGCTTGAGCAATGCATCCCTGTGCATTGCCACTGCATTGCCACTGTTCACTCCGGCTCAGCTTGCTTTCAAGTGCTGCACCAGCCGGTGTGCTGGCAAGTAGGCTCTGCCTGCCAGCTCTGCTTGCTGCGAAATTCCGCATTCTGGCCCGGCTACTTTAATGAGGAGCAAGCCTTGCCTGCCAGCGCTGCAGCAGCGCGTGCAGCACAGGGTAGGAAGCCGGCCTGCTCAACCGCTCTGCTCTGCTGCGCCTGCANCCCTGCTCATTGGGAGCAGGTGCNTGGTGNCACCTGGRGGAGCAGTCCCCCGACATTGGCCAGGGCGTGCACGGCATGGGCACCAAGACCCTGGAGGAGATTGGCGCCGGCGACCAGGTGCGAAGGGGCAATGGGCAAGCAACATCAGAACATCGTCAGTGCGAGGAAGCAGCCTGCTTTGGGACAGGAGCAGGAACAGGAGGCTGCACCAGGACAGGAGGATGTTGCACCACCAACATGTGCCGCCTCTTCTAAGAGCTTGCATCTGCTTGCTTTCGCAACCGCACCGCACCAGCCAGCCCATCATTCAGCTCACTCTGCTCCTCTTTGTCCTTGTCTGCCCTCCAGGGCCACATGTTTGGCTACGCCACTGATGAGACCCCCGAGCTCATGCCCCTGACCCACGTGCTGGCCACCCAGCTGGGCTACAAGCTCACTGAGGCAAGCTGGGGGCACTTCAGAGCTAGCATGTTCCACATGCCAGCATGGTGTGCTTGCAAGCTGCTAGCACTGCCGCTGCTGGTTCATTACCTGCACTCCCCAGCTCCCTCTGCCTTGCCGCCAACCCGGCCTTGCCGCTGCCCCCGCCGCCGCGCGCAGGYGCGMAAGAACGGCACCTGCCCCTGGCTGCGCCCCGACGGCAAGACCCAGGTGACTGTGGAGTACAAGAAGGACGGCGGCGCGGTGGTGCCCCTGCGCGTGCACACCATCCTCATCTCCACGCAGCACAACCCCGACGTGTCCAACGAGAAGATCAAGGAGGACCTGATGGAGCACGTCATCAAGCCCGTGGTGCGTGGGTGGGGCNAGRGCGGGGTGGGGTNGGGGTNGGAGTGGGGCNGGCAGTGCAGTGCGGCAGTGCAGTGGGGCAGTGCATTGCGCTGACCTGCAACACAAGAGGGAACACGGCAGAAAAGCGCTGTTCTGGAAGGGTGGCTGGCTGTGTGCTGAAACAAGGGGAGATACGTCTGTGCTGGGGTGTACACTGCGCAGGCCACGTTGGTGCGCAAGCAAGGAAAGGATGGGCTGCAACTGCGACAAAGCCTCCCCTTCCTGCCTGCCGAGCCTGCCCGACCGCTGCGTTCCTCCCCTCTCATTCTGCTCTCAACAGGTGCCTGAGAAGTACCTGGACGACAAGACCATCTTCCACCTGAACCCCAGTGGCCGCTTCGTGATTGGCGGCCCCCACGGCGACGCCGGCCTCACCGGTGAGAGGCACTGGTGTGGCAGGGTCAAACAGCTGCCCTTGCTGCCTACCTGCCCTCCTGCTGCTTGTCTGGCTGCTTTCTGCCAGGTTGCTCGTTCACCCATGCCTGCCTGCCTGCCCTGCGCTCGCCTGCACGTGCTTACCATACAAATCTGCCCCGCTCCGCAGGCCGCAAGATCATCATTGACACCTACGGCGGCTGGGGCGCGCACGGCGGCGGCGCCTTCTCTGGCAAGGTGCGTGTGGTCCACTTGCGCTGCACCTGTCCTCTGGTGCTGCGCTCCTTCCATGGCTGCAGCGCCTGCATCTGTCCAGGCATGATGCAGCCACACAAGCTGGTTGTACCTTTGAACAGGAGCAGAAGTCACAGTCAATCACTCACGACCTCCCCTCTGCATGCCTTGCACCTCCACAGGACCCCACCAAGGTGGATCGCTCCGGCGCTTACATCGCCCGCCAGGCTGCCAAGTCTGTGGTGGCCGCCGGCCTGGCCCGCCGCTGCCTGGTGCAGGTGCGGCCCTCTGATGCATGCAAGCACATGCCGCATAGCATCGCATGCTGCTGGGGTTGAGGCTGAACAGATCAAATGCGGCAGGAGGGATTGTGTGACGGCACCCAAGGCTATCCACTTGCGCATGCCATGCCATGGCTCACACCCAAACGTGCCCCCCTCTCGCTGCCCAGGTGTCCTACGCCATTGGCGTGCCCGAGCCGCTGTCCGTGTTTGTGGACAGCTACGGCACCGGCACCATCTCTGACGCCGACATCCTGGCCAAGGGTGGGTGGTGGGGTGGGCGGCGTGGGGTCTCACGCAAAGTGTTGGCTATGTATTAGCAGTTCAACATGTAGCAGTGCCTAATGCAAGGGCTGCAGTCACAGGGGCAGTATCATTTTTGCATGCCGGCCTGCGCTGTATCCGTTGGTAGATGCCCCACGACTGCCACCGCTGACCGCCACCGCTCGCTTGCCCGTCTGCAGTCAAGGCCACCTTTGACTTCCGCCCCGGCATGATTGGCAAGGCCCTGGACCTCAAGCGCGGCGGCGACCGCTTCATCCACACTGCTGCATACGGTCACTTTGGCCGCAACGACCGCCCCGATGTGTTCACGTGGGAGAAGGTGCTGCCCCTCAAGGTGAGCGGCGCAGCAGGATACCGCCTGGGAACCAACACGCCATCCCTCCCACACATGTTGTGATGCAATGCTGGCCTGATCATCACACTGTATTCTTTGACCCTGCAGGACGCGTAAGCCAGCAGTGGACACGCCCAACCTTGCGGCACAGCGGCTACTCGTGCGGCCTGACTGCGGCGACGGAGCGCGGCGACGACCGAAAAGCGTGCCGCACCGCGCCCCGGCGCCCCCTCTCCCCTGCTCGCCTCTGCTGACTTGCTCCTCGCTGGCGCTCTCCATTTATTTGTTCCCTCTCTGTCCGCACCTCGAGTTTTTTGTGTTAGTTACACTGCGGTCCTCCACTCATGCCAGGATGGGAGGCGTGGGAGTGGGAGGCCATGGTAGGCACGTCGGCGGGCGGGAGCGAGGCATGCAAGGGCGCTGAACGCCCCAGCCCGTGAGGCGCCTGGGTCTGCCAGAGTGTTCTGGAGGCCACAGCCTTCTCGGTGGGCTTGGAATTGGTTGGTGGTGAAGCCCAGGAGGCCCCGAGTTCGAAAACGCCCGCCCAGCGCCCGCCGCCCGTAGCGCGCGACGCGGCATGAACCCCAAGGGGGGCCCCAGGCGGCGAACGGGCCTCCATCGTGCGCTCCTGCGCACAGTGTCGTCGCCCCGCAGCCTCAACCCGCGCGAGTTGACCACCCGGCTGTCCGGGCCCGAGGAGCCAGGCCGCCCCGAGCCGGGCGCAGACCCCTTGCCCCGCCCGCCGACCAGCCAGGCTCCCCCTGCGTCGCCTCGAGGTGCGGGGCGGCCCCCAGAGCCCTGGGGCCGCAGCGCGCGCCTTCACACGGCAGCAGCGAGCAGGCACGCTCAAAGCTGGCTGTTCGGGGATCGTGAGGCAGGGGCAGGCCAGGCAGTGGCCCGGCGGCCCCAACACCTAGGGCCAGCCATATTTGCCCGATAGCGTGCCCACCCCCGGGTGCCCCCCCCACGCCCGCCCCTGCAGCCCCTGCCGCCGCCTCCGCAGCCCGATGGAGGGCTCTCACGCGGCCCAGCAGCCGCAGCCGCCTCCCG
>JADXDR010000050.1:352376-385317 GCA_025026875.1 Chlorella ohadii | reverse complement strand
CACCAAGCTGCAGGCCACGCCCGACCGCGGCCAGCTGTCGCTCTGGCTGCTGCCCGACGACTCGCTGTCCCTCGTCTGGCAGTCGGCGGTGCAGCTGCCGCCCGCGGAGCTGGCGGCCGCCACGGCCAGCGGCGCCCGCGACAGCACCACTAGCAGCAGCAGCAGTGACAGCAGCACCAGCGGCAGCAGCGGCGGCGCAGCCAGCTCGCAGGAGCCGGAGCTGCAGCAGTCGTGCAGCGTGGCGGTGTGGGAGGAGCTGGCGCACTTCCCCGCCCAGGCGCACCTGCAGGACGACGCTCCTGGTGAGCCGGATTGACCTGCCAAGCTTGGTTGGGTGGCTTTCCGATTGGCTGGCAGGCTGCACAGCATGCAACAGTGCGGCTGGCATGCCAGTGCACAGCATCTGTGACTCTGCCCTCCATCCAATCTCACACATCATGCCCACAAACCTCCGCCGTGTTCCCCTTTCTGAGCCATGTTCCCCCTTGCTGACCTCTCCTGCCACCACTACCCTCCCCGCTGCAGTGGTGACCATCCACATGCTGCGCGGCGACGCCACCAGCCGCTCCTTCTACATCCGCGTGCGCGGCGACGTGGCGGAGGCAAACCTGGAGGCGGCCACGGCGGCGGTGCCGGACGCAGCTCGCCTGCTGCAGCAGCAGCGCGCCGGCAGCGGCAGCCCAGAGGCAGCAGACGCCATGGGCGCCCCCCGCATGTATTTCTGGCTCACAGACCGCGACCTGGGGCGGGCGGTGTACAGCCTGGGCCGCCTCAAGTCGCTGCTCAAGCGCCCGCCCACGCTGGCCAAGCGGTCGGGCGTGCCTGAGCGCCAGCTTGCGCAGCTGGGCGCTTGGGTCGCGCGCGCCGATGCGCTGGCGGCTGAGCAGCAGCGCCAGGCAGCTACGGCAGCCCAGCAGCAGCAGCAGCAGCAGCAGCAGCAGCAGCAGCAGCAGCAGCAGCATGAGGACGGCGAGCAGGCCTGGGCAGCGCCSGGTGCACCCATGGCGGATGCAGAGCCGGCGAGCAGCAGCTTGGGTGAGCAGCCTGCCACCACCCCGCTGCAGCGCTCAGCACCTGCCAGCCTGCGCGGCAGCCTCACGCCGCTGCTGCAGGCACCCACGGCAGGCCTCCTGCTGGGCCACACCAGCATGGCAGCCGCTGCGCAGGCGCTGCTGCCGGGTGCGGCTGGGCATGCGTCTGCGGCAAGCAGCGGCGAGGCGGGGCAGGTAGCCTGCGGCACCTCCACCGTCTCTGCCACCGCGGCAGCAGTTTACCAGGACCAGCGCTTCAACCTCATCTGCCCCTGCACCATTAGGCAAGCCTGGGGATATAGGGTGGGGCTGGGATGGGTGGGCGTGTCGGCCGGCAAATGCAGCTGTCATGCTGGACTTGGGCCCTGACGCCCATGCTCTGCATGTATGGCTAGCTTTGCATGCCTTACCTTGCCAGCTGACTGCGCCGCCCCTCCCTCCCTCCTCCCTGCAGCGTGGTGGTGGGCATGAAGGTGCAGGCTGCGGGCGGCGACCCCTCGCTGCTGCCCAGCGAGGCCTCCACCCGCGCCCGCTCCGTGGCAGAGCTGCAGGCCAAGTCAGCTGTGGACCGCAGCGGGCGGCAGCGCATCGAGGAGCGGCTGGCGGAGATGGTGATCCGCAACATCAGGGCGCAGCGAAACAAGGCGCGCGCGGCCCGCCAGCAGCAGCGCGACGCGGCCAGCCGCGCCGCAGCAGCGGAGCGGGCGCTGGCACTGGCGCGGCAGGCTTCGGGCCGCGCCACTCCCGGCAGCCCAACTGCGGCGGCGCCGCCGCCCTCGCCGGCACCTGGCGAGCAGCAGGAGGCGGCATTTGAGTGGATGCCCAGCACCAGCGCCAGCTCACGTGGGCTGTGCGCTGAGAGCAGCACGAGCCACATGGCAGGCCCAGCTGACCTGCTGCCGCCGGGCATTGCTGCAGCCCACAGCCGGCCCAGCAGCAGCAGCGGCACCAGTGCGGCGGCTGGCACCAAGCACAGCCGTGCTGGCTTCCCTGCCGCGGCTGCCGTGCCGCTGCCGCCGGGCGGGCGCGTCACAATCGAGAACCTGCACTCCCTGCTCAGCCCGCCGGCGCCTCAGGGCGGTGAGCTGGGCGGCCCAGCCCCGGCCGCGCCTGCAGCGGGCGAGGCGCCGCAGCTGTCGCCCGGCGCCTCTGTCAGCGTGGCTGACCTGGCAGACCTGTTGAGCAAGCAGAAGCTGGAATGAGAGGACGTAATCAAGCCCTGGCCTGCACCCGCGCCGGGGACCCCAAACCCTTGCATTCTCTGTGCTCTTTTGTCCATCCAAATCCAATTCTTGCATCCCTCTGTTGTTGGGCATGCTGCGCCCTGTACATCACTCTCGGCGATTCCCTCCCCGCCCCCNTTCCACATAACCTTCAATTACCTTTTGTTTGTTTGGCCCAACCTAACGCCGCCAGCCCTGTAGGAGATGGCAGCGCAATGCATTCCTTTCGCTTGTTTTGTCTCGCCCCGCGCCCTCTGCAGGCCACTGTCTGCCGCTCGCCTCTCCCCACCAATTTTATTCACCCCGCATGCTGAGAGCTTGCATGCACACACCCGCAGCCGGGCCCCAGCCCGTGGCGGCCCCAGCTCGTCAGTCAGCCTCAACCCGCATCTATAGCCCCCCTTTTCCACCCCGTCGCAAACCCACCGTCCCTTGGCACCCCAACCGCGCCGCGCCAGTGCACCAGTGCCGGCCCCAGTTTTGCAGTGTTTGGACCATGCCTCCCCGCCTCTTGTAATTGGACCAGCCAGTACGTGCAGTGTTACATCACAAGGGGATGACCGCCATACAGCTGCTGGCGAATGGCAAGCAGCGGGCTTGTGCAACGTGCTTAGACTCTGGCTGGCTTGGTCAGATGTCCACAATCACAAACACCTCTGCATCACCCGGCGTTTCGTTGATCTGCACAGCAGCATACAGCAGGAGAGTAGGGTGTGTGGCTTGTGCAGGCATAGTGCATACAGACCCTGCTTCTGCGTGCACACAACACACCAATCTGGACTCCCAGCTGCATTTGCCATCCAGCTGCAGCAGGGCTCAAGCTGTTCTGTCCACTGCCCCTCTGCCCCACCTGCATGGCTGAATAGGTGATGGCCTTCACCTCGGTGCCGCACACATGCCGCTGCCGGTCAAATGTTTCACCCTGCCTGCAGTTGGTGGGGCCGGGAGCACAGCGGAAGAGCGAGTCAAGGCAGCATGCACAGGAGAGGTGATCTGTCGTTTGCAGGCTCCACGAAGATGGGGCCATGGATGTGCTTGCAGCTGCCAAGCGGCCCTTCTACCTTTCTCCATCATCACCATCATCAGCAGCGGCAGAGGCAGCAGCGGCAGCAGTAGAAATGGCGGCAAGCGCACCCCTCTGCCACGATGCGCCAGTTGTCACGGTCAAATGTGGTGATGCGCAGCTGCTTGGCCACAAAGAACTCGGTGGCAAACGCAAAGAGCAGCTCGTCCAGGAAGTTGAACAGCAGCGACTGCAGGTCGTGCCCCTCCGCCTCGTACGTCCTGCAGGCAGAAGCGCAGGCAGGGTGGGAAATGTCGTGATGCCGGTGCCGGCGCAAGCCACGCACAGTCACAGACATGTGCATGCATAGCTTACATGTGGCTCTCGGCAGGCACTGCTGTGCTGGCGCTGCGCAGCTGCCATGCTGTGTTGCGGTGCAGCGCACCGCGTGAGGGCGGGGTCGATGCCGATGCCCTTGAGCGGCGTCATGTAGTTGAACATGCAGAGGCCCACGTTCTCAAAGGCTTCCCGCAGCGTCTCGCCCCCTGGATTGGGCAAAAAAGGGTGCAGGCGGGAGGGTGTGCAGCTGCGGCAAGCGGCGGAGTTGAGCGACAGGCTGGCCACAGCAGCGCTGCGGCGGAGCCACAGGCGTTCATGCAGCCGGCTGGGGGGAAGACAGGCACAGCTGGTGGCTGTGCAGGTGCTCTCCCAGCCCCAGCAGACACACTGGTCAGCCAAACCCCAGCTCACATGCATGCAGCTGCACGTCGGCCGTGTGGTCCAGGTCTGCATGAGTGAGCAGGTGCAGACCAGCTTGTTGGACATGCACCGCAGCCCGGCACATGCAGCAAGCACCATCCCAATGCATGCATTGCCCACTCACACTCAAACTTCTGGCCGTTGACGGCCGCGGAGCGGTAGGCAGGGAGGTCGAGCTGCGCCGCCGCCGGAGTGGCATCGCCGCCCTCGCCGCCCTCACGCTGCTGTTGCTGCTGCTCGTCTGCCGGTTGCTGCTCACCGCGCTGCGCCTCTGCATCCTGCTGCTGCTGCTGCTGCTGCTGCTGCTGCTGCTGCTCGCCCTGCTGTTGAGCAGCTGGCGGCGCTGCCGCAGTGCCGCTGTCGGCGGCGGCTGCTGCCCCCTCGTCTGCTGCTGGCGCGCCGCCCGGCGCATCTTCAGTCTTGGCTCGCTTGGCAGAGCGCCGTTCCCTGGGGGCGCGCTGCGGCAGCGCCTCGCCTGCAAAGTCCTGCATTGCCGCTGCCTGGAGGGGGGCGGCTGGGTGTCGTGGGCAGCTTGGATGGATGGTTTAGGGCATGGATCGCACGATGCATGCGTCAAAGCGGCCATCGCTCTCCTTAAATGCAGCGTCATGCGGAGGAGTGAGGTGGCCCGTGGGCCCCCGTGCGACCGCTTGTTCAACGCCCCACTGCACAGTTGAGGTCATCCAGCCCCCCAGCGCGGGCAGCCGGAAGTGGTGGGGCTCAGGAAACTAACTGAACAGAGGAGACGCACAGGAGACGCTGCTTGGGGCGGTCAAAGCTGGCTCTACAGGCCGAGGCGCCGCTGGGCGGCTGGCAGGCGCCGGGCCAGCCGGCCCCCGTGCTGACGGCGAGGCCGGCTATGAGCGAGGAGGCCCAGGAGCAGCCCGCCTCCTGCTCCTCCAGCGGAGGCGAGTCCACCAGCACGCAGGGAGAGCGGCTGGACGACTACTTCGTGCGCCACAAGGTGGGCGCCTTCCTCCGCCCGCGCCCGTGCGCCGCCGCTGCCGCCGCCCGCCAGTACTGCAGGCTGATCCACCACCGCTGCTGCCCATCCCGCCTGCTGCTGCAGCTCTCCAAGCACGACACGCTGGCCGGGCTGGCCGTCAAGTACAATGTGACGGTGAGCGCACCGCCAGGCCTGCCGGCCGGCTGCCCGGACAGCTCCCGCGCCGCGGTTGCGCCCTTCCGCAGTGGCCGCCTCTCACCAAGCCAGCGCTGCTGTCTGCAAACCACGCAGGTGTCTGACATCAAGCGCGCCAACGGCTTGCTGGCCGACTCGGCCATGTTTGCCAAGGACACGCTGCTCATCCCCACTCGTCCCCTGCCCGTCGGGTGCGTACCACCGCCTGCCTGCCTGCCTGCCTGCAGTGGGGCGGGTGAGCTGCAGCAATGGGCTGGTCATCCTGGGCCGCCGCTGCTGGCGCGACTGCAGGCAGCTGCTGGTGCATCTTGTATCCACAATTACCAACTGCTGCAGCTGTGCACTGCCCACGCTACTTGCCGCAGGCCCGAGTACTCCACATGGGCGGGCATGATTGTGACGCATTACGGCCGGCTAGGGGGATCAGCGGGGGACGAGGCCACGCCCAGCGAAAGCGCAGACATGCACGCCGCGCACTTCTCGCAGACGCGGGCCATGCGCCAGCTGCGCGGCTACTACAGCACCGGCCCCTCGCGCACGCAGTCGCCGCAGTACGGCTCAGGTGCGGTGCTGCGGTGATGTGGCTTGTGCAATTGCTGCTGCAGGATGCCTCAATGCAGCAGGAGGCTTCAATGTGGCAGGAGGCTGCAAAGCTTGACCATGCCTTGGCAGGCATCTTGCACAGCATCTTTCACGTCCTTCAGCGCTGGCCTACTGCAACCTTTCCCTGCCGCCCACGAATGCAGACGACAGCGATCGGCACCACTTGTTTGCGGGCGGGTGGGGCAGCCCCAGCCGGCGGGGCGCCGGCCCGCAGCAGGTGGAGCTGATGGAGCGCAGCGCGCCGGCGGCTGCCGCCACCTACATAGAGGACCGGCTGCGGCGGCGAGGGCGCGGCGACTCCCAGCAGGACGACCTGCCCGCCAGCAGCAGCCAGGTGCTCGCGGATGGAGAAGAGGGGGGCAGTGGGGCAGGCAGCAGCAGCAGCGGGGCGCGAGGGGCGGGGCCCGGCGGCGATGSCGGCCACTTTGMGATGCTGCAACACCGGCCAGCGCTGTTTGGGAGCGAGGGCGCTGCGCTGGTCAGCGCCGGCGGGCGGCAGCTGACGCAGTGGAAGGAGTCGCTGCTGAAGAAGCTGAAAAAGGTGGGCTGGCAGCCAGGTCYGCCGCAGGGCTGCCTTGCATGGTTTGGGTGTCAGCAGAGCCCGGCTGCCGCTGCTGCTGGTTGGCACACGCACAGCTCTATCTACAACAGGCAGCTGCCCTGCCTCGGTGCTGCAGGTGGCCAGCCAACCAGCGCTGGTGCCGCCTCCCGGAGCTTCAACCAGCCTGCAACAGCTGGGCCAGGCAGCAGTGGCATCTGCGCCAGGCGGGGGCAGCGCGGCAGCTGGCGACAGTGCCAACAGTCGCACGCTGCCGGAGCGGCCAGGCGTGCGGCAGCGGACGTCTGGCGGCGGCGGCCCCAAGGCCGACTGAGACGTGTGCTGAGCGAGCCGCCCATTCAGCCCTTGGCGGTACTGTACTTGTGTGTGTTGACTTTCTGACAGCGTGATGCTCTTTCATTGCCCTTATTGCGCCGTTCCAGCCGTCGGTCCAAAACTGCTCCCTGCCCGCCGGCCCGCCATCATGAGAGCGGCGCCGTGCCACAGACTGTGGACTGCGAGCCTGGGCTACACCTTGGATGTAATCAGCCCCAGGGTGCCTGGAGGGGGCTAGAGGGCGCGAGGCCTTCCGGGCCGTGGGGTGGCCATGCGAGCGGCTCGCACGCTGAGCGGCGTTCCAGTTGTTTCTAGGCATGGCCGCCCATCGCCCATTTCTCCGCGCCGCGGCCCGCTCCAGCCATCCTTCGACTTTGCTTGCAGTCCATCAACATGCAGCAGAGCCTCCAGCAGCACCGCGGCCTGGGCGGCCAGGCGGTGGGCGGCAGCCGCAAGCCGACCCCCCTGAACACACGCGCGGCATTCAGGCCTGCCTCTGCGGGCAGGCGCAGCCGCCTGCGGGTGGTGGCGGAGAAGGTGAGAGCGGTCGGGGTGGGTGCAGCGCCTTGCCACCACGTGCACCGCCGGCCCCGCGGCCCGATCGCCGCTGCGGGTGCACAATTGTGGCGCGGCGAGGCTGCAGCCGGGCGCTCCAGCCTGCAACCTCCCACTGCGCCGCGCGGGGCTCACAAGGCCCGCCCCCGCGCCCCAGGCGGCGCGCCAGATGCATGGCAGCGCCATGCGAGCGCAATGCGCGTGCCGCTGCGCCCAGCAGCGTTGGTGGCGGCGCCGCCGCCCGCGCCGCCGCCGCCTGTTGGTGCCTTTGCGTGCACGTGCGTGCAGCTGCACGACGGCTTGCTGACCGCCCTGCCGCCCTGCCCATTCCCTTGCTTCCCTCCTGCAGGTGGTGGGCATTGATCTGGGTGAGTTTAGGGGCGCGCGCACAGCCGTTGGGCGGGTGCCTGCCGTAAGCTGCCTGCCGTCCATATTGGCCCGTCCGGCAGCCTACCGACCGGCCCTCATCTGCCTTCTCCGCCTGCAGGCACCACCAACAGCGCAGTGGCGGCGATGGAGGGTGGCAAGCCCACCATCATCACCAACGCAGAGGGCGGCCGCACCACCCCCTCTGTGGTGGCCTTCACCAAGACGGGCGACCGCCTCGTGGGCCAGGTGCGGCATGGGGCGCTGTTCTACTTTGCTGCGGCCAGGCGTGCTTGGCAGGGCCTGCCAGCTTGATCAGCTGCTGTCTCGGTAGCTTAGCAACATGGCAAGGGAGCGCTGGGTGTGCTGGCCGCCTGCACAGCCCGCCACATCTGGCAGCCTCCGGCATGTGCCGGATCGCTGGTACTGGAAGTGGCGCCGCTTGGTGGCGGGACGGCACCCCAGCAGCTTGCAGCACGCTTTCCTGCTGGCTATGCAGCATGGCTGAGCCCCTGCTGTTCTGCAGCAACCTTGCGCATGTTCACAACTCCTCCATCAATAACCTCCCGCCTCTGCTGCCGCCCGCCCTTGCCCCTGCAGATTGCCAAGCGCCAGGCGGTGGTGAACCCGGAGAACACCTTCTTCTCCGTCAAGCGCTTCATCGGCCGCAAGATGTCGGAGGTGCAGGAGGAGAGCAAGCAGGTGCCGTACCGCGTGGTGGCCGACGGCAACGGCAACGTCAAGATTGCCAGCAGCAACGCCAACAAGGAGTTTGCGCCCGAGGAGATCTCCGCCATCGTGCTGCGCAAGGTGGGCCAGGTGTTAGGGGGCCAGGATCAGGGCAGCCCAGGGGGAGGAGTACGACAGCTCAGCCATCAAGCATGCGCGGGCCATGCCTGAGCATGTGATTTGTAGTGGTTGCATGCGCTGCATGGCGTTGCAAGTTCGCTTGGGTTGTGCTCACTCCAGCGCCCACCACCACTCGCTCCCCCCGCAGCTGTCTGAGGACGCTGCCAAGTTCCTGGGCGACAGCGTGAACAAGGCGGTCATCACCGTCCCCGCCTACTTCAACGACTCGCAGCGCCAGGCCACCAAGGTGCGCCGCTGGTTGTTTAGGCTGGCGGTGAAGCAGAGGGACGGTGCAGAGTGCACTGCTGATGCAAGAGTCACGCCAGCGCGGGCTTGGGGCTTTGTGTTAAGCTGTTACTCGAGTGCGTCCCCTGCTCATCACCTCACCTTGCCTTCCTGCTCGCCCTTCCTTCCTCTCTCTCTCCCGCAGGACGCCGGCAAGATTGGCGGCCTGGAGGTGCTGCGCATCATCAACGAGCCCACCGCCGCCTCGCTGGCGTATGGCCTGGACAAGAAGAGTAACGAGACCATCCTGGTGTTCGACCTGGGCGGCGGCACCTTTGATGTGTCGGTGCTGGAGGTGCGGCGCTTGGCTGGGCGGGGCGGTGGCTGTGGGAAGCAGCAGAGCGTAGCACGCCTCATGCCATGGTTTGCCGTGGTTCGCAAGGGTCCTCAATACTGTCCTGCGTCCGTGCTTTTTCCCCCCACAGGTGGGCGATGGCGTGTTTGAGGTGCTGTCCACCAGCGGCGACACCCACCTGGGCGGCGACGACTTTGACAAGCGCATCGTGGACTGGTGAGGAGGAAAGGGGAGGGGATGAAGGGGCGATGGATCTGCCGGTGGCAACAACGCCGGCCTGCGCTTGTGCTGCTGGGCGGCTGTGACGCATTGCAGTTTCATGTGCTGCAAGGACTGCAGCCCAGCATATCAGGCAATCTTGGCTGTTGACCGGTGCTGCTGCTGTTGCTCAAAGGCTGTGTGTTTGTTCCCCCGCCCTCCCACCAGGCTTGCTGAGGACTTCCAGAAGGCGGAGGGCCTGGACCTGCGCAAGGACCGCCAGGCCCTGCAGGTGCGCACGCACAGAATGCACAGTTGAATCAGACTTGCTTGGCCTAATGAGGCAAGGCAGTGCTGATTGAGGCGCGCAGCTGCCGGCGCAAGTGGGGCCCATCTTCATGCAACATTCGTTCAGCTTCACTCATCTCCACCCCCGCCCCCGGCCACCCCGCTTTTGCAGCGCCTGACCGAGGCCGCTGAGAAGGCCAAGATTGAGCTGTCGGGCACCAGCCAGACCTCCATCTCCCTGCCCTTCATCACCGCCACCGCCGAGGGCCCCAAGCACATCGACACCAGCCTGACGCGCGCCAAGTTTGAGCAGCTGTGCGCCGACCTGCTGGAGCGCTGCCGCATCCCCGTGGAGCAGGCGCTCAAGGTGGGCAGGGGTCGGAAGAGCAGGAAGCGTGAGAGAGGAGCAGCTGCGGCCCCTTAGTGCCCTGGAGTGGAGGCAGCATCATTGTGCGTTCTTGCTGCACACACTGTTTGCCCTCCCCCTCAACCACCTCCCTCCTCCCTCCTCTCCCCCCTCCCTCCCTCTCCCTCCCATCAGGACGCCAAGCTCAAGTACGAGGACATTGACGAGGTCATCCTGGTGGGCGGCTCCACCCGCATCCCCGCCGTCCAGGTGCACACATCGGTGTTTGCTGTTTGTGTACATGCCACTGTGTATGTATGTATTGGCGCCATGCGCACGTCGGGTGGAGGCAGGCTGTGCGGCCAGCTGAACAGTGTTGAGCGTGGAGCGGCTGCCATGCAGCGCCCTCTGTACCAGGCTCCCAAGCAAGTGCATGTTTGCATGCAGACCACTCACCGGCCTGGCTGTGCTCCCTCCCTCCCATTCTTTTTGCCCGCAGGAGCTGGTTGAGAAGATCAGCCACAAGAAGCCCAACGTGACGGTGAACCCCGACGAGGTGGTGGCCCTGGGCGCCGCCGTGCAGGGCGGTGTGCTGGCCGGCGAGGTGAGGCGGGAGGGAAGGGGCAGCAGCTGGGGGCACAATGGGGGCAGGGGGTGAGCACCCAAGGCAAGCAGTTGACTGAATGGGGCTTGCTATCAGACCTGTCCTGCACCCTTCTACTTGCTGGCCACCGCTCCTCACGCCACCGCATCCCTCCCTCCCCCTGTATATCTTTGTGCGTAGGTCAGCGACATTGTGCTGCTGGACGTGACCCCGCTGTCGCTGGGCCTGGAGACCCTGGGTGGCGTGGCCACCAAGGT
This sequence comes from Chlorella ohadii, assembly GCA_025026875.1. NCBI lineage: Eukaryota > Viridiplantae > Chlorophyta > Trebouxiophyceae > Chlorellales > Chlorellaceae > Chlorella > Chlorella ohadii. The sequence goes on along the minus strand of JADXDR010000050.1, from coordinate 374,640 downwards.
GCGCTGCGCAAGCAGTCGGAGCCTGGAGTTGTGTGGAAGCAGGCGGTTGCCACGGTTGTTGGTCTGTGACATCCCAGCTGGGAGCCCCTGCTACCGCCCAGATAGGTTGCTGACCATGACCTGTTGCTCCACCCGTCCCTGCAGGTCATCCCCCGCAACACCACGCTGCCCACCAGCAAGAACGAGATCTTCTCCACCGCCGCCGACGGCCAGACGAGTGTGGAGATCAACGTGCTGCAGGTGGGCTGGGTTATGAGACCAGGAGGGCAGGCGGGAGGGCAGGCTGGAGAGGAAGCGGGGCGGGCTCGAGGGCCCGAGTCTCCTCTGCAGACAGATGCCGCCAATGGCGCACGTCATGGCACTACCATCCCCAACTTGCACCACCACCACCACCACCCTCGCCAACCGCAGGGCGAGCGCGAGTTTGCGCGGGACAACAAGTCGCTGGGCACCTTCCGCCTGGACGGCATCCCGCCCGCGCCCCGCGGCGTGCCCCAGATCGAGGTGAGCGCCTTGGGTTGAGACTGCATTTGACGTCTTGAGCTTCTGCAGCGCATGTGGCATGTGTGCAACTGTGCTGCTGCTCTGCATTCCAGCAGCTACAGCTGCTTGGAGCAGCAGCCCTGGCCTGTTCTGCTGTGGCCTTCGCCTCACCCCTCTCCCCTCACCCTCTCTGCCCCAGGTGCGCTTCGACATTGACGCCAACGGCATCCTGTCCGTGACCGCCACTGACAAGGGCACCGGCAAGAAGCAGGACATCAAGATCACGGGCGCCTCCACCCTGCCCTCTGACGAGGTGGAGCGCATGGTCAAGGACGCGGAGCGCAACGCCGAGGGTGAGCGCTGCGGGGTGTGGCCGCTTGAACCTGTTTGCGCCTCACGGTTTGTGGTGCCGTCTTTGCGGTGCTGTCTGCGCCTGTTAGAATCACAGCTGGCTGCGTGGAAGGTGCCACCAGAAGCCTGCCAGCTGCCGTCACACCCTCCCCAACCGTGCCTCTGCACTTGCCCAATCTCGCTCACCCCTGCCCTTGTTAACTGGCCCCCCACCCTGCAGACGACCGCAAGGCGCGCGAGCTGATTGACACCAAGAACCAGGCCGACTCGATGGTCTACCAGACCGAGAAGCAGCTCAAGGAGTTTGCCGACAAGGTGAGGGCGGACAGCCAAGCAGTTCAGGGGGTGGGCAGGCATCCGATCATGGTTTGGCAGGCTGGCACACCTTTCAGGGCTGGGCACGGGCTCCCTGGACACGGGCCAGCCCACAGCCAGTTGCATGGCTGGCCCCGCTGCCCCTGCCCCTTGTAGTTCATGCCTCACCGCCCCCGCCATCTCTGCCCCTCCCTGCCTGCCCGCCAGGTGCCTGAGGATGTGAAGACCAAGGTGGAGGCCAAGGCCAAGGAGCTCAAGGACGCCATCCCCACCGACGATGTTGGCAAGGTGCGCCGCCGCTGTGGAGAGCCGTGCAGCGCTGTGTGCACAGCTGTGTAGAGCTGTGCGCAAGGCTGTGTAGAGCTGCAGAGTCGCAGGGGCTGAGTGGTGCAGCTGGTAGTGCCGGGCAGCGGCAGAGTGCAACTGCAACGCAGCGCCTGGCATGCATTGCTGCGCTGCGGGCATGCCACAGCCGAGCCATCGGCCTCCCACTTGCCTCGCCCCCTGGCTCACTCCCGTCCTGCCCCCACCTGCCCCCTCCCTCCTCACCCTAACAGATCAAGGCCGCCATGGAGGAGCTGCAGAAGGAGGTGATGTCCCTGGGCCAGGCCGTGTACGGCCAGGGCCAGGGCGGCGCGGCGCCCGGCGGCGAGGCCGGCAGCGGCGAGGCCGGCAGCAGCGGCAGCGCGCCCAAGGGCGACGACGTCATTGACGCGGAGTTCAGCGAGTCTGACAAGAAGCCCTGAAGCGGCTGTTCTCAGACGGCCTCCTGAGGCGATTTTTGCGCTTCGGAGGTGACTCGTCCTTCCCCCAAAGAATGCCCCACCCTGGCGCTTTACCCATCCTTCTCAACCCCAAACCATTTTCTTCAGCCGGCGCCCCGTGGCACGCCTGCCCCCAAAACTGCTGATTGTGCTCCCAAATCAGACGCTTCTCAGTGCTTGCCCTGCCCTGACCCCCGCATTTCCTCTATTTCGTTAGAAAAGGCAGCATGATAGATGGCTCGGCCTTGACTCCTCCCTCGGAACCATGTGTAACCTCAAACACGCATGCATGGCATTCAACAGCGCACAGAGAGAAGGAGGGGTGCACACGCAGTGGAATGAAGCAGTTGAGAGATGCACAGGCAGACAGCCTGTCATGACCGGCGCTGCCTCTTCCCTGCCTTTTTCTNCGGGTTGCTTGCTGCGTCTGCGCCCGCTGGCACCCCGNTGCGCTTCTTTCCTGCCTGTGCCGTGGCTGCTGCTGTGCGTCCTGGCCGGCCCNGGNTGCTGCTTGCTGGCNTGCCCTGCCCCGGCTCAGCCGTCGCTCTGCCCTGCCGGCGCCCCTGCTGTGGCTGTTGCTGCGGGTGCGGCTGCTGCCGCTGTTGCTCCTGCCCATGGCCCGCTTGCGGCGCCTCCCGCACAAACTGCTGCACAGCTGCACACATGCCGCGCTGCGCTGCTGCTGTACGCGCCGCCCCATCCTTGCCGCCCACCTTGAGCCCATGATCCCCGCCCTCCACTGTGTGCTGCTGCCAGGCGCAGTCGGGCGGCATGCCTTGCAGGGCCGCGCCCCACTTGTGCTGGTTGGAGAAGGGGTCCCGATCTCCCCGTACCAGCAGGGTGGGGACATGCAGCTGGTGCAGCAGCGTGTCTCGCAGCTCATCTGGCTTGCCCGGCGGGTGCAGCGGGTAGGAGAGCAGCAGGCATGCCGCCACCGGGGCCGCCGCCGGCTGCTCGCCTGCCAATGAGGCCGCCAGCCGGGCGCCCATCGAGTGCCCTGCCATCACCCAGCGCTGCACATGCTGCAGGCCGGGCAGCGAGGGAGCGGCCGCTAGCAGCGCCTGCGAGGGCGGTTGGGGCCATGGCAGAGCGGTTGCGAGGCGCGTGCTGCGTGCCAAACGCCATGGCAGCCAGAGTGCATTGATGCCTTGCCCAAAAGGACGGCTGCCCCTCACCTTGGCCACTTTGATGCGGTGCTGCAGCGAGCTGCCTCGAACGGTGAACCGCAAGCAGGGCGCCCCTCCTGCTGCACAGGCGGAGGCGACGGCTGGCAGGTAGCCGCTGGATGCGTCCCCGCCCGCTCCGTGCGCCAGCAGGACGGCTACAGGCTGTTCAGCATCACTGCTGGCATCTGGCAGGTCCAAAATCCAGGGGATCGGCTTGTTAACCCCTGCAGGAGGCTGGAGGACGCCCTCCTGTCGGGTGGGCATTGCAGCGAGGAGGGTAGAAGGTGTGCCCCTTTCTGTGTGATCAGGGCAGCAGCTGCAATGAATCAAAGGGTTGCAGCAGGCTCGCGGTGCGCAGCGCAATCCCTTCCTCCCATGCAGCAGGGTTCATGCTTTCCCTTCGGCTTTACAGGCGTGCGATCACCCCACCGCCTCATTGGCACGCACTTGTGGCAGCTGCAGCGCGCCCTCGTGCAAGGCTGCTCGGGAGAGGGTCTCGCCCCGCCGCCTCAGCCGCCTCTAAGCAGCCGCCTGTCGCTCTGAAGGACTTGTGGAGCCCCTGCAAGTAGTCTACCAGCTCCTGGCAGCAGGGGGCAGCAGTGTCAGCTGGACTCGAAATGGCTCAGTTCAGCACTGCCTGTCGCACCGCCTGCGTGCGGGCCCTGTGCCCCAGGAGCCTGCACGTGCGGGCAGGGGCCGCCGGCGACAAGGAGAATAGAGCCCGCCCGCCGCGCAGGTAGGGCGGCGGCAGCCGTGGGCGCCGGCGATTCGCTGCCTGCAGTGTGCTGCCCTGCTGCTCCCCAGCCGACCGCATTTGCTGTAACCACGCCACTACTCACTGCAGGTCACCCAGCAGCAGCAAGCCGCGCAGCCGGGCGGGGGCTGAGCGGGCGGTGAGCAGCAGCTTGGCTGCGGCACGTGCCGAGCCGGCGCCGGCGGTGGACAGCGCAGTCAACGACAGCGAGGGCGCCTGTGGGCCAATTGGCTCCACGCCGCATCGCTCCATTAGCGTGCTCAACCGCTACCGCGCCCTGCTGCTGGACAGCACCTACCGGCCAGTAGGAGTGACAAATTGGCAGCGGTGAGGGGCGGGGAGGGATGGCGCATCATGTATCACTGGCTGTCCGGCTGCTGCTGGCGCTGGCGGGAGCACTGGAGATGTCCACCCCCGTGCCTGCTGCCCTCCCAAGCAACCGTTGTGCCCTGATTCTGACGCCCGTGCCAGCCATGTACTGGGGTGTCGTTTAGCAGTGCGCCACAGCGCCGCACTTGGTGCACCTACCCCTGTGCACCTGCACCCCGCCCTCCCCGTCAAAACAACCGCGAATCAGAAACCCTGCTGTCCGCACGCCCCCGCTCCACCCGCAGAGCCGTGTGCCTGGACCTGGCGGACAAGGCCGACGTGCTGGAGTACTATTCAGAGGATGTGACGGTCCGCAGCGTGCGGGAGGAGTTTTACCTGCCCGCCGTGCTGCGCGTGCGCACCCACCGCTCCAAGGCGCAGCACTCCGTGGTCAGCCTGAGCCGCACCAACATCCTGCTGCGCGACCGATACCAGTGCCAGTACTGCGGCAGCGGACGCGAGCTGACCATCGGTGGGTGGCTGGGCGGGGGATGGCCGGGTTCGATCGGGCAGGGACGATGGGCGTGCGGGCAATTAAGTCTTGGACTTGAGCAGGTTGGTCGCAGTGCAGAATGGGATCGATTGCAAGCTTCCGTTCCAGCCGCGTGAGATTTGCGTTTGCACGCTGTGGCTGACTCGTGCTGTGCACACCATGCCGCCCTGCCTGCAGACCACGTGGTGCCGCAGAGTAAGGGCGGCGGCAACACGTGGGAGAACCTGGTGGCCTGCTGCGGTGGGTGGGTGGGTGGGTGGGGCCGCTTTTATCTGTTCCAGCTGGCAGCTCATGTGGGCAGCAGTTGCGAGCACACTTGTACACATCCTGCATGCTGCTGGCTGCCGCAGCTGTTCGATGGGCAGCCTGACCCCTCGACAGGCAGTCTGCCTCTGGCCACCTTGGCAGCAAGCAAGGGAAGCAAGCATCTCTTGCCTGCGCGCTGCGCCCCACTGACCCGTGCCGCTGCCCCCTGCCGCCTGCGCGCTGCGCCCCACTGACCCGTGCCGCTGCCCCCCTGCCGCCTGCCCGCAGCCTCCTGCAACTCCAAAAAGGGCTCCAAGAGCCTGGAGCAGCTGCGCTGGAAGCTGCGCCAGACGCCGAAGGTGGGGCCGGCTGGGGAGTGCTTGGCGGGGTGGTGGCTAGGTGGTTGGGCAGGGTGGTAGCAACAATTATATGGCTTTGCAGCTGGGCTGCCGGTTGGGCTGCAGAGGTAGGGAGCCCAGTGGTATGCTGCTCATGCTGCTCACCAGCGCTATAGCCCCTACTCGCAGGCACTCGTGCTGTCTGATTGATTGCCTGACCTCCCTCTGCACCCCCTACAGGAGCCGTCAATCCACGAGATCGACTTCCTGCTGGCCATGCTGCTGGGCTGCAACAACGAGGACCTGCTCCCGGAGCAGTGGCAGGTGGGTGGGCGGCAGGGTTGGCATTCAGCGGCCGCCAAGCGCACATTGCAGCAGTCGATCCTGCACTGTATGGCGCGCAGCATTCAGCGCACTGTATGGCGCGCAGCATTCTTGCTGCCAGCTGCAGCGCTGCCTTCCCAGCTGTCCTGAGCCCCCTCTGCTGCCCGCTTTCCATCCCTTCAGGCCTACATACTTCCATTTAAGACCTCCAAGGGTCGCCTGCGCCAGCAGCACGCAGGCTGACACCGCTCCTGGAGAGCTGTTTACCTGCTGGCCCCAGTCAGCAGCTAGCCAGGCCGCACACCGGCCGCTCCCTTGCCAGCGGGCCCTCTGCCTCTTGATGCAGCAACAGGGCCCACTACTGGTTGAGGTGCATCTTAGCCTTCCCCTGTCTCCCAACTGCGCCCCGCGCTTGTGTCTCTTCCTCTGACCCACGCACCCCCTCCCAACTACTGAACCCCNTCCTGCATCCAAAATCTGATCTCGCTCTCAAGCTTACCCTATTCACGCGTTGGGCCCCCAACCCTGTTCCAACACCGCCTTGCTGCCTGGCACTCAGCGGGCAGCCTGTATTTCATGCATGCATCCAACCAACCTGCACCCCACAATCCCTCTTCGGTCTGAGCCCAACCGAAACTGCAATCCGGTCTTCTTTCTGCACATCCGCCCGCCGCCCGTGTAGCCATTTGTCCTGTTGCGGCTGCAGCCCCCTGTACACCGCCGGCTGCCGCTGGTTTTGAGGGCTTTTGCTTGTACCCCTGCCCCGCTAGCTCTCCACTCCACCCTGCCTCGCTAGCTCCCCCCACTTGCATGTCACCTCCGCCTGGCAGCCGCTCCCCGCGGATTTTGCCGTGTAACATCTTGCGTTGCGTTGCAAATTAGTAACAGCAGTGGGGATTGAATGCACTGGCGAGGGCTGACAAAAGGGAGGGGGAAAACTGAAAGGGGGCTGTCGTATTGGTACATGGCAAGCATGCCTCGCAAGCAGCCGGTGGCAGGCACACCCACAACCTCCATGCTGGTCTGAATGCAGGAGGCTCGGGGGTGGGTGCCACTCGCTGCCAAGCTGACGGCAGCAGCGGGCTGCCTTTACTCGGCCTTGTTTGCCGCCGCGTTGGCCTTGTGCTTATCGGCATCCGCCTGCGCCTTCTCTGCAGCCTCTTGCTGCAAACATAGTGGGGTGGGGGCCAGCGGCGACGAGGTCGGCGGGGACAACCCGAGCTGCCGCCAGCCTGTGCCCAGCACGTTGCTTTGCGGAGGCAGCGGCGCTTCCAGGTTTGGGGTCTCCCGCCCACAACCTGCAAGCTGCCAGCCTGTGATCACATGCGGCGGGCACCCGGGCTGCACGGTTGACATGCCAAAGTAAGCAGTTCAGCGCAGCAGCCCATTTGCAGCAGACGCGCACCTGGATCTCCTCCCAGCGGCGGCCCATGAGGGGGTCGATGCTCTTGCCCTGGATGTAGCCGGTGGGGCCCTGCCAGTCGTTGCTGCCCAGATTGTAGCCCCAGTTGGACTGCAGGCGCGGAGGGCGGGGCAAGAGGAGGGGGGTTAGCCCAGCTTGGCAAGGGTGGGACAGCAGTGCTGTCGAGGTACAGGGCGCAAGGGGAGGGTGGCGGGCAGAGAGCGCACAGTGGACGGGGGCAACATCGGCACGCAAGGCGCAGCGGGCAGCAGTGAGGCCTCGTACACGTGCAAGCACTGGTCATGCCTGTGCCAAAGCCATGTTTCGAGTGACGGGGGCCAGTGCAGGAGGGACGAAAGCTAACAGCAGCAGCAGCAGCAGCGCCGCACCTGCGTCTCCACGTACACAACGTCGCTGACGGGGCGCGCCATGCACAGCATGGTCAGCCGGTTCTCAATCTCGTCGGGCGTCAGCACAAACGTAAGGTCCGCAATCTGCAGCAGCAGCAGCAGCGCAGCAGCAGGGTGAGGCAGGCATCAGGCAAAAGTGCAGGTTGGGAGGCGGTGAGCAGGCGCAGATGGCTCNTCCACCCAACTCTATGAGCACATGCCGCCGCCTGCACACCAGAAGGCTGGGCGGACATGCCGCCCATCCAGCACGCAGCAGCGCTGCCATGAGTCACACAACACAGCAGCAGCACAGCAGCACAGCAGCACTTCTGCTCACGTCTGAGTCGTCGACCTCGCCGCTGGCGATGCGGCCCACGCAGCAGCCGCAGATGCCGCCCTTGCAGGTGAACGGCAGCTCAAGACCCGCGTCCAGGCCCGCGTCAAGGATGTAGCCGCCCTGCGGTGTGGCAATTATTGTAGGAGGTGGAAAATTGAGGAGGGTGGGCGGGCGATGTGTTGGCGAGCGACAACAGCGGATGCACAGCTTGGGTGCAACTTAGCACCTGGGGAGGCTGCCACAGCTGCCATAGCAAGCTGCAGCTGCGGATGCATTTCCTGCGCCCAAACACAACGCTTGCAGCCTCCCTCAGTGTTGCTCCCGCCGCCACACATGCGGCCCAGCCCCTCCCAGCGCACCTTAGGGCACTCCACAGGCACCTCCGCGCCGTCTGCACCCAGGAACACCACCACCGAGGTGCCCTCGATCTGGTCCGTCAGATCCTGCCGCTCGCTGATTTTGTCGCGGCAGAAGCCGACATCGGCGCGCACCGTGACGGCGCGGSGGCTGCGTGCCGCGGGCCGCCGCCCCGCGCTGCTGCTGCTGCAAAAGGCGGCTTGCCGCGCTGCCAGGGCCTGCATGGCTGCTCCTGCTGCTCGCTGCTGCCCGGAGGAAGCTGGAAGTGAGGGGTTGTGTGGGCGCGAGTGGCGGCAGGGCAAGCCCGCGGGCTGCCGGGCAGGGAAGCAAGAGGTGTGGGTGAGGCGACAACGCTGGCGACAAACGGACGCTGCCCTGCTGCACAGCGTGTTAGGGATAGAAACGGGGTGGGATGCCCATGCAGCGCCCTGCTGGCAAGCCTGCAGCCAATCAAGCGCTTCCTGCCACCCCATCGAGCACTGCACGAGCACCTGGGCATCCGGACTTGTTCGCTGAGAGCCCCCAGCCCAGTCCCTCCCTGCCAACTATGCTCGCAGCCGCTTGCACAGCAGCCAAGCCCGCCGTGGCGGTGCGGCAGGCCTCCAGCAGCGCGCCCAGGCGCAATGCGCGGCGCGCGGCCCAGCGGCTGCAGCCGGTGCGGGCGGCGGAGGACGACCGGGCGGCGCAGCTGAAGGCGGCCATGGAGCAAGTGCAGTCCAACCCCGAGGTGAGAGACACAGAGGTATTCAAGTGTGTTGACTATACATCTTGCAGCACTGGGAACAGCCTGTGTGCTCGCCAGCCTGCATCCACCCGCCCGCCTGCAGTGCACTGTGCAAGGCCTCCCTGCCTCCCCGACCCACCCCCTCCATTGCCACCATTCCCCCTGCTGCCTGCGACCCGTGCAGATGGCTGCCAAGATGAAGCAGATGGAGGAGGCGATGGCCAACCCCGCAATCCAGTCGCAGATGGGTCAGATGATGTGAGCCGAGGCCTTGACCAGGGTGTATTGATCAGTGTGTCAGGGTGTATTGACCAGTGCATGTCGAGCTGCGCTGCTGCCTGCACGGACTGGGGAATGCAACCGGGGATGCATTCTCAAGGTCGATACAATCCATGCAGTGTCAGTACAACCACTCCCCTTCCCTCAGGTCTGTCATGAACAACCCCAACTTCATGGCCAAGATGGCGGAGCTGCGGTGAGCTCTTGAGTAGGCAAACAATCAAAACAATCAGCGGCTGGTCCCATACTTGCCTTGTTCCCACTACTGCTGCTGCTGCTGTTGGGGCCAAGTTGGGTCCGTTAGCGCATCACTGCCCAGACGTGTGGCAAGCTCTTTTGCCGCCTGCCTCCCCCTGTGCAGCGAGGACCCCGAGCTCAAGCCGGTGTTTGACGAGATCCGGTCGGGCGGCATGGCGGCCATGATGAAGGTGAGTCAGCTCAGGCGGGCATGATGGAGGCTTGATTGATTGATGGAGGGTGATGAGGGGTGATAAGCCGGCCGTCCGGCCTGGGAGTGGCACCTGAGATTGGATGCCCCACACGGATGGGCCGGTGCACGAGCTGGGTAGTGGCGCGCTTGGGTGCTGTGGGGTCACAGCAGTGCCGGCTGGCGCTCTCAGCCTCACAAAATGAATGCCTTCACTGAACCGCTGCTTGCCTGCTCGACGCCCTGTCCTGCCCTGTGCAGTACATGAACGACCCCACCTTCCTGTCGGTGAGCGACCTGCCGAAACTGCTTGAATTGCCTTGCAAGGCTGCAAGTTGCTGCACATGGCATGGCTGGCTAGCAGCGCTGCACCGGGATGTCCAGTTACTTGAGCCACCCTGCCGTGCCCCATGCCAAGCACAAGCATGCGCCACATTCCTAGTGGCACAGTCCCCCTCTCGCCGCTGCCCACATCACGCCGCCCTCTGCTGCCAATCCCCCTCTCCTCCCCTGCCAGAAAATCGGCGCCAAGATGGGTGATGTGATGGAGGCCCCACCCGCTGCCGCTGCCGCGCCGCCGCCGCCGATGGAGGTCAACAACATCCTGGATGCGGTCAAGTGAGGGCGCTGCTGCTGCTGCATGGGGAGCTGAACCTTGCAAAGGGTGCATGACAACGCCGCAGGTTTTTGCTGCTGGCGCAGCACCGCGAGGGCTGCCAGGCGGGCACGGTTTCAGTGCAGCAATGCACACCCGCTCGTGCCCATGCCCACGCTCATGCTCATGAACACGCTGCCTGTCATTACTGCAGGGCTGGTGACCTGGAGGCGATTGAGGACTACATGGCTGTGGGCAAGGGAGACATGAAGGACGGCGAGGGGCGCAGCGCGCTGCACTATGCGGTGCGTGGCAGGCTGTGCTAGTTGAACATGCGCACAGGAGCTGGCTTGGAGGGAGGGCTTGGCACATGCAGCAAGTGACTGAGGCTGCGGCCGCACCTGTGGCCGAGGGTGCTGGGCATGGCACTGCAAGCCTTGCAGCAGGACTGTCTGCGTGCCTGGGTGGCAGCAAGCTTCCCGTGCCTACTGGGGTCGTTCTGCACTTTTAGCCGGAGAGTTGCTCACGGCTCACCCCCGCTCATTTTGCACACACATGCCTGCAGGTGGCGTACAATCAGGTGCCAGCGGTGCAGACGCTGCTGGACAATGGGGCGGACACGTCGGCGCGGGACAACAGCGGCAACCCGCCACTGCACTACGCTGCCGGGTGCGGAATAGCTAGGGTGGGGTGCACGGCGTGGGCTGGGGCAGGACTAGGAAAGACTTGGCAGATGCTGGCTTGGAGTGGAGGACTGTGCAGGGTGTGTGGTGCCTGCAGCAGAGACACGGGCAGGCAGTGGCCTGCCACGCTGCTTCCCACTCCAATTCATCGCAGCTACTAAGCAGCTAATAGGCAAGTCCCTTCATCTGCCTGTGCAGCTATGGGCGCGAGGAGTGTGTGCGGCTGCTGCTGGCGGCGGGCGCTGATGTGGCGGCCAAGAACGACAAGGGGCAGACGGCGGCAGAGGTGCGTGCCTTGCGCAGCAGGGGGAGGTCTAGTTTGGATGCCGAGAGAGCAGGCGCCATGACTTCAGCTCGGGGGCAGGCAGCCCATTCCTGCACCCGGCTTTGGCGCTGGCTTGCGGAACAGTCATAAGATGGGCACTCTTGCAGATGGGGCTGTCACTGCCACCATGTCTATTCCCGCGAACAATGGCCCAGCTCGTGCACCCATCTGCTCACTGTGCCACCTGCTTGCCCACCCGCAGGTGGTGCGTGGCGAGTCGCGCAACCCTCTGAATCAGTCAGAGGAGCTGATGAAGGTGCTGGACGGCACCGCAGCAGCCGCCACGCTGGGCTGAGCATGCCAGTGCGGTGCAATACACCTTGTCCCAGCTCCCGTGCGGCTGAGCGCATTGGCTCGCTGCGCAGGCGGCTCACAGCACTTGACCTGCTTCCTGTTGATTGTCCCAGCATTTGATTACAATGAACCACTGTGGTTGGCCGAGATTGCAAAACGCACTGCCGTGGTTTGGCCGATATGAAAACACAAGTGAACCTTCCTGCACAGCAACGGCACAGCTTAACAGTATTCTGAACAAGCAGTATAGTCATGTGTTGGCTCCTGGAGCCAGGCAAAAAGGGAAAGCAGTACATTTATGTGTTGGCTGCTTAAGCCAGGCAAAAAGGAAAAGCAGTAAAACCATGCGTTGGCTGCTCAAGCCAGGGCAAAGAGCAAGTTGGGTGAAACATCAAACAGTGCAGCAGCCGGCGTGTGAAAACACGTCACTGCTCCTGCTACAGGGAAAGCATTTGCGGTGGTACTAAACCGGAAGCATTTCGCTACGTAGTCTCCAGCAGGCTGTGCAGGTACCGTACTCAGCAGGTGCAGGTCACTCCTCTGGCTCCAGCAGGCTGTGGTGGTACAGAATCTCCCGAGTGATGGCAACCAGGTCTGGATAGACGGTGGTGCGCTGGCCGCTGCTGCCTGCATCGCTCATGCAGCAGCCCACCGCACGCGCCTTCTGGAGCGCCGTAAGCACCCGCCCTGCATCGTGCAAGAGACAGCGCATAGTCAGGCAGGGGAACGATGTTTGCTATGCAGTTTGGGACCTGGCAATCCACCTGCAGTGCGCGAGGCAGTAATGGCAGCCCACACCATGCCAAATGCTGCCAGCCAGCCAGCCACCTCCCACACACACACAGAAGTGCGCCTGGTTGCACTCCCCTCCTCTCACCGCTGGTACACATGAAGTCGTGGAGAATGAAAGTGGCGGAGCGCATCTGGTGCTCAACCGCCCCGCCCGCCTCAAACAGAGCGATGTACTCTGACGCAATGCCGCTGCACACATGGGGCATAACAGGGGGGCCAGGTTGGGAAAGGCCATAGGCGGCAGCGTGACATGGCAGTGGTGCACATGATGCAACGCAGATGGGTTGTTGTGGTGCGCAGCACCTCTGGCGCCAAGTTCCTGCTGCCACAGCACAGCGCTGCTCACCTCAGGGTGCCGTGCAGCGGCTCCTGCTTGGCAGCAAGCTCCTGCAAAGAAGAGGCAGCACGGCAGCTAGCAACATGAGTGCAAATGTCGCCAGGGCGCTTTTGTGCTTTGGCAGCTGATGACCTGACCAGCAGGCACGTCTCAGTGTGCACTGCGTCTCGCGCACAGGCCGCCCCGCCGCCCTCCCCACCACCCCACCATGCCCACGGCTTGCCTGCTGCACCAGCTGGAGCGCCTCCATGCCTCCCACCAGCTCAGCACCCAGCTCTGCCTGGCGCTTCAGGTACAGCTGGTAGTGCGGCAGCATGCTCTCCGCCTGCTCCCGTGTGACACGCATAGCCAGCTGCAGGGTGGTGGGGGCAGCAAGCGGGGTGAGCAAAGTTGTGTGACTGCGATCGCAGCCAAACCCACACTTCACCAAAGGCTGTGCATGCATGTCCATATGGCTTCCCAACAACGCTGAACAAGCGGTGCAGCTGCTCATACTTGACAGCCAGGGCTCACCGCCGCCTGCCGCCAGCGGGCCCGTGCTGCATCCTCCGACTCCCCGGGCAGCCGCGTGCTCAGCAGCAGTTGGCGATACGTGTCGCACTTGTGCAAGTGCATCAGATGCTTCATCACAGCCTGCAGGCGCAGGGCGGTGCAGCAGCAGTGGCTTGGTTAATGCCCTGGACCCGCCCTGCTGGGCTGCGGGCGCTGGCAGAGCAGGGCAGCCAGCGGGCGCGACGGGAACACCACCCTGCATGGCATCGCATGGCATGCCAGCTTGCATGGTGCACCAGCCCGCATGCTTGTTGTTTACTAGCTGCGCAACAAGTGCAATCGGCTCACAATATACTCCAGTGCCGACTGAACGCGCTCCTCGCCCTCCGATTCCTGCAGCTGCCCGCTGTCCACAGCGCTCGCCACCTCAGTGGCAAACTCGCAGAAGGCCGACCACTCCTGCGGCAAGCCCAGCCGAGCAGACGGATGGCTACAGTCGCGCACCGCATCAAGCTGTTGCACTGCCTCTTGCTGTCCGCATGCAACTCTGTTCGAGCGGCAGGCCTGGCTGTCGGCACATGCCCTGCCGGCTGTTCAGTGCACCCCAAACCTCGCCCTGGCGGCCCACCTGCATCATGTGAGCCACAGTGGTGGCCTGCACCAGCCGGATCACTTCTGGCACGCACGGCGTGATGCACTGGCCTTGGCTTGTGCTGCAGTCATGGGGCAGACATGCAGCGGGGTGAGTAGCAGTGGGCAAGGCCGGCACCAGCTGGAAAGGGTGTCCGGCGTGTGAAGCAGGCCAGAGCTGCGAGAAGGCAGCCTCTCAACCCAGGCAGCAGCCCTGCACCTTTGCATATGCTCAACACCAGCTGCCCAGTCGGGGAGGGCAGCGACGCGCACCTGGGCTCCAGGCTGCACGAGTCCGGGGCGCCGCCGCACTGGTCCAGCAGCTGCCGCATCGGCTCGCACTTGCGCCCCATGCTGCTGTACATCTGCACGCGCAGGGAGAACGGCTGCCGCTCCCAGCAGGCTGCCGCGCCCTCCACACCGCAGCTGCAGGCGTCGCTGCACGAGTGCTGAGGGCCTGCCGCTGCCGGCTGCTGGCCGGCGGCCGCCTGAAGAATGGTTTCAACCACTTCCCGGTTGATCTTTACCGCCTCCTGCACCGCCACTGCCGTCCGCAGCTCAGCATTCAGCTGCCGAGCCTCCTCCAGCTCCGCAGCAATGCCGGCGTACTGCAGCTCAAACTGCTGCTGTTTGGCCTGCAGGGAAGAGGAATAGGGGGAGCAAGGAGCAGGTTGGACAGCAGCGGTGGCGATCACGGCCAGGACATATGCAGTGGCCTGCCTTACCCCGTTGGCCTTGCCATGCCGGCTACTGTAGTTGCTTTCCTTAAGGAAGGCTTGCATGTGACACCTGGACACTACCACTGCCGCACACCCCAAAAACCTCAAAACCGAACCCACCTTCTGCTTCTCTCTGTAACGGGCTTGGGCCCGCCTATTCTTGGCCCTCATGCGCTCCATTCGCTCCTCCAGCTTGGCTGACCGGTCAGAGCCGCTGCTGGGCAGCAGCTGTGAGGCTGTGGCGGCGGGAGCCACAAACGAGAGCAGCTGCTCGTCCACGGCCGGAAGTGGCGGCAGCGGCAGGGAGTCCACCGTTGGGAGCAGCGGCAGGGCGGCCATCGCTTCGTCAAAGGGCGAGAGCGGGCGCCATTCGGCCTGATCGTGCGGTAGCTCGACGATTGGCAGCCCGGGTTGCAGGTCGCAAGGGCTGCAAGGCGGCAGGGGGCTGAGTGGCGCCCAGGGCTGCGCGCTGCACACCATGTCGCAGCTGGCGGCCATCGTGAGTGAGAAACAAGCAATCTCACCGGGCGCGTTCGATTCCCACCGAGGGGTTGAGGTAAGCCTCACGGCACCGAGCCTGTGGCTCGCAGTGCACCAGAGCCCCAAAGGGGGCTCCTAGGCATCCATGGCAAACTGCCATTAAAGCAACTCATGCTGTTGTTTCCCGATTGGACTTTGGGCTTGCCTGCTTGCAGGCCGGTGGGAAGGCGGCCAACCACCACTCAACTGCACCACGTGATTGCCCTCCCCTGCACCACATTCTTGCCCTGTTGCAATTCATCTCAGCCTCCAGATTCTGATTCCTCGGTCTGCCTTGCGGCGTCGCACAGCCGGAGTATGCATTGTTGGCCGTGTGATGCACACCATGTGGGTGCCAGCAGCGGCCGGTTGCCTGCAACATGGTGGGGGTCCCACGCACCCCCGACTGATGTGGCAAGCCCATGCTTGCAATGGTGTGTGCATGGCGGACCTGAAAAGAGTGTTGCGATGCATGGTGTGCATGTTTGTGGATGCTTGCGTAGCTGGAGATAACTTGGACCCGTGATTGTCGAGCGCAAGTCAAGCACAGGAGAGCAACAGTGAACTGCGCGGCACCTCTGGGCATCACCGCAGCAGACATCATTGAGANGGGGGCATGCTGCATGCTGCTAGCAGCACAACAGGTGTGCGCTCAGCTGCTGCCTTGCCTTTGCGCCACTAAGCCTGGCGCATGCATCGGTGTCATACCTGTGGTGCTCGAGATGGCTGAAGGGAGCGGCGGCCGGCGGCGCCAGCGGGGCGGCACCCCATCCTGCCCATCATGCATGCGGCCGTTTGTCCGCGCACCAAGGTCGCACCTGGTCTGCCAACACATCAACGGTGCAGCAGGAGCAGCGCAGCGGGTGAAGCAAAGAGCCGAGCGGGGTTGCGAGTGACCAGCCGACCTAGGCGCCCCACAGCGGCAGCGATGGCCCTGCAGGAGCATGACGAGCAGCTGGAGGGGGTGGAGGAGTACGAGAGCGACGGCGACTACGTCGAGGAGGAACTAGCGGGCGATGAGGACCTCCTGGAGGCTGCTGCGGACCAGGAGGTATACACCGATGAGGATGGCGAGGAGATAGAGGGCGATGAAGGTGCGCTGGGGGCCGCAGGCCACCATGCCGCCCCTGCCCGAAGCCTGCAGGCCTGCCCGGCCGCCACCGCATCGCACATTGCGGTCCCTGAAATCTGTGGCGAACTTCCACCGTGCCGCAGCCGACGATGAGGAGGACCAACCAGGCGGCGGCGGCGCTGCCGGCGGCGGCGGCCCCGGCGGCCAGGGCCAAATGCTCTACATCCCGGGCCTTGGCTACATCCCGCTGGCCAACTTCCCGGGCCTGGGCGGAGCCGGCGGCGCACGCGGCCCTGCTGCGCCGCAGCAGCAGCCCGAGGGCGAGCGCGAGTGGAGCACGCTGCAGGTGGGCGGGCGCTGGGTTGGACATGCCCAGCTGAGCTGCATAGGGCCTGTGGCCTTGCACATGCGTGAGCAGGTTTGCACGTATGTTCATGGATGTACCACTTCATGCGCCGCTCGGCCTGCAGGAGATGCCGGCGGCGACGCAGGACGGGCTGCTGAACGCGCTCAACGCGCTGCGTGACGACGGCCGCTCCGAGCTGACGCTGCTGGTGCTGGGCAAGGGCGGCGTGGGCAAGAGCAGGTGCGCCGTGCACATGCTGCCACCTGCAAGCTGATGCAGGTGCAGCTGCTGCGAGGCTGGTGTGTCATGAGCCGCTGCATGGCATTGAGCGGGCAGTGTCTGGTCTGGGCAGGCGCACCCATGTATGGTGTGCATGTGCACTTGGAGCCGCGCAACCGCCCATGCACTAGCTGTTTTGCGTTTGCTGCCACAGCTGTTTGTGCTGCTGTGCCTTGGGCTGCTGCGCCTCACATCCCATGCTGCAACTCCCCCCTTTTGTCGCTGTGCAGCACCATCAACTCGCTGCTGAACGAGCGGGTGGCGCCTGTGACGGCGTTCCAGCAGGACACCGCCAAGCCCACGGTGTACAGGTGGGATGGCCAGGCTGGCAGGGGTGAACTGGCTGCAGTGAGGCTGTGAGGCTGCACAGCTGTGGGAGATGCAGTGATGTGCTGCAGTCCTTGCGTATTGGCGTGGTCTTGGCCCAGTGTGCATGCATCTGCCACATGCATCTGTCACCCAACCCACCTGGTCCCTCTGCTGCTGCCTGGTTGCTCGCAGCCGGCGGGCAGGCGGCTTCACGCTGCACTGCATCGACACGCCCTCGCTGCTGGACCAGGACAACGTGTCGGACGCGGTGCGTGCGGGCTGGCAGTTAGAAGAGGCGAATCACTCTTGGCTGCAGCTGCAGCTCACGTTGTTTGGGGGCTGCTGAAGGGTTCAGTAGACCGTCGGCCCTAGCTGCTGGCTTGGAGGGAATGCCCGGCCTCCCCTGTGCACGCCATGCTGCCCGCCTCCCGTCTCACAATGCCCCTGCCCCTGCCTCCGCCCCTGCCCTCCTGCTGCGCTGCGGCAGAAGCTGGAGGCGATTGGCAAGGCGGTGCGGGACCGCGACGTGGACGCCGTCCTGTTCCTGGACCGCCTGGACACGTACAAGGTGGACACGCTGGACCGCAAGGTGAGGAGCGCTGCTGGGTTTCTTTGGTTGTAGTGGTGCCGTGGCAAGTGCACTGCTGCCTGTAGGGCCGCCCAGTGCACTGCGCTTTTGCTGGAACATTGCTGGAGTGCTGCGCTGTGGCTGCACATGGCTACCGCCGAGCCTGCTTGGCAGCTTGTTTGGCAGCCTGCTTGCTGCATGCTGCTTCAAGTGAGTTGTAACATGCGCCGCTGCCCCGTCTCACCTGCTGTCCCTCCCCAGGTGATTGAGGGCATCTCCCGCGTGCTGGGCCCCCGCGTCTGGGACAACGTGGTGCTCGGCTTCACCCGCGCATCCGAGTCCAGCGCGCCCGCAGGTGCGCAYGCGCAGCCTGGGGCGTCTCACGGGGCAGTGGCACTAGGGCTGTACCAACTTGGGCTTGGGAGCTGCCAAGGGTGGCATGCCGGGGGGTGTGATGCTAAAGGCTGGCATGGGCCTCTAGCCCAAAAGCGTTGAGCTCATCGCCCCATCCCACACCTCCCGCATTCCTGTGCCCGCAGGCGTGTCCTTCCAGCAGCATGTGGAGCAGCGCGCGGACGCGGTGCGGGCAGCCATCCGCAAGGTGAGACCTCTGCTTTAGGGCTGTGCATGCTTCTTCCGCCCAGCTTGCGTTGTTGTTTGATGGTGGCTGCTGTGCGGCTGCTGGTGCTGGGGTGCTTGCACCCGCCTGCCGTGCAGCCTGCCATGCAGCAGGCCGCGCAGCGGCTGTTGCGCCTCCCTGCCTCCCACCTCACCTTGCAGCCTGCATCTCACCCCATCTCTCCCGCTGCCCACCCCCTGGCCCGCAGGCCGGCGGCGCCGCGGACGCGGAGCTGTCTGTGGCGCTCATTGAGAACAGCAGCCGGTGCCCCACCAACGAGGAGGGGGAGAAGGTGGTGCCGGGAGAGGTGCCCTGGATCGTGGACCTGGTTGACAAGGTGAGCAGTSGGGGCNGCGAGTGGATTGCACAGTGGTTGTGGCTGAGCTGTGAGCAKGTGAGCAGCGGGGNCGGCGAGCGGATTGCACAGTGGTTGTGGCTGAGCTGTGAGCATGTGAGCAGCGGGGGCGGCGAGTGGAATGCACAGTGGTTGTGGCTGAGCTGTGAGCATGTGAGCAGCAGGGGCGGCGAGTGGGTGCACAGTGGTTGTGGCTGGGCTGCCGGCGTTGCGGTTGCGGCTGAGGCTGAGGCTGGTGCTGCGGCAGAGCGGGCAGGAGGTTGAATCCACCTTGCTGAGTTGCTGAAGCGGCTGCCTGCTGCGCTATTGCAACAAACTGGGCACGAGAGGCAGGGCTTGTGGTAGGCTTCCTCCCAGGGCGCTCACCTGGCAATGGCCTGGCTCTCACGCGCGCGCTGCAGGTGGCGGAGGTGGCGCTCAACGTGCCTGCCTTTGAGTACGACCCCGCGGTGGCAGCCAAGGCCTCCAACCCCAACCGCCGCCGCAAGTGGCTCATCCCCGTGGTGCTGGCGGCGCAGGTGCGCGTGGCTGAGCAGCACGCCTTGCACACTGCCTCATGCGCAACAATTCCAGAGCCTGCAGCTACGTGAGCTAACAGTTCAACTCGCGCTCACATCCTGCCGCTCTCAACCGCATTGTTCCGCTCACAACAATGCCCACCACCGCTGCTGTGCTCCCACCCGGCTGCCGCCCCCTTCAGATCGCCCTCAAGCTGCTGCTGGACCGGGTGATGGACGAGGACGGCTGCCGCGGCGACTCCAACGGGCCCTTTGACGAGCAGACGGTCAAGGAGCGGCGTGCGGAGCTGAAGCGGGACAAGGTGCGTGGCAGAGAGATTTGTACGCAGGCGAAGTGCATGGAGCTTGGAGCATCTGTGCATGGGCGCGGTGCATGGGCAGGCGGGTGGGGATGGGGGCTTGTCGCCGCATGCACTGCCTGCTGCAGCTTCGGGCAGTGGGCGTTGTGGACCCAGCCGCCCAGCTGTGCCAGCGGCAGCTCATGCCGCTCTGTTGCCGCATCGATACACCCCGCAGGAGGAGCGCAAGCGGCGTGCGGAGCGCAAGAAGGCTCGGGCCTCCGCCACCTCTTCTTCTTACTACCCGCCCGCGGAGACTGAGTCGGAGGAGGACGAGGACGACTTCTGAGCGCAGCGCTGCTGAACATCCCTGCAGCCAGCCCTGCTGACTTGTAGCCAGCCCGGCTGGCCATCCCTGCAGCCAGCCTGCTGACCGCTGCTGAGCAGAGTGCCACTGCCTGAGTGCAGCGGCACTGGACGCTTGCAGCGCAACATGGCAGCAGCCGCTCTCAGCACCCTGCTGTGGCTGGCTTGCAGGCAGCAGTGTTGGCGGCGAGTCTGCAGCTAGCCTGCCGCTGATCCGTGAGCCGCCAGGCACTGCTGCCTGTTGCAAACCGCTCGTGTGATACGTCAAACCGCCCGCCCAGCGTGCCATTGCGTGTTGGGTGGGTGGGCCGACCCCCCTGGTCCTCGCTCCCTCTCATGCCTTCTTCTGCCCATTCTGCAGCACCGCCGTTCTCTCTGTTGCCACTCCCCGTTTTCCCCCTACCTCCTTTTGCTGCTCCCCCTCCTGCCTTCTCAAGTGCACAATTGATATCACAAACAATTCTGGCGCTGGCGCTGGCCAGCAGCACAACGAATGCTACACAGACTCTCCGACAAGAAGGCAGGGAAAGGTACACTAGACATGCATTAGCGGAGCCAAAACGGTGCAACAGGTGTGGCGGTGCACGGCGGGTGTGGCGCGACGAAAGAAATGGGACTCTGCAGGACTGATGCGCAGCGCTAATGAGCCGTCTGGGGTAAAATTGCGGGAGCGTGAGAGGAGCAAAAGATCAAAACTGCATTTGTGCGGTGAAAACAGCCATGCGGCCCAGCGGGCCACTGCCGGCCGCTCAATGCATGACATGCCGCAGCTGCAGGCCCAGCCGCGTGTGGAAGGCCAGCACCGCGGCACCTGCATCGGCAAAGCAGGGGGGAATTGTGATGGGCACAAGCAGCAATGGCTGGTGTTGCATGTGGCATGATTCAGCTGCTGCCCGCCCACAAAGTGTGCTCTGCCACGCAGCAATGCGGACCGCACAACTTAGAACTACACCAGCCACGCACCAAAGCGAGCCATGGTCTCCATTTCCTCGGGGCTGCTCCACGGCCGCGGCATTTCTGCTGGCTCCTGCCCCTCCTGCCCCTCCTGCTGCCCTGCTGCTGCGCTGCCATCCCCACTGACCACCACCGGTGGCTCGGCCGTGGGCAGCACGTTGGGGCTGCTTGCAGCCGCGGGCGCAGCTGCAGGGCCATCGTCGTCTTCGTCCGAGGAGTCGCTCGCACTGCCCTGCATGCCGCGCAGCAGCGGCTTGCCGGTATTGGTGACCAGCACCACCTGCATGAGGCGATGGGGAGAGGAGGACAGGCGGACGCTGGACAATCAAACGCCACTCCCACAGGCATCGTCGCAAACACAGAGTGCACCATGCGCAAGGCATGCCTAGAAAGGCCGCAACCTGCAGCCAACATGCCGTGCGCCCATGCCTGCCATCCCATGCCAGATGTGCGCCCCGAGCGCGTGCACCGGCAGCCGCGCCTCACGTTGTTGATGTTGCCGCGAGCATCTGCCTCGGTGTGTGCCGCCAGGTCGATCACCCAGCAGCCATCCACCAAGTACTTGAAGCGGTGGATGCCCGGCGGCAGGCCCTGCGCATACACGATGGGATGGGGATGCAGCAGGGCTGGGAATGTAGTGAGCAAGTGATGGCGCGGCAGCAGCAGCAGGACAGACTGCGACCCGCGCAGGCACATGCAAGGATGCCAACACGGGGCCAGCAAAAACCGCCGGCTGGTGCCAGGCAGCAGGCTGCACAGACAGCGGTGCGCACCCAGATCTGCAGCTTCCACCGCTTGCGCTTCACATCAAACACCATGGGGGCGCGCTGCTCCCAGCCGCCCACTGCAAGTGGGGACACAGGCAACCGCATAAGCAAGCTGAAACAAGCTGAGGGTGAACTTGCCACTCAACCGGAGCTGAGACCAGCTCAAACAGGCAGGTTGTTCAGCGGAGGTCAACGCCCCAAAGCCAAACAGCCAGCCGCCTCCCCGCCACAACCAGTTCGCAGCGCGCACGCACCCGCCTCGCCCACAATCTCCACGTGGCCGCCGGCATAGGGCCAGGCCAGCGTGACGCGGCGGAACCAGCCATCCGCCAGCAGCGCCAGCTCCTCCAGGTATGACCGAAGCGTGGATTGCACAGGGGAGGAGCCGGTGGCGGCGCCCGCAGCCTGCAGGGGCAGCACGGGCGGGGAAGAGAGCGGGCAGAGTCAGCCAGCATGACAGGAAGCGAGCAACCAGCCAGTAGGGAAAATGCAGATTATGTCAGGCTATCGCCACCAATGATCCAAAAGCAGTCCACCAACCAACCAGCATGACGCTGTCAGTCACGGCATGCACTCGCGTGCAACCGCAAGCCTTGCCGCCTGCTGCCGCCCACCTCGGCCGCCTCCTGCCCGCTGACGCCATGGTAGACGTGCAGGTAGAGCGCCAGCGTTTCAGCCGCCAGCTGGCGCTGCTGTGGCGGGTAGGCCAGCACAACCTGCACACGGCAGGGGTGGCGGCCAGACATAAGGAGCTTGAAGGCCATGGTACGCTGCGCAGGCACCTGGTTCACCAGGCGGCAGCACGGGGCGGTGCATTGGCAAACCTGTAGGTCAAAAGCACAGCTCACCGCCTKGCCGTCGATGTTGGGCAGCGCACCCAGTGCGCCCCCCCGCCGCAGCTCCATGCGGCGCAGCGCGGCGGCCGCCGC
>JADXDR010000050.1:313058-352135 GCA_025026875.1 Chlorella ohadii | reverse complement strand
CCAGAGGCCCAGTGGCCGCCGGGTGCCGCCGAGGCGGCAGACAGGTAGCGCGACACATCCAGCAGCTGCAAGCTGCTCAGCGCCAGCTGGCTGGCCAGCGTCTCCATGGCTGACAGGTCCAGCCGCCCTTCCACAGCGAAGAGCCAAGGCAGCACCTGGCGCGCTGCGTCGGCCCGCGCAGGCGCTGCCGCCGTCGCGCTGCCTGTTGCCGCCGAGCCGCTGCACGTGGCTGCTGCTCCAGTCGTGAAGGGCACTGCGTTGGAGGCGCTGTGGGTCAGGTCCACGCCGCCATCTTCAGCCGTGCTGCCCAGCGCTTCCTCACCCGGCGGCGGCGGCAGCGGCAGCGCCGGCACGCGGCGCGCCGCCGCCAGCTCGCTGCGCAGCGTCTGCAGGCGCTGCCGCCGCAGCGCCTCCCGTGGGCTGGTGGGCGCCTCTGACAGCCAGGCGGGCATGACCCAGCTGGGCACTAGGCGGGGCACGTCGAGGGAGGGCATGAACGAGCGTGGCGGCCGCACCGGGCAGCGCTGCCGCCGCGGGCACTGCCGCTGGGCCAGCTGCTGCCGGGCTGCTGCCACAGCGCTGCCTGGCGTGCATGGCCCCGCTGTCGCCTGCATACAGCGGAMGCCAGGTGGGCGATGGATTCYTGTGGGGGTTCCAGAGCACGCGGCGCCAAGGCGGCGGCAGCGGCGGCGGCGGCGGCGGCCAGTGGGCGGCCCTGAACGCGCCTGGGTGACGGCCCTGCTGGACGCTCCCGCATGCGGCGCTGCCATGTTGACTGCGCGCGAGCACGCTGAGGGCGCCCTCGGGACGCTGAGTAAACAGTGCGGTTGGAAGTGCTCCTACGCACGGTGCACCGCTTTCGACGCGCTCACGGAGTTGCTGGGGCAATTTGCAGCGAGCGGCAGGCGCGCAATGTCAGTGGGTGGCCGGTGCTCCGAGACGGCTCGGAGCGCTCGAGAGTGAGCGCCTTGCAGATGGATGGTGCAGGTGATGCGTCAGCAAGGCGATCTGCGACCGCGCCACCCGTCATGACCKCCCCCGCGGCGGCAAGCGAAGCGGCGCGCTGCGCCGGCGCTTGCGCCCGTGAGTAAGCTGGGCTCCTACAGCCCAGGCTGCCAATTACTGCAACACAAAGGCAGGTATCGTGAGGGCAGCATGCGGTTTATGTTGGCGGCCTTTGGACCCTTGCAAGTTGTGGCCAAGGTTGCATGATGCGGCGCATCATGCCGACCGGTGGAGCAAGATTCACGGTCTGTTGAGCGTCACGCAGCACATAGCCTGGGCTGTCATGAGGGAGACCAGGGTTGGAGGCCATGGCACATGACAACATGTTACGGGCCAAGCTGCCATGCTGGCGGGTGCCTTGTGTGCTGCTCTGCCGGTGCCACAGCGTCCCTTGCAACCTGCCAAACGGGGGTCCGCAGGCTGAGGCGAGCACTCATGCACTCTCAAGTGACTTGCCTGTTTATCTGTTGCTTCCATGCATCCTAAAACAGCTCCCGCCTGCCCAATCTCTGGTCCTGGTTTACATATTAGTGGCTGCAAGCAATGTGGCTGAATCAGTGTGTGGCCATTGTGGCAAGGCCGTTGGCGTGCGCACGCTCTGCCACCGTCTGCTCATTGTAGAACAAAGTGAAGCACGGGCCAGGGTGCGGGCCATCGGTCAAGTAGTGGAGCAGGGGTTCCGATGAAATGTACTGTCGGTTGTTGTGGCGGCAGTGGCGGGCAA
Organism: Chlorella ohadii; assembly: GCA_025026875.1. Lineage (NCBI taxonomy): Eukaryota > Viridiplantae > Chlorophyta > Trebouxiophyceae > Chlorellales > Chlorellaceae > Chlorella > Chlorella ohadii. Next base: position 350,406 of record JADXDR010000050.1, on the reverse strand, counting down.
CAGCAGCGGCCTGCTGGTAGGCAGGTGGAACAAAGTGCTGCACATTGCCCTTGGCAAGCTGGTGGCAGATGGTCAGCTGTGCAGTCTTCATGTGCATGTGGCCGATACGTGCATGGCGGATGCACCAGGCATTGCCGCACACAGACACAATCTGGTACTGGCACTGCAGCTGCACTGCAGCGCGGCCGCCGCCGCGGCTGTAGCCCTCGTCGTCCTCGCTCTCGCCCTCGCTGCCGCCCTCGCCACTGCTGCCGTCGCCGTCCTCTGGCTGCCCAAGCAGCAGCAGCGACTCTGGATAAGAGTGCTGGCCATCCAGCACAGCCAGCACCACTGCCGCCGCCGTCAGGTCAAACGGCTGCTGGCCGAAGCCGGGCAGCTGGACGGTGGGATGGCATTCGCCCGGAAACAGCAGGCGGTCGGTGGAGGTGATTGCCGCCTGGCAGTGGCCCCTGTCGGCGGCCGCGGGGGCAAAAGCTGCATCAGGCAAGTCGGCATCAGTGAGGTGGAAGCGGTTCGCTGCATCCAGCTGCTGCTGGAGCAGGCCTGCCCGGCGGGACGCCTCTGCCTGGTCACCGCTGGCCAGCAGAAAAGCCACGATGCTGTGCAGGCCGCCAGAGGCTGGAGGCGGCAGCGTCAGCGCCGGCAGCGCCAGCGGCAGCGCAGGCTGGCGGCTGCGCACGCGCTCGCACACAATGTTGGGGTGCAGCTGCGCCAGCCGTCCCAGCGCTTGCTGGGGGTGGTCCACTGCCCACCGCCAGGCGCGCATCAGCCGGCCGATGCCATCCGCCTGGCCAGCTGCCAGCATCGGCAGCCAGTCAGAATCGGCCTGCTGCGGTGCTGGCGGGTCAAATGTCATGTCATCCTGCGGTGCACCGCCAGCCTGCAGCAGATGCAAGAGATTCGGTGGGTCGGACGGCAGGCGCGCCCACTTCCCTCAAGTAGATGCACAGGAGTTGCGCATCCGTCATTCCAACCCTCCTCCCTCACCACCTATGCCGACGTGGACCACCTGCATGGCATGCGCCTGCATGCCGCCAGAGCTACGTAGCAGCGCTACCAGGCCTGCAGCGGCGAGCAGCACGAGGCCTGCAAGCAGGGGAGGCAGGGGCGCTCATGTGGGCGGCCTTGTCTGGTGGGAAGGAAGTTGCACAGGCACCTGCAGGGCCCACCGGCGGCGGCTGCCAGGGCACGCAGCCCAAGCTTGCCGCCGCATCAAACGCAAGTCCGCTATCTGCCTAGCAATGTGACACACTAGCAGGCGCACCAAGCGTGGGCAGGCGCCAGTGGGCGAGAGAAGCGGCTGCCTGGCCTCCGTGCTGCTCTGGGATGTGTATGGGAGGGCACTGTCTGTCCAGGAGAAAGAACACCTGCTCACATGAGCTACATCCTGCATTTCAGGCTGGCCGCGCTGCCGCTCCTCCCTGCCCCTTGATGAAGCCTGGCCGTGGCAGAGCCCCTACAACAGGCAGCAGCCACCATGGGTCTGACTGCATCTATTGAGGCAGCTGTGCACGAATGGGAGGCACTGCAGGTGAGTGGCCTTCGAGCCCCAGCCTGCAGCCCTGCAGGCCCGGCCTGCTGCTTAACAGCCTTGGACCACTCCACGTGCCGCAGGCAGGCAGCACAAGTGCAATGGCACCACACATTGGCGGCGCCGCAGCCGCAAGCCCCAGCGGCAGCGCACTCTGGCCACCGCTCGCACACATGCCCGGCGTCGCAGCCGAGCAAGGGGACTGCTGCCCTACAAGCTGGGGCACGCTGCCAGCTGATGTGCTGAGGCAGATCTTCAGGACACTTGCCTCTGAGGGGCTCGCTGCCACGGCCGCCGGCAGCCCTCGCTGGCTGTCGTTGCGGCAGGCGGCGGGCCTCATGGCGAGCTGCAGCCCGAACGCACACTGGCGTGCCGTGGCACAGAGCGAGGTGCGCGGCAGGGGTGCCGTTTTGGTTGGCATGGGCGTCTGCAGCTTGATTCAGCTGATGCCTGGCTTGCTCAACTGCCCCTTCATCTGCGGCAGGTGTGCTGCGCCATCCGCCTGGTCACGGTTGAAGAAGTGCGGCAGCTGTCGGGCATGGGCATCCCATGCAGCTACCTGCGGCTGCCGTCAGTAGAAGCTCCAGCTGCGTCAAGCTCAGGCGGCCCAGCCCGCCTGTGGCAGCTGGCCACAGCCCTGCTAACCGAGGTTTGCACGGGCCCCGCAGCAGCAGCATGGCTGCTCACCACCCCACGCTTTGTGCGCCACAGCAGCAGCTGCCTAACGGGCCTGATCTGCCCGGTCAGTGCGGCAGCGGCTGCGGCAATGGCAGGGGCACTGGATGGCTGCGCCGCCCTGAGTGTGCTATCCCTCCACGCTCAGCTGTCCCTGCCGTGGCTCGAACAAGACCTTGCCCAAGCACTGGGCAGCTGTCCGCCTTCGCTGCGGGAGCTGCACATTACCGTGCCCAACCTGCGTCTAGGCCACCAGTATCGCAGTATGCCAACCCACCTGCAGCGCCTCAGCCTGACTGCCGCAGCCGTGAACAGCCTCGGCCTTGGCGTGCGCCTCTCGCCCTGCGACTGCATCATGTGCGGGGCCAGCTTCTGGGGCACTGTCCAGGAGCTGCACCTGGCGGCCAACCACGGCTCGCGGCCAGTGGTTCTGCGCGGTGATGCCCCACTGGCAGCCCTGCAGCCGGTGCTGGGCCGCCCATCCAGCATACTGGTCTGGCTGGACCACCTGCTGCCGGCCATGCGCAGCTGCACCAGCCTGGCGCTGACCTGCCCAGCCATGCTGCTGTGCTACGGCAGCGCAGGCGCACCCGCCGCAGTGGCCGCTCAGCCGGCACAGCCAGTTGCACTCCGCTTCCTAAGCCGCCTGGCCTGGCTGCTGGAAAGCCGCCCGCAGCTGCGGCAGCTGACGATTGAGGCTCGTGACGTGGTCCTGGGCGCCAGGCCTGTGGTGTTCGACCCGGATGCCTGGCTGCGTCTGAAGCCCGCGCGAGTGCCGGTCAACAGCTTTCACTTTGAGTGTGGCCACGGCTTCATAGCTGCCTACCAGCTGCTGGACGATGGCACCATGTGCCTGCGCATGCAGCGGTCCGATGCGGCTTGATAGCTGCTGCCCAGCTGCCTGCCAAAGCGCTGTCATGTCAATTTCATGCAGTGAGCCCAACCCTGCCATTCCATCCCACCTGTAATGTTTGCACAGCTGGGATTTACAGGGCTCTGTGATGGTACAAGGCGCACCACGGCGCGAAAATGGGACAAGCAGCGCACGGAGGGATCGATCAAGGTGGGTTGCATGGTATCAATGGGTGCATGCATGGTGGTGAGGCAGGGGTTGTGATACGATGCGCAATCGGGAAGGAAAATGGAGTCTACAGTCTTCGGAGGGGCACACTGAGGGAAGAGGGGAGGGCAGCGGTAACATATGCAACAGCGCTGGGTCATATCCACAGGTGAGAGAAAGACAAGTGGGGGCAAGGGAGTCGACAACCATAGTAGTGCGGGCGCGGCGCGAAAAACACGTGGTGTCTGTCGGTTAGTGTACAGGGGAGGCTGGGGGCAGCGGTCAGCAGGCTGCAGAAGGGGAGTGAGAGCAATGAAGGGACAGTGGAGGGGTACACGCAAACGCATGAAAGAATTCCGGAGCTAAACACGCTCAACCGCCGGCTTATCGAGTGTACAATGTGCCGGCAGGCGAGCAGCCAGTGTCCATGCTCGTCTCATCAGAGGCCGTCAATTAGTGGCGGCGGGGGGTTGGTAAGGGGGCAACTTGGGGCCCTGCCGCGGCCGTCCCACGGCGCAGCAGCTGCCCCAGGCGGGGTGACGATGTTAGGCCTTAGAGCTGGGAGGCCAGCAGGGGCGGCGCGCTGCGCATCTTGGCTGAGGCAAAGAAGGCAGAGGCGCCGCCGCGCTCCACCTTCTTTTCAAGCAGCGACTGGGCTGTCAGCACGCAGTCTGCGGGGGAGCACGGCAGGGAGGGGCAAAGTGGGTTGGGCATCCTGCCTGCATGCAACAACCATAGATTGCATCCCACTTGACGATGCATGTGCAGTAGCAGGCAGCTCAGCACAGCATACAACACCGCCCGTGTGAATAGGGCAGGGCTAGCAATTTGCAGCCTGCCACCGGCCAGCGTCTCGGCCCCGTGATCACCAACCCACCGTCCGTCTCCAGCTCTTCCACCACCGCCTCGCTGGCTCCGGGGCCCACTGGGATACCGCTCATGGAGATGCGGGGGCCATCGCTGCCCAGCAGGCGGCACGCGCTGTCGGGCTGCACCCCAACCTGGTCAATCTCTGCAGGGATTGGTGTGGTGCAGCAACGTGAGGCTGGGCTGGTGGGAGGGCGGGGACAGCAGGGCAGGCGAGCTGCGGGGGGCCTCCAGTGCTGCGGCATGCTCCAAGCCACCGCCGGCAGGCAAGCCGCAAGGCGCAGGCATGCAGCGCAGGCATGTAGTGGCACCGCCTTGACACGCTTCACTGCACTGCCAGCTCACCGCTGCCGCCGGGGGTTTGGTACTTGGCCACGGTGACAAAGAGGGCGGAGCCGTCTGCCAGCTCAAACACCGACTGGATCTTGCCCTTGCCAAATGTGGGCTCTGCAGGGCAGGGCAGGGCGCACGGGATGCTTGGCTGATGCGTCGAACATGTTTGCGTGCAGGTACAGATACCATGCGTGGCCACAAACAGTTGCACTGGACACTGCTGACATTGCTGTGGTAGCATGCATGCGATGCTGGCATGAACGCAGCGTCATGTGGCAGCTTGACACAGCATTGCCACATTACAAGCTAAGCTAGCACCCTGCAAGCTCCCCCCGCACAGGTGTCAATCAGTGGCGCACCTCCCAGCACCTCGGCGCGGTGGTTGTCGCGCAGCGCTCCTGCCAGGATCTCGCTCGCGCTGGCCGACTGCTTGTTGACCAGCACCACCAGGGGCCTGCGAGGGGGGAGCAAAGAGTCCTAGAGAAGGCATGAGGAGAGAGGTGCAGGCTGCTCAGTTGGGCTTGGGGCGTGGCACGAGAGCAATGTAGGCAGATGGAGCAGCGCCGCAAGGTAGCCTTCACCCGCCCCTCACATGTGGGTGGCTGCCACGGTCGGCTCCCGCAGGCCCACCATCTGCGTGCCCACGCCATCCCGGTCCTGCAGTGCAGGGCAGGTGTCCCAAGGAAACACAGATGCTCAGCAGGGGCACAGATGTGCCATGTAGTGCACAGATGCGCCATGTAGTCAGGCCTTGCACATGTCCCAGTCTGCCGATGCAGCTGCATACAGCTGTCGACGCACTGCAACAGCGCCTGGCAGCGCCCTGCCGGCAGGACAGCTGCCCCCCACACAGCCCCACAGCCCCCTGCACAGCCGCAGTGCGCACCTCCACATTGAACACGGGTGCGGGGCCGTCGATCCACAGCCCCGCAATCTCCATGGCGCTGCTGACCATGCCGCCCGGGTTGTTGCGCAGGTCCAGGATGAAGGCCTCGGCGCCGTCGCGCTGCAGCAGGGAAGAAAGGAGGAGGGGAGGGCAGGGGGCGGGTAAGCAGGTAGGGCGCGGCTCCGCTCAGTGGCGGTGCATGAGATGCACAGGAAAACGCGCTCTCGGGTGGCAACGCCAGGAGCCGGCTCATTTGCTTGCTGGGGCAGCCTCAAGAGCGAGATGCGCTCCAGGAATATGGCCGTTTGCAGTCACCCACGTCCCTCTCATCCGCTGCCCCATGGGGCCTGGGCACACCTTGAGCTGGTAGATGGCCTTGCTCATGTCCACCGGAGCGTGCTGCGAGAAGTTGACCAGGCGCACGTAGCCTGCGGGGGCAGGAGGTGGTGGGTGAGATGTGAGACAACTCTAAAGGCCGGTGGAAGGCTGCAGCAGCACCAAACAGCCTCCGTGTGTGTGCCACCGCTGCGGCCTGCCACAGCATCCCTTTCCTGAGCAGCCGCTCGCCCCCTGCTCACCGTACACGTGGTCATTCTGGTGCATGGTGGTTGCAAACACGGGGTTCAGCTCCACCTGGAGAAATGAGGGCAGGCAGGCATGGACCGGTGAAGCTGAAGGAAGTGCCGGCAGCAGGCAGGCTGGGGCTGGGATACTGCACAGCATGCAGTAGCCACCTTCACGGTAACTTGCCCATAATCACCGCACAACAATAAACGAATACAGTAAGCAGGTCAGAAGCAAGCCGGGCACCTGTGCGCGGCGCAGCCTGAACTGCTTGTACTCCACTCCGGGGGGCTGGTCCGCCACGCCCGGGATCTCAGGGCGGCGCCGCGCCACCTTGACCCACACGCTGCAGCGAGGTGGGGAGGGTGAGGTGGGTGGAGGGTGGGATGCAGGGATTGGTTGCAAGGCAGCGAGCACTCGAGAGGAAGGTGGAAAGACGGTGAGAGCAGAATGTAATGTCCCACAGCATTAGCCAGCCAACAGTGCACCACAGCATTGGCCAGCCAGCGCCAATCCAACCTCTGCGCTGCAGCCCACCAACCAACCAACCTGCTGTCGGCGGGGCCGCGCAGGCGCTGCGCCACGCCGTCTGTGTCCAGCCCGCTGGTGCTGGTGCCGTCGACATTCAGCAGCTGCGGGTAGGAGAGGAGGCCGGGTGGTGCGGTTGAGCTGGTGCCACGGTGCCCTTTAGTGCCCAATGGCTTGGCATCCAACTGCACAGATGCCATGTTTCCAGGCATGGTGCTCCTACTATTCAAGGGCTGCTCAGCCCCACCCTGCCATGCCCACCCCAACGCTTACAATCCGTTTGTGCCTGCACAGTCCTCGCTCCACTGGACGCCAGCACCAGGCGCCCCAACCCCAACCTTTGCCCCCTGCCCCCACCTCGTCGCCCGGCTGGATGCCCGCCGCCTCAGCGGGCGAGCCCTTGATGGGTGCCAGCACCACCAGCTTGCCGCTGTCGGGGTCGCTGGCAATCATCATGCCCACGCCGCTCAGCGCGCCGTCGTTGCCAATGCGGAAGTCCTGGTACTGCCTGCGGGCGGGTGGGGGCGGGTTGAAAGGTGGCGGCGTGAGGGCGGTTGCGAGGGAGTCTGCATGCAACTGCAACATGCGCTGCAGCCACAGCAGCTGCAAGCGCAACGCCGCTGCTTCTGTCCTCAGCAGGCCAGCGCCAGCGCGCCACCCTCGGGCCCCTCAGCCCCCTCACTTGGGCGGCAGCCAGCGTGTGAAGGGGTCGTTCAGCTTGCTGAGCAGGGCGGGGATCTCCTTGCGCGCATCCTCCCCGCTCTTGGCGTCCGCCACCGCCGACAGGCTCGCCACCAGCTCCTCGTCCCACTCTGCAGAGGAGAGGGGACAAAAAGGATGAACCACGCGTGCTGTGCAGGAGACGAGTGTGCCCCCCCTGCTGCCTGACAAGATGCAGTTGGCAGTTGGCTTGCGTAGTGTTTTCGAGGCAGCGCAGCTGCACCGAGGCTCACCTGGCGGCGGCGGGCTGACAAACGTCTCGTTCACAATAGCCCACGCCTCCACCATCGTTTTCTGCTCTCAACGGGTAGGCACAGAGGTGGGCTCAGGTCACACAACGTGCAGGCAGCAGCATGTTGGCTAGTGCGTATGTGCAGGCATGTGATGAAGCTAGGGCGCGGCACAAACGACGCCCAGCGCAGCCCCCTCGTGTGCGCAATTCTGCAGCTTGATGGCGCCACGCCACTCCTTAGCCTCCTCTCACCTGGACTGCAAACGTGGCTGGGTCGCGTGCCAGCGGGAAGGTCAAAGAGTCGGCGTGTGCGGGCGGAGCTGCCGGCAGCGCGAGCAGGGCAGCGGCGGCGGCGGCAGCCAGCCCCCGAGCCAGCTGCGTGGGCAGCGACTGCGCCTGCTGCTCGCCATCCCCAAGCCGCGCTTGTGGGGCTGCAGGGAGGGCGATGACGCGGGGTTTCAGCAAGCCCTCCCACCAGTCAACACAGCGGGGTTCCGTGCTTGCAAGCCCCGCCAACCGGCATGCTCACCGAAGCGGAGCCCGCTGCGAAGGTGCAGGCGCCGCGCCCTTGGCGCGGGCGCCGGGCGGACTGCTGCCTGCCCTGGCCGGGCTGTAAGACAGCTCGTGGACCACTGCTGCATGATCTGTGAAGGATCTGGGTGCGGTCACTTCAAAAGCAGTCCGCTCCGTGAGCTCCAGGCGCATATGAGCATTGCCCATGCGCTGTTCGTCATGCACTCACCTGCTCGCCCATTTCTGTGGCCATGCATGTCGTGTGCTAGGATAAGCCCTGCTGTCGACCATGGCAGATCGTCACAGGCCCCGCAGCGGAGAGGTGGGGCCTGCACACGGCCTGGGCGCACTGCCTGGCTCTGACTGCCATGCTGCATGTTCACAGGACCACTCGTTGTATGATAAGAATCAAGCGCCCGCCATGCAAGCGACTGTTGCTCACCGCCGCCGCCGCCGCCTGCGACCGTGGCTGCAGGCGAAATGCAGCAGCAGCCAGGCCACAGGCGACTGGGCAGCCCTCCCCTGCGACTGCCTGCAGCAGGTCCTGCTGCTGCTGCCGCTGCGTGACAGGGTGGCAGCAGCCTCGGTGTGCAAGGTGGGCGGCACCCTGTGTGTTGGGGCGTGGCGTCTCTTGGCCTTGGATGAGCTGGGCGGGGTGCCAGCGACAGACGCTGTTTGGCAGTCGCTCGAGAGTGCGAAACTGGCAGCTGCAGTGTGTGCTGATCGACGCGCTGCTCAGTTGCTAGGCGAGCGCCAATCATGACATGCCGGAGTGCACATCAAGTTGTGTTTCCCTCGCCTCCCACCCCGCAGGCCTGGCGTGGCCTAGGCGACCGCGGCACGCTTTGGAGCCATGTGGAGTTTGCCACCCACCGCAACGGCAGCCGCCGCTCGGAGCTGCGCCGGCTCCTCTCCCTGGCAGCCTGGTGCGAGCGCCACGCTGGCGGCACCCGCAGCTTGAGCGTGTCTGCACGAGTGCCGCCCGATTGCCAGCCAGCGGCGCTCAAAGATGTGGCGGCCGCAGCCCTTGCAGCCGCTCCCTCGCTGCGCTCCCTGCATGTGACCACAAACCGCGGCTTCTGGCCCAGCTTCCTGAGCAGCCTGCACCAGCTGCGGAGCTTGCACCTGTGAGCCGAGTGGAGGCAGGGCTGGGAGTGGCATTTTGGGTTCGCCGTCTGTTGCATGACGCTGAGGAAGCCACCGCTGGCAAGCACATCTGCCTGTGCACTCTGGCCTGCCCAGGCCTATGCCTTCTTTCCCTCCAAAACTTGCCTGACCCTCTCGCTGCCCCAGGTCAAGCAAGGAGGGCGGCCTGAGCCTGACTCATGACCTTACGCCGCTGCGCCACCTCACCTCCCTGGTGCTGGAGGCGCGGCAGGCGGTATCGCTGTCCGACACAGTCAGGTGGGCATCCGGGCCGGCATGGGCGGGACAGCACGTGCCATGCATGCAGTATCTGTAGCATGCCGAGGGGGGCAGCGTGCCCTAAACAAGCTGACACCCCTTTTGCGTGCCTGCCTTGTAGTTGCGCCCAAGGCACAGCCCTGCTCCGCTTTCATCTGCTGGACCACCTCTCCCCTCCACACAGGCTGCCCCCGGGCATTGTGACCGTGGAGCTGAGCTGCATCCGCGACTGGCTGCCGCAGCCGCTGTCGCAGCTGGCGGGGCTGCAGCGCCTGCACGTGCGGCGGGGCCTGGTCAGCGAGGGCGTGCTGCTTACCGAGTATGAGGCGCTGGGGCACCTGAAAGGTGGGACAGGGAGGATGGGCAAAGGAGGCCTTCTGGTGTTGAAGGAGCGCAGGGCTGGATGAGTGGCATGCGATGCGGCAGCTGCTCACGCAGTTGCGCAAACCTGCAGCGAGCTGTGCAAAGCGGTTCAATGAGGTTTGGCCCGCGGCGGAACCGCGCCTGCTGCCCTGTCCACACTCTTCACTCCACGTGCTGCGCTTACCCCATGCGCAGCGCTGACCAGCCTGGCCCTGGAGCACCAGGAGGAGGAGGCGTGGCTGCTGCCCCCCGAGATGCTGCTGCTCACACGCCTGCGCAGCCTGTCCTTTGCCGGCAACGACTGCTCGCGTGAGCGCGGTGACTGGGTGGTGGTCGCAGCCCGTGGGGCGGGGCAGTGCATGTTGCCAAGCAAGCGGAGCGATGTCCTGCTTTCTTTAAAGCATTGCTGATGTCACTAACTTCTGGTGCTTGAAGCGGATGCAGGCGCCTGAACAGGTGCTGCGGCCCTGCCCACCACCCCCGCTGTGCAGGCTGGGCGCTGCACGGCAGCGACGAGGCGTTTGACGGCTGCCTGGCCCGCATGCTGCACCTCACTAGTTTGGACATTTCCGGCTGCTGCATGGAGGAGCTAATGCCCGCCCTGCTGCATGATACCGATCAGCATGGCACAGCAGGCAGCGGCAGCGATGGCGAGGAGCAGCAGCAGGGCGGGCCGAATGCCAACGGCAGGCCCGCAGGTGGCCCTCGCTTGCTGCGCCTGCTGGCCCACGGCAACCAGCTGGAAGCTGGGGAGGAGGAGGATGGGCAGCTGCGGTTCCCCGGGCAAGTGAAACAAGCAGGGCGGGGGAACTGAACACTGGTTCTTGCCCTGAGTTTGTGTGCAGAGGGGCTGCCCGGAAGGGCCCCTCTGGGGTGGGCTGGCGTGATGCTGCCACCACTAATTACTGGCTCACCACCCACCCACTGACATGCAGGAGCCTGCGGCAGCTGTCCATCGACGTGCAGCTGCTGGCGGTGAGCGGGCTGCGCCTGCCGCCCGGCTGCCGCCAGCTGGCGCTGATGGGGCGAGAGAAGGCAGCCGCGCTGCGCGCCCTGGCAGCCGGCCTGCCCGCCCTGCTGCAGCAGGCTCCCGAGCTGCGGCACCTGGTGCTGGAGCCGCCCGCATTAGAGGCCCTGGAGCAGCTGGGCAGCGGCGGCGCAGAGCCCGAGCTGGTGCAAGGGCCTGGCGGGCGGTGGCGGCCCACTCGCCTGCCCGGCCAGCCGCGGCTACGGCAGCAAGGGGACGCGTTACAGCAGCTTCGAGCGGCGGGCGTGGAAGTTGTGGAGTTACGGGAGGCAGGGCAGCTCCTGGCCCTGCTTGATCAGTTGGCGGCCAGCGGACAGCAGGCTGCAAGTTGAGGCTGCAGTGCGGGCGATGTGATGTAAGTGCAGCTGCCAATGTGCAGCGCGAAAAATGAGTGGGGGCTTGAAGAAAAGAATGGGCTTGGGGATGAAGCAAGGCAGAAGGTGTCAAGTGGGCACGGCAATGCATTGGTGGTGTGGTTTATGCTGGTTCAAAATCGAAATCAGGTTGCAGCTAGCGCAATGCACGGTAGCAGCTACCGCAGCGCGCGGCGGCGCTGCTTGTTGCCGCCGCCTTCTGCCAGGGTGCCGGGGCGGCCGCCCTTTTGGCCGCAGCCCAGCATCTCTGGCGTGAGCTGTGAGGCGGGCACTGGGTTCTGCACCCAGGCCAGCAGCTGGCACATGGTCACGTAGTAAACGTTGGGCTTGGCCAGGGTGTAGTCTGCAAGGCGGGAGGTGTTTGGTTGGCTGTCGGATGCGGGTTTCGGCATGGCATGCAGCAGGGACCACATGGGGCTAACGCCAGATTGGGCATGGTTATTCAAATCAAGGTTGCAGCCCTGCAGCCCACCATGCATCTACCGCAGCGGCAGCCACACCCACCGATGCACATGCCTAAGGCAGCTTGGGCAGGTCTCCTCACCACTGGCTACTGCAATGCAACCCCGACAATGCCTTGCCAGCCATGCGACTGCGCACCAATGAAATCCTTCAGCTGCTGCGTGTTGTCCTCAGCCTGTAACCAGTAGATATGTATGAAAACTGGCATGGGAGCCCTGCGTGGACCGGAAAAAAAGACACATGGATGAGCATTCAGGGCAGCAGTGGAAGGGATGGAGCCGGCTACCAGGCAAGGCGTGCTGCTCCGCCTTCGCAAGCACAGCATCAAGTTGCAGCACTGAAAAGCCTTGTCACGTACCGGTTGCCCGCATAGCTTCGGTCAAAGTTGTCCTTTAGAATGTCGAATACAGAGGAGGTGTCGTTCCTGCAGGGGACGCATGTCAAATTGTCAAATAGCAGGGCGCCGGTCTTTCACATGGCAGCTTGTGTTGTCCGGCACACCGCATGCAGACGCCTTCACAGCTGCATTCGCACGCATTTTGCAGCCTCGACTTGCAGCCACCCGCGCACATGCAGCCGTCGGTGCCGCACTCGTACACGAAGCTGCAGCGGGAAGATACGGCGCACAGCAGTTGAGTGCTAGGTGAGGTATGCCATGCGCGGGAGTCGGGGCAGCCCCTCGTTTTCGTGCTGTGCACATCATCATTCCCAACGATTTCCTCTGAAAGCTGTGTGGCGCCTCTCATTGTCCCAGCTCACCCGGGATCCATGGCATAGGGCCGCTCCCCGGCTGTTTCGTTTGTGAGCCGCCAGGTCGGCACTTCCCAGAGGCCAGGCCAGCTCTCATTCTTGCCGCACACCTGCACCGTCTCCTGCACCAGGTCCGCTCTGCAGCGGCAGCGTAGTGTGGGGGATGGGAGCAGCAGGTGAAGGCCTGGCGATGCAGGGCTTGCTGGCAGAAGACAGCTTGACACCGACGCTTGCCTCACTCGACCATCCCTGCCCCACCAACCAACCTAACTGCCTGGCCCTCACCACAAGCATATCCCACCCTGTCTCACAGCGAGCAGTTGATGGGGATGCCGTACTTGAGGTCCCACGGCCAGATGCGGTTGCCAAAGCCCTTGGACACGCTCCACTTCCTGTTATGAGGCAGGTGGCAGGAAAGCAAGAAGGCGGGCTGGTTGCAAACCGAGCGTGTTCTATCTTGGCAAGGGCAACGCGGGCCAGTCTCGCACCACTGGCGCTCATTGAGCAGCCAGCAGCTGCACTCACCAGTCCTCAATCAGGGCAGCTTCGTACAGGAAGCCGTTTTGATGCAGGACTTCCCTCACGGCTGTGTCGGTGTCGAGGTAGGGTGTGCGCAGCCCCACAACGTCCTCCTGCGGCAGACAAAAGCAAGGCGCAGAGGTGACACGGGGATGCATGTTTGGAGATCTGTCGACTCGCGGCCAATTTCAATCTCTCCTTTCAAGCGTGCTGCCTGCCCTTCGCAGCTCCTTGTGAGCAGGCCCTGCCCTCAGCAGCCTCGCACGGTGCGAGACTCCCCCCACAGCAGGCAGCCACACCTTTGGCACGCCACAGTCCACCAGCTTGTCCCGAGCACCCACGATTTCGTTGACCAGCTTTGACCGCTCCATGCCTGGTAGCTGCGACAGGGACGAGCAGGAGCATGGATTGATACGTGTGGCGCATACATTTCTGCACCTCTGGCACATCCTGGCGCTTGTCTGCCATGGAGGGTGTGCACTTGCCCAGTACAGGCTTTCCTAGCTTGCAGGTGGTGGGCCATCGGGTAGCGCTGCTGCTGCACCACTAGCCTGTGTCCGCATGCTGTGCCAGGCTGGCATGCCGCCGCTCGCCGGCGCACCTTTTCGTGGCTGATGGTGTGGTCTGCAAGCTCCAGCCCAGCCTTGTACACCTTCATGACCTCGGCACAGGCTGGCAGGGGGCAGGAGATTGGTTCATGAGATTGTTGCAGCAGAGGTCTCTTGCTCACTGCACCCTGCATGCAGCACCTACACATCCACCCCACATCGTGACCCCCTGCTGCTCACAAGCTCAGCCTAATGCACCCTCCACGCCACACCTGCGCACCCAATCCCCACACCACGACCCCCTGCTGCTCACAAGTCCAGCCATCGGGGTCCATCAACGCAAACATGGTGGCAGTCAGCGGGCAGCCCTGGGCCGCGGTCTTGCCCTTGAGCAACTTGAGCATGGCTCCCCGCGACTCCGCATCAATGCCGTCGTCATGCGTTAACAGCACAAACTGCGGCGTCTCCTCGGGTGTCAGGCCGCCGGGTGCAACGATGGATGGCTCCCCCACCGCCGCTGCGGGGGGCGAGGGGCAAGGGTGGGCCTGAGTCGAGCAGCTGCATTTTGATACAAGTGCTGGACGAGTACTGCCTCTCAAGCAAGCAACACACAAAATCATGGCCTTGGTGACCTAAAACTGCTGTGCCACAAGCCATAAACCCACTCAAATGATCAAATCCATGCATGTAGCGGCGACTGCGCAAGCGCCCCCGCTCCGCCGGCGCCGGCGTCGGCACCGCCAGGACCCCCTTCCCACCTGCACTGCCCGTGGCCGCGCCCACCAAGGCCAGCACTATGTACACCAGCAGCCGCATCGCTGGAGCCGCTGGCTGCAAGCGGGACAGCGGTGGTGGGTTGGGTGGGGTGCTTGCAGGCCCGCCGGCAGGCTGAAAAGCTGAATTGAAACACTGCAATAAAAGATGGAGGCACACATGTCCCACCGCTCGCTGCACGCTCACCAGCCGCTCACCAGCAGCCGGTCGCTGAGCGCTCCTGCCTCCCCGCGGGAATGGAGGGCTTAGCACAAGCGCGGTATCACAATTGCAGCGTTCCCATCCATCGCTGCGATCGCATCCCAGCAGGCCGCCTTGCCGCCATTGCCGCTACCCCCGCTGGCCGCCCAACAGGATGCTCAGCGCCGCCCTTGCAAAGGCAGCCTGATTGCATCAGTCTCGACATTGCCATCAGCAGTAGCAATTAATGTGTGGTGTGCATTGGCCCTGACAGCATGATACCAGCCCTGGTGCCATGGTACCTTCACATGCCATTCAAATGACCGGCGGCAGCCGTTTTGGTAGCCACGGAAGCTGACGCCCTGTGCAGCATTCACCCGCTTGTTGCTGCCCCAGGCAGTCAGCTTGCGTGCCACTGCACCCTGAGCTGGTGCGAATCACACTTGGATGCCCCAGACCCTTGGGGTAAGGCTCGTGCTGGCGGGCGCCACTCTCCGCACCAAGGCAGCTACCGCCAGCCACGGCGCCGGCGCATGCTCACTCACCGACAGCTTCATCGCCCAGGCACAGCGTGTCATCACTCGTCAGACGGACCGTGTGCGCCATAAAAGGCGCCAAAATCTCGCAAATTGCGCATTCTGCGCAATCTTTACCCTGATCGCTGGGCAGCACCCAGGTTTGACTTGCCCCCCTGCGCTCACCTCTCCCCTGCCCAAGCACACCACCATGGCTCGCCGCTGCGGCCCCACCGCTGTTCTGCTGCTTGCCCTGGCCCTGGGCGCGGCCTGGGGCGTTGCTGCAGATGATGACGACCGCTGCGCCGCTGGCTGGCAGCCGGTGGAGGCGGGCGCTCTCCTGGACTTGGCCGCAGATGTGGCCACCCGGGTGTCGGAGCTAGCCAATGCTACCGGCGTTCTGACCTGTGGCACGCAGGCTTCTGATGTCGTCGACTGCCCACGGGTGAGCAACTGGCTGGCACATTGCTCTATTGGATGCGGCAGGGGGACCATGCCTGTGTGGCGGTCCCGGCCCGTGCCCGAGCGGTGACTGGGTGCTGCCCCCCCTTGCCCACCTCCTCCCCCCCTCCCTGGTCCCCCCTTCCTGCCTACAGGACTGGCAGGGCCAGACCCGCCACCGCCTGTATCTCAACGTCTCCTGGTGGGTGACACTGCTTCTGTGGTTGGGGTGCGCTGCTACTGAGCCGTTTGCGTCAACAGCCAGGCGCCGCACAAGTGGCGCTGGGGGCTGGGCCGTCCTGCATGCCACGCCGCACACGCTGAGACCTTCCCGGCCGCCATGCTGAGCCTATGTACCGACTGCCGCTTCTCTCCTTTCGCCCCTGTACCACCGCAGCGAGGAGTCTGCTCGTGAGGTGATTGTGAACCTGGAGGTGGACGCCCTGGGCGCAGCTGACGGCACCGTGCGGGGCATTGACGTAGATATCGAGGTGCGTGGCCGAAACGGGCAGAGCTGTGCTGTTGCCGGGGAAGCTGCTGGGGTCGGTGCTTGTTGTTTGGTGCTGGCATGCATGCATAGAGTGTGGGCACGCCCCTCTCTTGCCTGTGTGCACCGGCATACGCAGCTCAAACCTACATGCCCTCKCTCCKCCAMTCTCCCGCCCGCCCCTCCCACCCCGCTCGCTGCAGCGCGTCACTGTTGATGGCCAGCGGATTGGCGACGACCTGGAGGACCTGTTTGGCGATGATGACCCGCGGGAGGACACCATGGTGAGATTTCGAAATTCAGCTGGGGTTAATCCCATCGGTACATGGTAGAGTGCTGCGTGGCACCAATGATGGTCAGCCCGCTGCCCTGCTGGTCGGCCAAAAGCAACAGCGCAGCGCTCCTGGGTATGCCGCATGCAGCAGATCCGCCACACAATGTTGCCGTGCTCTCCTTGCACGCTGCAGTGGTACGCGCTTGCCGTGTTGCTGCAACTGCGACTGCTCTCTTGTGTGCTGCTGAACCAGCACCTGCCATCCCGGTCCTCACGCTCGCAGGAGACGCTGGAGGACCGCATTGAGGACCTGTTCGGCGACGATGATGACAATGGGGACGACATTGGCGACGATAATGGCGATGACAATGGCGACGACAACGACGACGACAACTGAATCCGTTGATATGCTCGCTCTGGCCGCCTGCTGGCCCCAGCCTTGCGCGCCTGGGGACAACCCCCCTTCAGCGTTTGTACTGCCCCCTACGTACAGAGCCCTTCTGCACTTTCTGACTGTCAACTCTTTTGCCCACCAGTTGAACAGCAACCGATGTAAACTAAACTGAGCAACCTTGGCATTCTGCTGACAGGGGCGATCCTCAGGACAGCATTTTGCACAAAGAGACCCGTGCGAGCATCAACTCTGCACTGCAACCCTACAGTTGTGCTGGCCAGGTTCACACTGTGCGATAATCAGTAGGTGGTTTACACTTCTCAACGACCAAAACACCAGTTTGTTGCACGTCCTGTTCTGAGCTGCCTCACACCTTGCCGGTGTACTTGTGGTGCTTCTCAAAGTCGGCCTTCAGAGCGGCCAGCGCGGCGCGCCAGCTAGCCACAGCTGCGCTGCCGCCGCGCACATTGCCGCCGCCGCTGCCAGCCAGGGAGGCGTACAGGAACTGGACCTGCAGTGGCAAGGGTCAGGGCAAGCATGAGTGCTTTGGGTCAAGCCTACACATACATGTCATGTGCATTGCCACCAACATGTGCTGCNAGTCAAGCGCGAGCAGCNGGCCNACCAGTAACACTGCTGAGCACCGCCCAAACAACCCACCGCATCACAAGGGCACCACACAGTCCCCTCCTCACTCACCTCTGCCGGGGAGCAGGCCCCATAGAGCGCGTAGGCGCCCTGCCGCAGCGCAGCCGCTGCCTCACGGCCCATCGGCTCGCCGGCAAGCACCTCCTCCTCTGCCGCAGCTGTTGACGCCTGAGCTCCGGCAGCACCCGAGGCACCTGGGCCTGCTGCTTCTACAGCTGGTGCGGATGTGGCAGCGCTGCTGCCGCCGCCGCTGGCCACCGCCAGGGCGGGGGCGGGGCTGTGGAAGCGCAGGAGCGCCTTGCTCTTGCCGCTGGGCGGAGCGGCCGCCAGCACGAGATAGTCGGCCAGCAGGTGGGGGCAGTAGCGGCCCACACCCGCCTCCTGCGGCAGCGAGGGCGCAAGGAGGGTGGACAGTCGTGAGGCATAACTGGCATGAGCGGCAACCAAATTGTGCCTGACCCAACGGGATTAACAAGCAGCCGCAGTCGCTGCGTTTCCCTCAAACCCGCCTCACCTTCAGCCCAGCCAGCTCAGTGAGCACAGAGGCCAGCAGCTCTGCACACTTGACGCGCCAGTGATGCGCCTCCAAGGCCTGGCCTGCCTGCGGTGCCGCACAACCAGGCAGGCGCTGCTGCAGGCGCGCCGACAGCTCAGCCGCGACCAGGAAGCGCAGCAGCGCACGCAGCGCCTGCAGCACCAGCGGCAGGCAGCGGCGCAGCTCCTGCAAGGGAGGAGGAAGCAGGCCCGCTTGTCTCATGGAAACAAGTGAAGGAGCAGCACGAGCACTTGGTGCCGGCCTGGCCAAGCCAGGCCACCCTACACAAGAGTGTGACGTCCTCACAGACGCAAACATAGGTCCAATACTGAACGCACCTGCTGCCGGTGCCGCAGCAGCGCCAGCACGAGGTGGCAGCTGCCGGAGAACAGGCCGGCGCCGCGGGTGGCATCCAGGCGGAAGCAGAAGCCCGGCAGGGCTGAAGCCCCCGCCGCAGGCCCAGCCTGCTCGGCATAGGCACTCCACAGGGCCGCCACGCTGGCCACCATGCTGCTGACCGCCATAGCCGGCAGCTGGAACAGCTTGGGCCGGGCCGCCAGCGACTCGAGTGCCCGAAGGGCTGTGCACAGCGCCGTCACCTCGGCAGCGGGCGGCGCCACAACTGCGCCTGCGCCTGCTGCAGCCGCTGCTGGCACGGCGGGCGTGGCGGGTGCAACAAGCGCCTCCTCGCCGATGGCTGCACCGGCTGGGCTGCCGCCTTTGCCTGCCGCCAGGATGGCCGCTGCAAGCTGCTTCACGGCGGGCAGTGCCTGCTGCTGCAGTTGCTGCTGCTTGGCTGGTGGCTGGGGGCTGCCATAGGCGGCGCTGCTGATGAAGCCGGCCCGTAGGCCTGCCACGCGCTCGCCGTGCTGCGCCAGTAGCCGCTGCTGCCGCCCACCGCTGGCCGCCTCGAGCAGCACGAGCAGCAGCTCACACAGAGGCAGGGCGGTGCTGGCGCCGCTGCCGCTGCTGGCCGCTGCCGGCAGGGATGCTTCCACATACCGCAGCGGCAGCAGCAGCTGCTGGCTGCTGCTGCCCGCCACTAGCTCTCGCAGGGCATCCAGCAGGAAGGGCCGTGCTGCACTGCTTCCTGCTCCGTCTGCCGCTGCTGCCGCTGCTGCCGGGAAGGCTGCAGCAAAGGGGATGGTCTGCCTGCCGGGCGGCACTGTGCTGCTCACTGGCTGCTGCCCCAGCAGGTGCAACAGCAGCCCCAGGAGGCTGGCATAGTGCGCGCTGCTGGCTGCCGGCCGCATGCGCCCGGTGATGCTGCAGCAGGCGGCCACAAACTCCAGCACAGGCTGCACGAGGATTGCGCCAGTTGCCGCTCCTGGCTGGTCCGATGCTAGCTGCCCCAACAGCGCAGCTGCCGACTGGAAGGCGGCAGGCATGGCGCCGACCACGCCGCCGTTGCCGCCTGCGGCTGCCTGCTCCACAGCCTCTGCCGCTGGGTGGTCACAGCACCGCAGCCGCAGCAGGAGCGCCGCGCAGCTGTACAGGCTGCCGGCCAGCAGGCCCGCCTGACCGACACCGTCAGCTGCTGCTGCCGCCTCCGCTGCGGCAGGCAGGGCTGCTGCCACAGCTGGCTCCAGCAATGCGGCTGTGCTGCCGATCAGGGCAGCCGTGGCCTGCTGCTCATGGTTCGCGCTGCTGCCGCTGCAAAGGATGTCGGCTGTTGCACGACGGCTGGCCTGCTGTGCTGCTGCATAGCAGGCGGCCAGGCAGCCATGCACCAGCACAGCGCCAGCCCACTGCTGCACACCCTGCTGCTGCTGCAGCTGCGCGCTCAGCTGGCTAGCCGTGCTCTGCACGCTGCCGTCACCGGCTGCAAGCTGTGCTGAGCACAGGGCCTGCATGACTTGCTGACTGTGCTCTGCTGAGGCTGCCACACAGCGAAGTGATGTGTCCCCAGCCTCCTCGCCCTGCGCTGCTGCTACTGCTGCGGTGGAGGTAAGGGCTGCCTGAAGCACCACCGGCAGCAGCTGCTGCTGGCCCTCCAGGCTGCCACTGCTGCTGCCACCTGCAAGGCGGGCCAGCAGCTGCAGGCACGCTCTGCTAGCAGGCAGGGCGCTGCTGGCCGCACGGCCCATCTTGCCAGGCCCCAGGGTGCCCTCCCAGCAGCACAGCAGGCTACCAACCGCCACAGCTGCAAGGCCAGCGGCAGCCTCTGGCTGTACATGGGCCAGCGGCAGCTGCGCCAGCAACTGCAGCTGCCGCCGCACTGCCTCCAGGCCTGCCGCACTTGCTGCCTCCGCTTGCTGCTTCCGCTTCTTGCTGCCGCCGCTGTTGCCGCCGCCCAGGTCAGCTGCAGCTGCTGCAATGCTGGCGCTGCTGCCCTCGACTGCCGCCGCCCAGCTGCCGCTCTTCACAGCCTTGCCTTTTGCCAGGCGGCCCAGCTGTTGGAGCAGGGCTGCCGCATGGGGGCTGGCGGGCCCGCCACTACCGGGCGCTGGTCCCTCCTCCTTTCCTTTCTTCCTCTTCTTCTTGGCTGTTCCATCGGCGTCCTCCTCGCCTGCTCCTCCCAGTGCAGCACTGCAGGCAGCATGGGAAGGGATTGCCAAGATGAGATTGGACAGTATTGGAACAGACTATGCCGCCCGCCGCAGACTCTCATGCCCCGCCACTTGCATCAGCGCCGACTTGCACTTGCCTGAGCGCTGCCCCCAGCTCCGCCGCAGCTGCTGCCGGCAGGAGTGCGGCCAGCTGCCGCTGCTCCACCAGGTCATCACTCAGCAGCAGGGACCGGCACAGCTGCGCCGACTGGCTGCTGGCGCCACCGGCAGCGGCATGCCGCAGGCAGGCCTGCAGCAGCTGCTGCACAGGGGCAGGCGGTGCCCACTCCTGCAGGATAGGCAGAACACCGGCCGCAAGCTGCAGTGCTTCGAGCATGCTGCCATCTGCAGCAGCAGCAGCCTCTGCGACAGCAGTGGCTAGCACGCCCGCCAGTTGCTGCAGCTCGGCCTCCACAGCCTGCAGCTGCTGCTGTGCCTGCTGCTCCTGCCGGGCCTGCTGCGCTGCCTGCTGCTGGGCCTGCTCCGTGCCAGGCTCCGGCAGCAGGGCGACGGGGCAGGTGCGAGTGAGGTAGCGCTGCTGCTGATGCAGCACACACACCCGCTGCTCCGCTGCATGCAGGAGAGCCTGCCGCAGGTCGCCGCTGCCGCTTGCTGCTGGGCTTGCCAGCAGCGCTGCTAGGTCAGGTGTGCTGCCCTCATCCCCCAGCAGCGGCGCAAAGTAGCCGGCTGCGCTGCTGCTGCCGTCGGCTGGCTGCTCGTGCTGCCCCGGCAGTGGCGTGATCTGCGTGCAAGGCAGGGCGGCCAGCACAACGGTTTCAGCTGCTCACTGCCTCAGAGTTTTAGAGTCGTGCATGCAATAAGATTGAGGCTGCCACCAGCAAGGCCCATGCCACTTAGCCTTCCAGATGCAGCCTGTCTAAACATTCTCACCTGGGGGTGCAGGCCAGCGCAGCGGGCATGCACCAGCAGCGCATGGCGGTACAGCCGTAACAGGGCCGGCAGCAGCGCTGCCTGGGCTGCCTGGCCCCTCCTCTGCTTCCTCTCCTTCTTTGCACTGGCGGTGCCGTCCTCGCCAGCCGCAGCCGCCGACAGCAGCGGCAGCATCAGGGGCGCCAGAGCAGCAACCAGCGCCGCAGCTGCCGCAGCTGCTGCCGCCGCCGTGGTGAGGTCAATGTGCAGGCTGGCCAGGCAGCAGCACCAAAGGTCTGCAGCTAGCAGGCTGCTCGTTGGTGCGGCGCTGCCCAGCCGGCGAGCCGCCTCCGCCACCAGCCGCAGCAGCATGGGCACCTGGCCCGACGGCAGCTGCTGCACCGCTGCGGACAGGGCCGATCGGAACCGGGTGGTGGCCAGCACAGCTGCGGCTGCCGCCCCTTCCGCCGGTGCGGCATCCAAGGCCTCGGGCACTGGCTGCAGCAGCGCGTCTGTGAGGGATCGCAGCAGCACTTCCAGCTGCCGCAGCTCTGCAAATGCCGCCACCAGGCTGCACGCCACCGCGACTGCCACGTTAGCGCTGTTGCTGCTGCCGGCCTCCGTAGCCGTGGCGGCTTGGGGCGACTGCAGCAGCAGTGGCCACAGCAGCGGCAGCTGCTGCTGAATCACTCGGTGCTCCACAGCTAAGATGCCCTGGATCACTCCTAGGGCTGCGGGCACCACACCAGCTGGCGCTGATGCCGCTGCCGCACTGCCGTCATGCTGCTGCTGTGCCAGCGTCAGCGCTGTGTCTGCGAGCTGCTGCAGCAGCAAGCGCTGCTGCCCGGCTGGGTCCTGGGTGGGGCGGTACAGCTGGTGCTGCCGCAGCGCGCCAGCAAGCAGCGCCACTCCCCTGCGTTATAGGAGGGCATAACCAGTGGTAGCAGTTGGCAGGCAGCCGAGCACACAGCTGGCTGATGCACCCGCACAAAATCCCCAGCCACTTTTCCTTCCTCAACATGCGACAACATGCGAGCTCGGCCCAGTTACCTAACAGTGTAGGCAAGCTCTGGCTCCGCCTGCTGGTCCACATGCGGCGGCAGAGTGCGCAGCACAGCCACCCAAAAGTGGAAGTCGGCAGACATGCTCAGGCCGCTGCTGCCCGCCGGCTTGCGCTGGCTGCTGCCGCCGCCGGCTGTGCCGCCCTCCTCTCCGCCCTCCTCATCCTGCTGCCGCTGCGCCTTGCTGCGCCGGTCAGCCTGGCTGGTCAGCTCCGCCCCTGCATGACATTGCTAATGGGCATGTGAGAGCCGGCACTGGAAGGCATTCTGCGCTCGTAAACGTGATCCAGCGCATGCAAAGTCGGCTCAGCATCTACCTCCAGTTTCCGCGACACCGCGCACCTGTTTCTGCCAGGCGGTGGTGCTGCTTGAGCGCCGCACAGAAGCAGCCTGCCATCCACGGCAGCAGCTTGAGCGGCAGTTCACGTGCCGCCACCTGCCGCAGCAGCGCCGCAAACAGCTGCGCCGCATAGCCGCCCGCCGCGCCGCGCTGCGCCTGCTTAGAGGTGCCCCCATCGGCAGCCTCATCCACTTCCATCTCCTCTTCTGCCTCATCTTGCTCCTCCACAGCTGCTGCTTGCGCTGCTGTTGCTGCCGCAGCGCCGCTACCATTCCTGCAGCCCTGTGCCTCCGCCAGGGCTGCGACAAACTCTGCGGCTGCTGCCGCTGCAAGGGGCGCCACATGCTGCTGGCTGAACAGCACTGCTTCAAGCACCTGGAGGCAGCTGCCTGCCAGCTGGCCGCCGGCTGCCGCGCTGTCTGCAGGGAAGGCGGCACCTGCCAGCAGCGGCAGCAGCCGGGGCACGGCCGCGTCCCACACCTTGCGCTGGTTGGGGTGCCCTGCCGCCACTGCCGCCAGCAGCCGCACCGCCGCACAAGCCGCCGCCTCCCACGCTTGCGCACTGTCGCCAGCCGTCTGCTGTGCTGCTGCATGACCGGTCAGGCTAGCCTCGGCCAGTGCGGCAGCATGCTCAATGCCCGGGCGGAAGCTGTCTGCAAACTTGCCGGCCAGCAGGCGCAGCAGGCACGCCAGCTGGCGCAGCAGCTCAGCCTGCTGAGCGCCGTGGGGCCCCTGGCCCTGCCCCGCCTGCTGCAGCGCAGCCGTCGCAGCTGGAAGCAGCGCTGCCGGCAGCGGCTGGCTGGCCGGGATGCTGTGGCAGTCCAGCACAGACACCAGCACTGCCCAGCAGCGCGGCTCCAGCCGTGCCGCCTGGCTGCCCTGCTGCTGCTGCTGCTGCTTTTTGGCTTTCTTTCCGCCCGCATCTGCGCTGCCGCCCTTGATCAGGGCGCTGCAGCTCCACTCCACCAGGGAGCGCAGGTAGTGCGCAGCCACCAGGGGCGGCAGCGCAGCTGCCMCGGCCACCGCATCGGGCGTGCCGCTGCCAAGCAGTGCGCCAACCAGCTGCTCTGCAGCCTCGAGCTTCCTGCGACCAGGCGCGCAGCAGTGGACAGGATGGATGCGGGAATACCAACCAGGCCCGGGCAGGCGGCGGCGGCGGCGGCGGCGGCGGCGGCGGCGGCGCTGCATCGCTAGTGCGGCCGGTCAGCATGGGATGATGCATGTATTGTTCTACCCTACCTGTCGAAGCCCGCCTCGCTGCTGTAAAGCAGGCGGAAGGTGGCGGTGAGGAGCATAGCGGCGGCTCAAGGCCAGCGCATGCCGTGGACGTGTGTTTATGTTGAAACGATCCTGCCGATGTGCTCGATGCGCATGCATGCGCCTTGCAGCTCGGCACTGCCCCGCTGGCCGCACATGAGCGGGGGAAGACTGCCTAGGAATCGCCAAGCGGGCTTGAAAACGGAATTCAGGCCCTCGTGCACCAATTTACGATTGCCGTGCCCCGCTTGGCGCCGCCTCTGGGGACAAGGGACCAGCACTGCCGCCACCCCCGCCGCTGCCGCCGGCAATTGGCTCCCGACTGTGCCTGTGGCTCGAGTTGATTTACAGCCGATATGTGCATCCAAATATACAAAGCCAGCATGAGCAGCCGTTTGCTGCATGTGGACTGCCGGTCAGTTTGAACTGTGCAAGTTGCCGCAACCTGTACGCCAAAGTTCATGTGCAAGGCGCTCACTTCATCTCAGGGCTGTGAAAGGAACCAGGCCACCCCACACGGGTCGCCCAGCCCGTACTGGGCGGCAAAGGCACGCACATCGAAGCTGGCCCTCGAGTTGTTGGCAGCCGCCACTGGGTCCGCAACCTGCAGCGAGCCAGCCATGGCAGGCGGCAGATGGCTCAGCCGCGCAGCAGCCGCTGGCGATGCGCTGCAAGCCAGCTGCCTGGCTCAGTCTCACGCCCGCCGGGAGCCACACCCTCTGCACTGTTTCAGCTGTCAAAGCGGCTGCATCTTTCATACCGCACTTGCTGCTCACCTCCAGCAGCTCCTGCCCCGGCTGCTCAAAGGCCAGGAACACGTAGCGGTGGGTGCCGCTGGGCGGCCGGGGNCCCGCCCACGGAGTCACCTGCGCATTGGGCATGCAGTGTGATGCTTGTGACAGTGTTCATGCTTGCTTCACCAACAGCCCTCTGGACATGAATAGCTCCAGTGCCTCTGTCACCGCCAACACACGGGCCTCCCAACTGGGCACATGGCATGCCTCACATCACTCACCTCTGTTCCCTCGCTGGCCGACCCACCGGCTGGCACGTTTTTCACCAGCCAGTGCAGAATGCTGCGCCTGGTGGGGTTGGCGGGGTCTGGCGCATCAGGATCGACGGTCAGCATCGTGAAGAGCGCGTCACCGCCGCTCACAATGGTGACATTTGGCGCGGCTGCGGCCTCGGGCGGCGGGAGCAGTTCGCCATCCTGCGCGTGGCAGAACAGTGCCATCTGTGAGCTGCTTTGGGGCAGCCGGCGGCCACCAGCAGGCTGCACAGGTGGTATTGCTTCGAAAATGTTTACAAAGCACACAGGGTGGGCTAGCGAGATGCCCCCGTTGCTTCCCATCCAGCGAACACGCGCTCCCTCCAGAACCGCACCAGGACGGGTGCGCCGCTGAAGCTGAGGGTGATGTTGGCTGCGCAGCTGGAGGACACCGCATTGATGATGTCCGGAATGATGCCGCTCTCCTCCAGCGCAGCCCTGCAGCAGGCGGTGTGGCATTGATGAGCAGAGGGCAGCGGCAGGCAGCGACGGCGGCGGCGGCAAGGGGCAGCGACGGGCGGCAGCTAGGGCGGCTCGGGCGTCATTGATCACCGCCATGTCGCTTATCACGCACTCTGAGGGCTGCCCAGCCACAGAAGCTGCGAGCAGCACGCAGACTGCCGCGGCAAGCGCCGCCCCACGGCCTCCAGGCATACTTGGACGCTAAATTGTGGATCAACGTAGGTGTTACAACTCTAGAATGCAGGCGGCTCTGGTGAGTTCGGCCCATCATGCAGGCGGCCGCCAGCGGCGCCGGCGCCGCACTGGAGGACTTTGCCTGGACTTCTTTCACCTGGAGCCCAGCCTGCCGGGACTGGAACTACATCGTTGGCTCTTTCATGACCCAGACGGTTAGTGCAAAGGTTGACATGGGTCCACATGGAAGTCATGGGGCAGTTGTTGAGTCCCAGCGCGCCCAGCGGGGCCCACACATGGCGGCAGCCGGCCAAAACGCGTACATTCGACCTCTCCTTCCTCCTCTACGCCTGATCACAACTTACCAGACCCCGCCTGAGGCGTCTCTCCCAGCACAGAAGCCACCTCCCCTAACCGCGTGAGCTCGGCAGCAATGCATGCATGCGTTGCGGCGCCTCCACAGGCGTTGCAGTACACCAGGAAGTGATCAAGCTGCGCGCGGCGCCCCAGCAGGCTGCGGCGGCACCGGGCGCGCCGCCGCCGCCGCCGTGGGGGCTCGACGTCTCCCGCTAGCTCCTGGACTCTACCATTCATCTACCTCCTCCTGCCTCCCTGCCTGCAGGTCACAGTAGAAGAGTACACCCACTAGGCACCCCGCCGCCTGGCGGCGCCCCTTGCCTCCATGGGGCAGCGCGAGCAGCGCGCCCTGCACCGAGCGGCCGCCAAGGCCGAGCTTGGCAAGGTGCGAGGGGAGGCTGGCTGTACAGCCCACACCACAGCTGTGTGCAGTCTGGAAGGCTCCTTGGAGAAGCTGAACTCTGCTGCTGGAACCCAGAGAACCTGAACTCTACTACACAACAAATGGCGCGGCGCATGCATGCATGCTTGGGGTGTCCATCCCTGACCAATCGGACTCCCATCGTCCCACTGTCCCTGGCCCCTCCCCCCTCCCTGTCTGGTTGCAGGTGCGGCGCCTGCTGGAGCGCGAGCCCGCCCTGGCCGCCACCATCGACGCGCAGTTGCGCACCGCGCTGCACAGGGTGGCGGCTGGCACCTCTATGCCCACCTCTCGGCAGGCCATCGCTGCCATGCTGTTGGCTGCGGCGCCCCAGACTGCGGCAGCCATCGACCACATGGTGGGTTCTTGTGGTGCGGCTGCCATGGGTCGCCAATTGTGTTCACAGCAACAGATGCCCTGTCAAGTCACCCACTCAGCCTTCCCTGGAAGCTGGCGCCACAGGCCTCCCGCCCCACTGTTTTGGCTGCAGCAACGAAATGTGCCCATCCGCTGCATGCCCAATTCTGCAGCCATGCCTGAGTCCCTTCCACCCTAACCTCCTCCCATGGCCATCCTTCCCCCGCAGGGCACCACCGCGCTGCATGCTGCGGCCGGCGCCAACGCCCTGGGCCTCGTCCGCCAGCTGCTGTCCGCTGCGCCCGCTGCGGCCACCATGCCCGACTTCCTGGGCCGCCTGCCCATCCACATGGCCGCCGCCCGCCCTGGCGGCGCTGCCACTGTGGCAGCCCTGCTGGCGGTGGCGCCCTGGACTGCCATGGCCACCACGCAGTGCAACGCGACCCCCCTGTTTGAGGCGGCGCAAGCCGATGAGGAGTCTGCACTGCTGCTGCTGGCCGAGGCACCCGCCGCCGCCGCGATGCGCTTGACCCGCCTCTTCCAGGTCGGCTGGACTGCGCTCCACGCCGCAACGCAAGCCGGCCGCCCCCGTGTTGTGGCCGCAATCCTGGAGGCTATGCCCCAGCTCGCACTGGTGGGAGACTCCGATGCCGACGTCCCCCTGCACTGGGCCTCCCAGTTTGGGTTTGACCCCGTGCACGACGAGATCCGCCGCCGGCTCATCGCCGCCGCACCCGAGGCCTGCCTGATGCAGGTGAGGGGCTGGCTGTGGGGACGGATGTAGTGTAAGGATGTAGTGTCCTGCTACGCGGAAGGATTTGTCCCATCCTGTTGGGCCGCTCCTCTCCCACATCTGAGCAGGAAAGACCTGGTACTTGTTACCGTCCCATCCCTGCCCACCCAGCTCCATGCCAATGCTGAGCTTGAACCTGCCTCCTGACATTGCGTATTGCAGGACGGCGACGGCGATACCCCTCTGATGTGCGCCGCCTTCCAGGGCAACGCAGGCGCAATCGCGCAGCTCCTGGCGTCGGCACCTGCCGCGGCCTCCGTCCCCAACAAGAACGGCCGGCTGCCCATCGAAGCGGCGCTGCAGCGCGTCGCGACGGACGGCGCCCAGGCGCTCGCAGCAGTGCGCCCCCTGCTGGCCGTGGGCGATGCCGCCGATGTGGCGGCAGCCCTGGGCAAGGCAGCCGCCGACCCTCGCCAGGCGGCCGCAGGCGTCCAGCAGATGGCAGTTGAGTTTGTGGCGCTGCGCTCCCTCACNTGCTGAGCTGTGGGCCCTGCTGCCCGATGAGCTGCCTGGGCTGGAGGCTGCGCTGCCCGCAGTGCTCGCACGTTCTGAAGCGGAGGCGGCGTGCCTTATGGTGCACTTGCCTNGCCGCCGAGCGCGAGCGGGTGCGGGCGGCCTTGCTGTCGCTTGCGCGCCTGCAGGGTTGCACCCAACTGTCCATCCCCGCCCATGCCTTGCAGCACATTGTGTCCCTTGCTGCTCAGTCTGCCTGCATCCATTGAAATCTGACCAGTTCAATATTTCTGCATGAACCCCTGAACGCATAAACTCAACACCGCTTCCCGATGCCTGCGTCGGCTTTGGCCCAAACTGCTGTCTGCTTGATTGAGTGACGCACATGCTTTGTTTGTTCCCGACACTGAGCAGCACTTGCCTATCACTCCGCTCCGAGAGGCACCTTCAGCAATCCGATTAATGCATCCTCAAGCATTGCAAGCCAAACGTTTGACACAACCACAACATCTCCCTCTGATGCGTTGTCGCTTCCCATATGCATGCATATTTTGCACGCTCAATCTGCTTCAGTGAATGCCTTCAGCTCCTTCTATGCTCCCTGCTGCTGCTTGTTTTTGTGATCTACAGGCAGTTACCAATGTTTCATTATCGAGTTGTAAAAATTAGGTAGAGCAGCGACAACGGGTACATGGGTGCGCTTCCCGGTGCCGCTGGCGGAGCAGGCTGCCTGAATACGCCGACTAGCATGCGGCATGTTGCCAACCTGGCATCGAATTGCACAATGCGCACCCACATCAGCCAGCTGGAACAACCAGCACCCTCCAACTAGCACGCCTGCACGCCGACTCAGATCATCCTCGCGGGGCGGGTGCAGCGGCGCCCGACCACATCTGCCCCCGCAAGTCACCTGCACTTGTCGCGCTTCTCTTCTCGTGAGAGGGCGTGGGGATTGGCATCTCTCCAGCCTTTTCGCTACGGCAAACCCAGCCGGGCGCCGCGTTGCACCTGCACCTGGGCGCAACCTGGTTTCCGGCATGGCGGCGCCAGCTGGTAAGTTACCCGTTGGCGGCTGCCGGAATCTCCCAGGCCAGCCGTTTGGAGACCCTTCTGCGCCGCCGTCACCGCCGCCGCCGCCGCCGCCTTGAGCCGCTGCCGCTCTCATTTTTGCACTGCCCCACGCTGTGCAGGTGATTCCGTGCAGCAGCTGCAGCAGATAGCACAGGAGGTGTTGCCGCAGATGGTGGAACAGGCGGTGGAGCAGGCGGTGCAACCGCTGCGGCAGACAGTGCAGAACCTGCAGCAGACGGTGCAGGAGTTGCAGGGCATGCTGGTTACCAGCGGCAATGCCCTCAGCCGACTTCAAAACCACCGCAACACCATTGCTGATCCGATGCTGCCGCTGCGCAAAGAGCGCCACCCCCAGCCGGCGCCGCCCGGAGCAGCAGCAGGAGCAGCAGCACCGCTTGCGGGCGCGTTTGGGGCGCAGCCGCCCCCTGGCGTGTTCCCTCCCACCTGGAGGGCTGTGCACCTGGTGGGTGGGGGGTTGGTGCTTCCTGCAAGCCGAACCAGCCAGCGCAGGAACAGCTGTATATGCAGGGGGGCATTCTAGCCTGCCTCAACCTCCCGTGGCCACCAGTGCCTCTGCTCGTTGGCCTGGCTGACTTTCACACTGTTGCCCGCCTGCCCCGCCGCCTGCTGCGTCCTCGCCTGTCTGCAGCTGACGCATGCGCAACTGGACACGCTGGCGGCCTTTTATGAGGAGGACTTTGGGCACAAGCGGACTATGCAGCGTGAGTTGCCGCCAGCCAGCACTGCCACAGGCTGTGTTGTGCGGGACCGGCGCTGTTCCCATCCCAGCTGCCAGCCTGCTCGCGCCCTCCACCTTGGCTTTGGGAGCAGGTGCTGCTGGGATGAGTGGCACAGACTGTCCAGCCATTCGGCGCCAGAACCGCTCCTGCCCCTGAAAGCTTGCTGCCAACATCCACTGCTGTGCAGTCAGCCAGCGCAGGGAGCTGTTCAAGACCTTCATCACCGGGTGTGAGCCGCAGCAGATGCTTTAGCGCTGCTGGTCACTAGGCTAGTCAGCGTGAGAGAGGAGTGATGGAGGCACGAGCGTACGCATGTCTGGCGCTGCGCTCGCCTGTCACCTGTCTTGAATGGTGCATACTTATACATAGTGGGAAGCGCAGCATAGTGTACATGCAGTGGCTGCACTTGCACTAACCGGGGCAGCTCGGGGTGGTAGACGGAGCTTTGGAGATGGTGACCAGAAGGCAGGCGCGTTGCAAGCCCAAGCACAGTCAGTGTCGGCAGCTTTGGCCGGGCTGCACCCGCAGCAGGCATTTCGCACCCAGCATCTACCGATGCCTCGAGCGCTGCGTGGCTAGCCTCTCACAGCTGCTGCTGCAGCGCAGTCATGAGCGTCAGCACATCCCGCACTGCCGCCTCGCCAATGGGGGCCTGGTTGCCTGGCCCTCCCCAGAGCGGAGTGTTGACCCGCACCTGCATGTATCCGCTGACTGCATCTCGGCCTGGGTGGGCAGCGGGGGTTGAAGGGGGCAGACGGCTGTCGTGTTGTGGCAGCCCAGCAGCGGCACACAGCATGGCACACCAGGCACGCAGCTGACAGGCTTGTGCAAACGGGGCGGTCAGGCAGTTTCTTCAGGGTGGCTCACCTGCCAGAGCATCCTCTTTTGAAGCAAAGCTGACGGTGCTCGTCAGCAGACCTGCCACCTGGCCATCCCTCAGCAGCGGCCAGGTCTGCAGAGAGAGGAGGCAGGCAGCAGCATGGCTGGGTAGGGAGACAATGCGCAGTCTGTAGCATGCAGCCTGGATGGCAGCGGTGCATGCAGCCAGCAGGCGAACTGTCAAGGCGAACCAACGGGGCGGATTGCGGCACTGCCTCACCTGCTGCCTATCATAGGATGGCTGCAGGTCCATTTGCAGCGGCTCGGTTCGATTTGCGGCATCCGGGAACAGCGGCGCCAGCGCTGGGGATCGATTGACGATGTCTGCGGTGCAGCAGTGGTTCGCATGGAGATGCTTGGCCTTCAACACTTGATGGTCTGCTGTATAAGGCAACCCGTAGGCCCAAGTTCCGCCGCGCCATGCAACCCCAGGGCATGGGACTGGAGGTGCACACCACCGCAGCAGCAGAGGCATCAGCGCACACCTTGGAGGGTCAGGGAGCCGACATCAGCCGCTGTGAAGCTGGCATCTTGAAAGACCAGCTGAGGCCAGCTCTCGTTGCAGAGCATCATCTGCAGCCAAGCCAGTCAGGAGGGCGTTTGTCAAGCTTGTTAAGTCCGTGCCATATCACCCTTTAGCAGCATCAACGAGTGCATGGCACATGTGCTCTGACATGCAGCACCGGGCGGGTAACCAGCAAATGCAATGCGTGCCTGCTGCAGCGCCGCATAACTGTTCCANGTTGCCCGCCGCTGCTGCCTCTTCATTGAACTGACTGGCGGTTGGCGGCGACCTTGCTTGCTGCCTGCTGGGCGGCGGCAGCAGAGGCGGCGGAGGGGCGGCACTCCGTCTTTTCGCTTCTGCGCTGCCCACCTCGTCTGATCAACGATCCTCGCCACAGGCAGGCCCGTCACAAGCCCCCCGGCACTCCAGGGACCTCGTGCTCACGGCAAGCCGCCCCACCCTGCAGCTTCGCAGCCTTCAAGCCACGCCGCTCATGTCGTCGGGCGCACCCGACCCTGGGGCATCGGCCGCGGGGCGCCACGAGCACCACGCCGCTGCTGCTGCAGCCCGGGCGGCGCCACCGCCGCCGCCGACACCGCTGGAGCTACGGCAGCAGGTGTGGGCCGGGCTGGTGTGTGGCGCAGCTCCTTCTGCAAGCGCATGGAATGCCTGCAATGCCCTCAGAGCTTGCTTGTGTTTGCCGTGGCACCGCCGCAGGAGGCCAAGTTCCAGGAGGCGCGCAAAGCGCTGATCAAAGTGGTGAACTGGCAGGTGCGGTCTGCATGGGAGGAGCGCAGGGCAAACTGAGAGTTGAGAGAGGGCATGGAGTGCCAACCGCACAGCAACGGCTGCCAGATCAAAGAACAGCTGGGCAGGTCGACCGGCAACGGGCACCATTCGGCTGCTGCTCTCGACCTGCGGCACTGGCCGTTAATCCCTGGCGCTTCAAACTCCTTTGCAGCTCAATGACGACAAGCACCGGAAGCTGGAGCAGATTTTTGACACCACCCAGGTGGGCAAAGACGGGCGGCACTGTGGGTGAGCTTGCTGAGCTGCTGCGCCATGTGCTGGCCCGTGCCTCGTGTCACCTTGCCTGTTCAACTGCTGCTGCCATGCCTGCCGTACCTGCCTTGCCCAACCGTGCAGTTCCTCCAAAAGATCTGCAAGAACGTGCGGGACCACCCCTCGGAAGACAAGTACCGCAAGGCGGGTGCTGATGCTTACCCTGTGCTGTCGCTCACCCTGCTGATGTGCCGTGCCTGGGGCGTGCGAATTGGATCCGGTTGCTTGGCTTGCTTCTCCCTCCCCTCTGCTGACCCGCTGAGCAAAAGCATGCATGCCAGTGTGTAGCACCAAACTGCACGAGCCCAGCAGTAGATCGGCGGCCACTCTTGCTGCAGATTCGCATCACCAATGCAACCTTTGGGCGGCATGTGCGAGATGCGCCCGGAGGCGAGGAGTTTATGCACGCGGCAGGCTGGCGCGTCAAGGCAAGCGGGCAGAATGTGCTTGGCCATTGGCGTGCCGGGAGTTGAAACATGCGGGCTGGGCTGCGGCGCGGCTGGAGAGCACGGGTCGGCATGCAGCGGCTGCTTGTCCTCGTGTGCTGGCCGACGTGCCTGCCTCTCTTCAGCCTGCCTGCCTGCCTGCCCACCCGGCCAGTCTTGCCACCACACTGCCACCATTTCAGGTGGTTGAGATGGAGAAGTACTTTGTGTTCGAGCACCAGCCGGGCGGGCTGGAGTGGCGGGTGCTGGAGGAGGCGTGCGCCGAGCTGGACAAGCTGGCGGCGCTGGTGGACGGCAAGATCAAGGTGGGTTGGGAACATAATTCAATGTGTGGGGGAAGGGTGTGTGCTGCTGATCTGGACAGGCGCTGATGCATGGCAAGTTTAAGGTGGGTCAATCAGGAGTCGAGGCCAGGGCACGTGCGGAAGGCTCTACGGCATGCCTTGGCTGCCTAAGTGAAGGACACAGCAGGCCACCACGGTGCCGGTGTGCAGCATTGAAGCCCAGAGGTGTGTGGGGCTTGCAGCATGCAGCTGCGCGAGCCGCTGCGAGTCATCCCCCTCCCCCACTCGTCCCATGCTCGCGCAGCGGGGCCAGGGCGACAAGAAGGCGGCGGCGGAGCGCATGCGGCAGGAGGTGCGGGCGGCAATAGAAGAGGACAAGGCGCAGGCGAGTGCAGGAGGGAGGATAGATGGTAGGGGCTTGGCTCGTTCCTGCCTGGCGAGCCGTCCCTGAAGTACGAGCCGTTGATTGCACGACTAGTCTTGTTTGAGAGGTGACTCGACCTATCAGGCTCGCACATCAGAAGCGCTGGACCTGCTGCCGCTCACCCGCCCACCCCGCTGGCCTCCCGCCCTCTTTTTCTGCCTGCAGCGTGAGGTGATGTACCAGCCGCTGACAGGACCAGTGGAAGCGCAGCCGCTGCCCCCCTCGCCGCGATCCCGGCTGGCGGCGCAGCGGCAGCAGGGCCCCTTCGGTGGCGGCGGCGGCGGCGGCGGCGGGGAAATGGACATGGAGTGATGTAGCGGAGCGGAGAAGGGTTGCTGCAGCCTTCATTAGTTGAGAATCACACTGTGTACAGCCTTCTCAAAGTGCGCTTGCAAACCAAAGGCTGCGGTGGGGGAAGAGGAGCATCACGAGGCAATGCGGCGGGAGGGCAGAGCGGGGCGCAGGCAGCGGGTGCTTGCAGCCTGAAATTGCTCGCTTGCGTTCGCTGGCCGGCATCAGCACAATACATTCAGGCCGCCCATCTATCTGGCTGCACTAACGCTGCCCTGTGAAGAACAGGGGACTTGGGTTCTGCCCGCACAGCTTTTTATAGCCACGATGGCTTCGCTGCAGTACACCACAAGGTGAGATTGATTCATTTGAGCGACAGCACGGCTCGCCACACCCTGCCTTGGCTGCCGCTGAATGATGAACTCTACGCCTAGTGCTCGCAGGCTTGGCAGCGGCGGCTGGTTGAAGCAGCGGAGACCAGCGACGCAGCTGAGCCGGCGATCGCCATGGGCCGACGCCGTGCTTTCACCTGCGGGCACCGCCGCCTCTGCCGCCACAGCAGAACGCCGGCCTCACATCAACCAGCGGATAGGAGCCAGCAGCCCCTCAGCAGCAACTGCGGCAGCATTAGCGGCTGATGTGCAGCGGCCATGCAGGCCGATGCACAGGCAGCCGCAGCAACGGACTGCTGCCCGTGTGATGGCAACGGCGGCCACAGCAGCGGCGGCAGCAGCGGCACCAGCTGGCGGCAGCTTGGCAGCCAAGCTGGCGGTGGTGGTGGGATGGCTGGTGATTGCAGGCAGCTGCATCCGCAGCCTGCCACAAATCCTGCGCATCCTGAAGAACAAGAGGTGAGGTGGGGCAAGCGGCTGGGACGCAGCCAGTTGGTGCACCTGCATGCAGGCCTGCAGACATGCACAAGTGCAGCTGTGCTGCAATCACTGCAGGTGCTGTACCTTGCGCAGTCTTTGTGTAGCCAGCATTGCTGGGCAACATCACACTGCAATCCGCGTTCTTGGCACATTACATCTGTGACAGCTACTGGCCCCCATGCCGTGGCTTGCAGCGTGCGCGGCCTCTCCCTCACCTCCTTCTCCTCGGAGCTCTTCTGCTACATGGTCAGCGTGGCGTACAACGTGACCCACGGCTACGCCTTCTCAACCTTTGGAGACACAGGTGCGGCGGCTGGGTGGCATCAAGGCAGCGCGGAGGCTGCGCGTGAACAGCTCAGCATGGCGGCTTCCACAGGGCACCACCTCTGCTGTGATGCTGCGCCGCCATGCTGCTGCTTGCAGCTCTGTGTCCGCTGCCAAGCTGCACCCATGGAGCATCACCCTGTGTGCCCCTGCCCGCCCCCTGCCCTGCAGCCATCTGCGCGCTGCAGAACGCTGCCATCATTGGCCTCATCTTCCGGCTGGGCACAGTTGCTCGCGGCACCCAGCTGGCGGTCAGCGCGGCCCTGGCCGCCGCCGGCTGGTGGCTGTTTGCCGGCGGCTGCCCGCCTGCAGTGCTGACTGCGCTGCAGACGGGGTCGGTGGCGCTGCTGGCACTGGGCGGCCGCCTGCCACAGGTGGGGCGGGATGTGGTAGCGGCAAGGGCTGGGTGGGAGATGCAAGGGTGCAGAGGCGTTGCATGGGCGCACCAAGCTGTCTGTCGCTCTCACTGCAAGTGTGCTTGCACCGGTGCCACGTGCCCGCCTGCGCGGTGCGGCATGTCCCTTGCTGCACTGCGGCTCCACCACTCACCCCCCCTCCACTGCCCCCATCCGCAGATCCTGCTCAACCTGCGGCGGGGCAACAGCGGGGAGCTGTCGCTGGGCACGTGCGCGCTGTCGTTCGTGGGCAACCTGGCCCGCGTGTTCACCACCGCCACGCTGGTCAAGGACCCTTTGATCTTGGGCAGCGCCGCTGTGCAGGCAGGGGGCGGGGAGGCGTGTGCCAGCGATGGTTGCCCTGGGGTTGGAACGAGTGGGGGAGGCGCTTCCGAGTGTGTGCGCGCCGGATTGCTCGCCGACTTGTGCTGTGCGGCTAGCTTGCTTGCCTGGGACCACTCCCACTGCGTGCCGATTCACACGTTATATTGTCTTCTTACCCGCCTACTCTGCAGGCCCTGCTCAACGGCATCCTCGTCTGGCAGTGCGTCCAAACAGCGCGGCAGCTGCGCCCCGGCGGCGGCACGTTACAGGCGGCATGAGCCTGCGGCCATGCTTAGCCCTCATGTCCACTCGGAACTGCTTACAGACTGGTATATACGATTAGCAAATGCAACACAGGACAGGGCCTGCGCTGAACTAGACAAGCGTGGAATGGCTCAAGTCAACAAGTTTGCCCATCCAACACAATGCATGCTAATTCCTTATTCCACCTGCTCTCTTCCTGCTGTGTTGAACCCTGTCAATCGTTCGTGTTGCACAGTGGGTGCCACCGCTGTTATGTGAAACAAACCGCAAGCTTGAGCGAGGAAAGAGGTATCAGCAGCAAGCAAGGATTGCAAGGAGGGAACGAAAGGGGAAACAAAATTGAGGGAGAGGGTGATGGCAAGGCACACTGAGCAGCTGCGGCTGCTCACTGCTCGACAGGCACATATACACATCGAGACAATGTAGGACAAGGTATTATGTGGCATGAGGTATCGAGGCAGCATTCATGCCCCATTGCCGCCCGCCGCTGCTGGCTTATTTGTCGCCTGGCTGCCAGCTGCCGCGGCTGTGACGGTGGGCCGCACTATCACAGTGCCGCCTGCTGCTTGAGCCCGGTACGATGGCCCTGCAAGCGGACTGCTGCTGCTACTCCTGCCCCCACTGCTGGGAGGCCGGCTGCTAGTGGGCGACAGCGGCCGCATCGCCGCCTCAGGCTGCCGCTTGCGTGCTGCTGTGGCGCCGTCGCTGCTGCCGCTGCTTGTCGCCGCACTGCTGCTAGGGCTGCTAGTGCCACCACCGCCGCCGCTGCCGCCACTGCCGCCGCCAGTGCGGTCGCCCGGTCGTTGCGTGGGCGGCGCAGATGCACTTGCTGCTGCCGCCGCTGCAAAGCCGGTTGTGCTGCTGGCCGGCCTGCGTGCTGCCCTGGCTGCCCGCTCTGCTGCTGCCGCTGCCTCAGCTGGGGAGGCAGCCGCAGGGGAGTTGAACAGCGCCTCTCCCACCAGCAGCCAGCGAATGGTGCGTGCAGTGGCACGGGAGGCCACCGCTTGCCCGATGCTGAGCGGCAGGCGCAGCGCCTCTGCCCGCTCCTCCGCTGACAACGTCTGCACGGGCGTGGGGAGCGATTGAAGGAGGCAGGACCGTCATTGTATGGGCAGAAGGCCGTTTGCACGAGAATGCACCGGCTGGCGGCATGCCGCAGGGATACTGCCCATTCATCATCCAGCACCCAACAGACCAGCAGCACATGTGCCACCTCACTGCAAATCCAATTGCACAAAAACAAATCCCCAGCCACCCCCCGGGCCTCACCTCCGCCTCCACCGCAATCCACGACAGGATGTCGGCGGCCGTCTGCAGCGACTTGAATGCGGTCTCAAAGGGCGTGCCCGCCACCGCGCCCGTGGCGGCAGCCGCCTCGTTGAACCAGTCGCCGCCCTGCTGCTGCCGCTGGCCCGCCGTCGACTCCTGTTGATGCAGGGGAGCGAGGAATGACAGGTAAGGTCAGCTGGACAGCAACAGGATCTGCCTTGATCAGCTCGGCAGCTCTTCTCCCTGCGAATCCTCGTTGTTTCCGACATGACTTCTGCCTGCATTTCCTCCAACACCCATACATGTGCATCCTCTGCCCACACATCTGCCCACCCCCACCTGCAGCACTTCAGCCAGGCGTGTGATACCTTCCACTTGCTCCTGGTCCCGAGCATCGCTCAGCTGCGGCAGCGCAGCCAGCGCCTCGGCCACAGCGTGCACCAGCAGGGAAG
>JADXDR010000050.1:285082-296486 GCA_025026875.1 Chlorella ohadii | reverse complement strand
TGGCCGCGGCAGCGGCCGCGCCTGCAGCTGGCCGCCGCCGGCCCTGCTTCCACCGCTTGGCGGCGGCCTTTTGCTTCAGGCCCTCCATCTGAGCCTGCCACTGGGAGCGGAAGGTGGCCGCCTGCTCGCGCACGCCCTGCTTGCGCTTCATTTTGAAGCTCCAAAACCCTGCACGAGCGGGATGGGGGGCAGGAGTAGTGTCCTGTCGGGTCCAGTCCAGTCACGAGGGGAGGCAGGGGGGGCGCCGTAGGGGACGGTGGCATGCCAGGCGGCAGCGGCAAGCGGTTGCAGAACATTCCTTAAGCCAGAACTGAAACTGCCGCTCACAATCGTGGAAGTCCCACGAGCTCTTCTCCGCGGGGCGCCCCTCCACGTCCTTGCCCGCCCGCTTGCCCATGATCAGCTCGTATGCCTCCTGCTTGGAGTGGTAGGGAAGAGAGCAGGTGTGTCACCGTATTGCATGCATCCCTCCAGCCTGTGCTGAGCGAGCAGCACGCACTTCGCATTCGCTCTGCGATCGGAGGGCGCTGCTCCATGCATGCCATGGCCGCCCAGCTTGCACACCCGCGCACCTGGACACGCAGGAACTGGGCGTGGGCCAACAAGTCCTCGCCCTTGCGCACATCCGGGTGGTGCTGCACAGGACATTGCAGGGAGGCACACTCAGCAGCCTTGTACAACAGGCAGTAGCCTACCGGGCACCTGGACAGCAGGCACAGGCGCTGCACAGAGGCGGCAGCTGCGCTGTACTGCTCACTGACTCGGCAACCGCCTGCGCTCACCTGCTTGACCAGCCGGCGGTGCGCCTGCTTGATCTCCTTCTCGCTGGCGCTGCGGCTCACGCCCAGCGTGGCCCAGGGGTCGTGCAGCGCGGCCGAGACCTGCCGAAAATGGGGTGCAGGGCCGAGGGGCGTCAACTTCGTGGCGGGTCCTAAGCGCGTGAGTAGTCGGTGGCAGGCAGCGAGCGAGCGGCGGCGGCGCAAGCCCTACCACGGCCACTGTCGGCCTACACCGCACCTGCTTGCGCTTTCGATTGGCCTGCAACAAAGCCCAACCTCTGCAAGGCCCGCTCTTTCAACCCGCCCCGTCGAGGCCTCACCTGCAGCCGACGGGCCGGCTGGGCGGCCCGCAGCGGTGCTCGCAAGCTGCCGGTACCTGTCCGAGCCTGGAGGGCCGCGCTGCCTCCCAATCGTGGCCCCCACAGCGTTGTCGACATGGGATGCGGCCGAGGGGCAGGCTACGCTGGCTGCCGCCTGCTGAATGCCCTTTGTGTGAGTCGAGGAGGCTGCAGCACCGCGCACAGGCCGCTTCGGGGCTGCGAGTACGCTGGTAGAAATACTTGGGAGCGCAGAAGCAAGTTTGGTTGGCGTGCGCTGTTGTCAAACAGATCAGAAGGGGCGATCGAGGCTCTCGACGGTCTGTGCAAGCGTCCTCGTCGCGGGTGCGAGATGCACGCTGATGCGACGGTCGGAGGCAGCAGAGCCTTCTTTCTGGGTGCCCGCGATTCGTTCACTCGTACCGAAACACATTGCAGGCAGCCATCGCGCCAGCGGGAGCCTGTCCGCCACTTTCAGCCGCTCCTCTCCCTCCTGCTCTTCTTTTAGCCTGTCTGAGCCCGTCCACAGCGTACATCAGGCAAACCAACGTCCATCTGTCTCGCCAGAGGCCGCGTGCAGCTCAACTGTCTGCCTCAGCGGCGGCGGCGGCGACGCTGCCTGCAGGCTCCTCTTTGCTCGATCAGCTGCAACACATTTAGCGGCCGCCATGGCGGACCGCATCTTTGAGCGCATCCTCAACCAGACGGCGGCCGATGTGGAGGCGCAGCAGGAGCAGGCAGACCCCGAGGCGCGGCGGCGCAAGGCGCAGGTGGGCTCTGACCTTGGGGGCTGGGAAACATGCACACGGATTTGTGTTGCTCACACAGTTAGCTGCAGCAGCTGAGCTCTGGGCATATGCCACGTGTTGCACAGCTCCGTGTGCCGCTACCCTGTCTCCTGCCCAGCAGCTGCCCACACCCGGCTCCCTTCTGTGCCCGGCCCTTCCCAACCAATCGTGGCACCACCCCTCTGCCTTGCCACCACTTGCCACCCTGCTGCCTGCTGCAGGTGAGCGAGGAGGAGAGCCTGCGCAAGATGACGGCCGGCATGACAGCCAGTGACGCCATCAAGCGCATGCTGCTGGCCTACAAGGACCGCGACTACTTTCGGTGTGCAGAGGGGAGGCCGTTGCAAGCTGGGCAGCTGGCAGGCATGGATGCCCCGTGAAGCGGAGTGCTCTGGGGAGTTTGGAAGACAGGGCAGACAGAGGAGCTTGACTTACATGCCTGTGAGTGCGTGGCTGTCCGTCGTGTCACTCCATCTGGCCCCTANGGCTGGTTGCGTGTTGTGCGCAGGCTGCTGGAGCTGCCTCCACCCGAGGTGGACGCCCTGGGGCGCCCCTCCTGGCCCGTCACCGCATCCGAGGTGCGATGAGCGTGGGGCCTGCTGCTGCGGCAGCCTGGAGTGCCGTTTCCTGGGTTGAATTGCCGGCAGGCCACCGCATCGCTGCTGATCCTGTTGTGAACACAGCCTTGGGCTGTGGCACCTGTTGAAGGCAGGGCCAGCCGGGAGTCACCATATGATGCCGCTGAAGTTATGCACCACCACCCTGCACTTCACCCCCCAACCTCACCCCACCCCTGGTACCGCCCAGGTGTCCCGGGCGTACCGCAAGCTGTCCATCCTGGTGCACCCCGACAANGAATCCGGGGGAGGAGGCGCGCGAGGCGTTTGAGGCGCTGAACG
The DNA here is from genome assembly GCA_025026875.1 of Chlorella ohadii. Lineage (NCBI taxonomy): Eukaryota > Viridiplantae > Chlorophyta > Trebouxiophyceae > Chlorellales > Chlorellaceae > Chlorella > Chlorella ohadii. The sequence continues at coordinate 293,703 of JADXDR010000050.1, read as the reverse complement.
AGGCGCACCGCGCGCTCAAGGACAAGGACAAGCTGGTGCGCGCTGTGATGGGGTGGGGCAGCAGATGCTGAACCTGTAGTGGTGGCTGTGGTGTTAGGTGCGTGGGCTTGCAGTGTGCTACAGTGGGGTGGGCGCACTGAGTGCACTGCGTGCGCTGCTCAAGGGGCATACTTGTGATGTCGCAGGCAGCTCAGCACATGCCTTGCCTGCTCACAGCAATGCTCCCCAGGCCGTGGCACTGACAAATGCATGTTCCCTGCACTCCCTGCTCCTCTGCGCAGGAGGGCATCCTACAAGAGCACCTGGAGGCGGCGCAGCGGCGGGCAGAGGCGGCCCTGGCGTCTGCCACGCTGGACGAGCGGCTGGTGCTGCAGGCGCAGCAGGCACAGCAGGCCAAGGCGCTGCGCAAGGCGCAGGTGCGAGGCGGCGGGGCGGGGGCAGGGGCAGGGGTGCCACATGTGCAGACAGAGGGGTGCCATGGGTTGCTGGCATTGCTTGGCTGGGCTGTTGCACAGCAGGTAGCAGCAGGCGTGCCGTGACAGATGCACCCTGCACCCAAGACGAGTCTGCTTCCTTGTTCGTCCCGCCTGCGCAGGGCGAGCAGCTGCAGGCGGAGGTTGTGGCCAAAATGAGGGAGCGGCAGGAGGCCGCCAAGCGCAAGCGGGAGGCGGCGGAGAAGTCGCGGTACAGGTGGGTGAACTGGAATATGGTATGGTGTGTATTATGCGAATGATCGTGGGGAGTTGGGCAGGCGTAGCTGGCTGCATGACTGGCCGGATAGCTGGCTAGCTGGTTGGCTGGTTCAATGTGTCTGATAGTGCGCCGTGTACAGCTGCAGCATGCAGCACACGCCTCAATCCATGCACTGGTGCTGCCTGTGGACTTGCTGCAGGCGGCGAGAGCTGGATGAGGAGGACGGTCCAGCTGCTGCTGAGGACGACGATGCAAAGCAGGCGCAGCAGCAGCAGCAGGGCCAGCAAGGGGATGGCAGCAGCGAGGACGAGGAGGATGCAGCGGCGCGGCGGCGGGCGATGGCCAAGCGGCGGCAGCAGCAGCGCAAGCCGCGCGGCATGTAGGAGAGCCTGCAGTAGGTGGCTGCAGTGGCGACTTCATTTGACCCTGACCGACTGCCTTCGCTGGTGCGCAGCACCGTATTTGACCGTGACCAAACTGGAATTGCCTTCGACTGTTTTACAAACAGCCACACTGAAACACTCAACACGTGAGAATGGAGAGACGCTCGAAAGTACGGAAGAGGCGCTCAAACAGAAACAGAGGTAGGCGGTGCTCAAGCATGAGAGGACTTGTAAGAGAGTAAAAAGCTAGCGGGTCTGTGTGCAGCAGGGTGGCGCTCACTGGGCACTCACGCCACGCGCTGTCGCTTCTCCTGAGGCTCCAGCCCCGCCTCCCCTGCCGCCTCTGGCCCACCGGCGGCCTCTGACTGCAGGGCATCTGCTGGCTGGTCCGCCAGCATCTCAGGCTTCACATCGCCCGCTGCACCGCCCGCCACCGCTGCTGCCGTGGCCGCCGCCAGGTCGGCAGCAATCTCGTGCTGCGCCTGCAGCTGCGCCACTACGCCGCCGCCCATGCCGCCACCCAGGTCGGCTGCATGCTGGAGCAGGCTGGCCGCTGGCTTGCCCAGGGCGCTCACCAGCACCAGCGCGCCCTCTTCCAGGCCGTAGCTGCAATGTGGGGCAGGAGTGCAGGCGCTTTCAGCTATAAAGTAATCCGGCTGCGCAGCTGTGCTCTTCAACGGGCTGAAGGTGCACCAACACGCCACCGCCATTGCTGCACAACCCAACACGTGGGCAAGCAGACTGCCTGCTCCCAAATCCCCAGCTGCCCACACCAGCACCCACCTGGCCGCCTCCTCAGCACCCAGTGCCTTGGCCCCGCGGTACCGCCACTCCTGGTGCGCCTCGTCCCAAAATTGCTCAAACGGCTCGCCGGACAGCGCGCAGTGCGTCTGCAGGCAGGACAGGGGGTTGTGAAAGGGAAGGGATGGATTTCACACAGCATGAGATAAGCAACGCAGCCAGATCCAGGCGTGCAGCACTGCTGAATGGTTGATTTGTAGGCAAAATCTGCTCCCTCAGCGCACTCGCAGCTACCCCCTGCAGTTCAGCGCTCACCTGGGAGTCGTCAACAGGCACGCTGTGGTTCTGCTGCTCCAATGCGGCTGCCGCTGCTACCTGCTGCGTGCCGCGCATGCCAGCCCCTGCTGCTGGCGCCCCGACGCCCGCTGCGGCGCCGCTGGGTGCGGCAGCCCCTGTGGTGCTGGCCTGCCAGGTGTCCAGGTCGAGGTACCAGAAGCGGGAGCCACGGGCAGAGGCACCTGCTGCCTTCTGCTGGCGGCGCAGGAACTTGCGGTCTAGGAAGCGCGACTTGGTGGCCTCTGTTGTGCGCAGCAGGCGGGCCAGGGCCGAAGGGTTGTGCTCCTGTCATGAACGAGAGGCAGCAGGAGCAAGAAGAGTTGCAATGATTGCCGAATGCATAGAGTTGTGGTGAGCATGGCTGCATGCAAGCAGAGTTGTGTGCTGTCCATGTGCCCAGAAGTGGGCAGGAGGGAGGGCAGAAGGCACTCGCTGGTTTTGCAGCACTGGCCTGCCGGGGCTGTCCTAGGACCGTCACGTGCAGTCAGCTTGCTGTAGCCAGTGAAGAGTGTGTGTGCATAAAATGCACTTGACCACAGATCTGCACTCCCGGCCCGCTCAGAGCACCCATGCATGTCGTTTTGCCCATGCAGAGGCAGGCGGCCCTGATTGCAAGCAGTCAGCAGACATGCTCATGCAGGAGTGCTGAGCATTTGCAAGCTTGCACCAATGGACATGAGGTGCAAGCCAAGGTGGGCCGCAGCTCTCCCGCATGACTGCCTGTGTTCTGCTCCAGTCCCCGCGCTGCTGGTGCTTGCCGCCCATGCTTTTCACGGACCTCAGGCAAGTGCCCTATTTGGGTGCCTCAGCAGCTTCAACTGATGTGCGACCGCCCGAGCCCTTTGATGAGAGCCTGATGTCGCCCACTGCTGCTGTGCTGGCTGCCGCCTGGGCTGCCACATGGGGCATGCAGACGTGTGTTGCGCCACGGATGGATGCCTGGCGTGCACCTCCCAGACGCGCATGCAGGGCAGGTTGTACACTGTGCATTGGCAAGAAATAGTGGGAGGGGGCATATAGTGGCATGGGGGGCCTTGAGCAAAATAGTGGGGGGCCGGCAGGGCCGCCCGACAAGTACCTTGATCCGATCCGGCGTGAGCTTGGTCGAGGCTGGCTGCTCCCGCTCCGGCGTGGCCGTGGCTGCTGACGCGTACGGCGGCGTGCTGTGCAGCGGCAGCGGGGCCACGGGCTGCGCCGCACCGGGGGCGGCCAGTAGGCCGGCATCCACCAGTGATGACAGCAAGTCCGGCACGCTGACCTGCTGCAGCGCAGCGGCGGGCTGGTGCACAGCCTGTGGCTGCATCATCGGCTGCTGCGCCTGCGGCTGCTGGCAAAATGCAGGCTGCATGGGTGCGGCGTAGCCGCCCGCCGCCTGCTGCGCATAGGCCGGCGCCTGCACATACGATTGCTGCGCGGCACCAAATGCTGGTTGCTGCTGCTGCTGCTGGAACTGCGACTGCTGGGCGAGGCGGGGGTCAGGCACCATGGGTGCGAGCGGAGCGGTTGGCGCAAACCCAAAGCCGCCGCCTGCGACAAACCCGCTGGCGGCCGACGGCTGCTGTACCGCCGCTGCCGCTGCGCGGGCCGCCGCCACACGCCCCTGTATGTCAGCCAGCAGGGCCTGCGGGTACACCCCTGTCCACGTGCCCAGCAGCTTGTCCAGCGGGCGGTGCAAGCCGGGCCCGCCGGCCTGCCAGGCTGACATGAATGCCTGCATGGGTGAGTGGGTGGGTGGAGATGCCGAGGAGCTGGTTGACAATTTGATGTAACCCGAGCGTTTGCATGACACGTGGTAGATCCAATTGCAGCACGACATCGTGCACCAGCAACTCGAGCACATCCTGTGGAGAAACCAGCCCCTGACCTGCCAACCCGCACCTCGGGCAGGTTGTGTGCAAACAGCGTCTTGTATGGCTCGCCCACCAGCTTGGAGATGCTGTCCAGCAGGTAGAGGGCTGGCAGCTTCTGAGACGGCGCCGCCTGCACCCAAGCATGAGGCGGGGGCGGACGTCGGCATTTCAAACATGCACGCGTTGACATGCACGTGGCGGGAGCCCTGCACAACCACAGAGCGCACGCTGGGCGGCTTGAACACTGCCACAGGTGCTGCAACTGCGCTTCAATCCCCACACAGCACCATGCACAGCAAGGTCCCCAGCACCCGCCTGCAGGATGCGGGTGGAGATGAGCGCGGCGAGGTTGGGAGCCGCTGCTGGTTCGGTGCGCAGTGCATCGCGCGCAATCTCGGTCAGCACCACAATGTTCTTCTTCTCCACGGTCACCAGCTCGGTGAGCGCCTGCGCAAAGGCCAGCACCACCTGCGGCTGGCCGGCCGCCATGGCGCGCCTGCAGGGGAAGCCAGGAGCGGTGGGTCGGCGCGGGCGGCAGCGGCTGCGTGGCCTGGCTGGGCGCCCCCGCGCATCCAAGCAGCGCCGCAGCTCAGATCCACGCATCCTGTCCGGCGTGCAGGGCTGGGCAGCGACAGGCGCTTCGCGAGGCTTGACTGGACGCGCCGGCAGGCCGCCGCAGGACCGGTGGGCGCAGCCTCACCTTGCGCCCGGCCAGGCGAGGCTCGGTGCGGGCGGCAGCTGGCTGTGAGGCGGTGTGGAGCGCGAGTGTGGGCCTGGGGGTGTGCTCGCGGGCTGGTGGAAGGCAGATTGGGCCTTGACACAGTGGGAATGGGGCCTTGAGAGCGGCCAAAGGCCCTTGAGTGCAGAGCTTGCTTCATGCAGAGATGCAGAGGGCGCTTAGCTTCTCTTGATCGGTGGATTGCACATCCATGCTCGCTGTGGCATCAATCTAACGCAGCAGTGAGCCGCCAGGCCCTGCACAGCGAGCTTGCCCACGTTGCAAGAGCCCTGCTGTGCGCTCCTGAGCCTCTCCCGCACCTCTCAGCGCCTCGGATGGTCGACAACTAGCTTTTAAGCGCAGCATCCGACAAGCCCGGCAGCAGTGGCCACCATGGCGGCGGTCGACGGCGCTGTGGTTTGGCGCCGCGTCGGCAGGCAAGCTGCAGGCGGGTGTGGTCAAGCTAGCAGCTGGGAGGTGTGAAGCAACTCAGATGTTGCCAAGCAATGTACATCTGCCTCCTCCAGACCCATCCGCCGACCGCCGCTCATCCTGAGGGCTTCTCATGCCGCCCCTACCTCGTGCAGGCACCTGCTGCCGCCGCTCTTCCTGGTCAGCTTGTGCTGCCAGCTGGACCGCAGTAATCTGGCGTTTGCGGCGCTGCAGATGGACGAAGAGCTGGGGTTCTCGCGCACCGTGCACGGCCTGGGCAGCGGTGAGCAGGAGTGTATCTCTGCACTGCACGGTTGGCCTTCCAGCGATGGGGCGGGTCGGGCAAGCTGCAACGGTTCTCCTGTAGCTGATGGCCATGAAGACGTCCGAAAGCATCCGCCCTTTTGTTGCTCTCCCTGCACCTACCCTGCAGGCCTGTTCTTTATCGGGTACCTGGCCCAGGTGCCCGCCCAGGCAGCCTGCATCGCGCTGTCGCCGCGCCGCTTTCTGCCCGCCACGATGCTTGCGTGGGCAGTGGTTGCCATGTGCTTTTCGGCTGTGCGCAACCGAGCCGGCTTCCTGGCGCTGCGCCTGCTGCTGGGCGTCACTGAGGCCGGAACGTGAGTGCGCAGGGCTGGGTCTGGGAGCTGGCTGGCGGGGGAGGGGACAGCACGCCATCACGGTGCCTCAGCGAGGTGCCCTCACGGTTGGATGCTGTCATGCTGCAGCCAGCATTCCCTGATCCCCCCCTGCCCGCAGATACCCCGCCATCATCTACCAGCTGCAGCTGTTCTACCCGCCCCGGCGCCTGGGGGNTGGCGTTCACGTGGGTCACAACCGCCACCGCCGCCGCCGGCCTGCTGGGCGCGCCCGTTGCTGCTGCGCTGCTGTCGCTGGACGGCCTGGGCGGCCTGTCTGGCTGGCGCTGGCTGTTCCTGATTGAAGGGCTGCCCACGCTGGCGCTGGCGGCCGTCCTACCCTGGGTGCTGCCCGCCAGCCCACTGGCTGCTAGCTTCCTGTCTCCCTCGGAGCAGCGCTGGCTGTGGGCACAGCGCCATGGCGGCGCAGACTTGGAGCTGGTGGCTTCCCCAACTGCAGCCGCAGGCGCGGCAGCAGCTGGTGAGGGCGAGCCGGGCCAAGCGGCTGCGCCGGCGGGCCCTTTTAGCAGCAGCGACGCAGAGCACGGCAAAGAGCAGCAGGCAATGGCGTCTGGCGAGCAGCAGCCCCTGCTGCCGCCACAGCTGGACAGTCCAGCCAGCCCTGGTGTGGTGCAGGCGGACACACACTGGGCGCAGGGCAGCAGCGTGACAGGCTCCAGCGGCCTCACAAAAGCTGCCTTCAGAGAAGGCCTGCTGGATGGGCGCATCTGGCACCTGGCGGCCTGCATGCTGCTGATCGACGCTGTTATGAATGCAGCGTGCGTACAGGGGCGGCTGGCTTATGGGAATGAATGGATGAGCAGCGGGATGGCCAGCGGATCTTCGTGGTCCTCACTGCAGCTGCGCTGCGCCGCTTGACATCCCACTTGTTCTTCTGACTTTTGCCACCCTCCCTTGTGCGTGCAGCAACTTTTGGGTGCCGTCTCTGGTGCGGGCCATCCTGGAAGGCCGGATGGGCGCGGATGTGGCCGGTAGCAAACCCTTGCATGGAGGCAGCAGCGGCCAGGGTGGCATGGCGCTGAACGTGCAGGCGGCGCTGCTGTCGGCCCTGCCCTTTTGTGCTGCTGCAGTGGCCATGGTGCTGAACGCGCAACACTCCAGGGCCAGGGACGAGCGGCACCTGCACACCGCGCTGCCCATGCTGGGCACAGCTGTGGCGCTGGGCCTGCTGCCGCTGCTAGCCCAGGCGGGTGCAGTGCCGGCCCTGCTGGGCCTCACCACGGCGGCCGCCGGCACGTGGGCGGTGCACGGCCCTTTCTTCAGCTGGCCAGCTGCTTTGCTGGAGCCCAAGGCTGCCGCCCTGGGCTTTGCACTTGTCAAGACGGGTGGCGCACTTGGAGGGTTTGCTGGCCCACTCCTGGTGGGGGCCCTGGCGGACGGCCTGCACGGCTTCTCTGCCGCCATGCTACCGCTGGCGGGCGTGGCCGGCGCGTGTGCGCTGCTAGTGCTGCGTGAGTGCGGTGGGTGGTGCGGCAGGGTGTGGGATAGTTGAATGGTGAGGTGGCCCAGGCAGCTGGGCGGGTGCACTGGGAAACAGCGACAGCAATGCGAGTCACAACTTGTTGCCTCTTTCCTGGCTGCAGTGTTTCGCGATGGGCAGGGATAGCGGAGCAGCAGTAGACATGCACTGCCATGCCTCAATGTAGCCTGCATTTTGCAACGAAGCCTGTATTTTGAGTGTAAGGAAGGCTTGCAACTTTCAAATTTGGTAGGGCAGCAAACCATGTGCAGTTTGACTCATGCTGGAAGGCATGGTGCATCTGGGATGTACTGATTCGGCTTGCCAGCCATGGCAACATCTGGGCCACTGTGGCTCACTACCATCCAAGGCCCACCGAGGGCTAGGTTTGTTTGCGCAACCCATGGAAGCCCCTAGAGCGCCCTGCACACAAGATTCGTNCGCGCAAAGCGGCTGNCGGCGTGGGNCGAGGCTGNCTGCCAAGCCCTGGTGTGGGTGTCNGCGTGCCTCGTGCTCCCAAGTGACTCTGGACCAAGTGAATTTAGATGTTGGATTGAAATCCACAAGAAGAAGTCTCAAGCAGCTGCAGGCGAAGGTGATGAGAGCGATGGCTCGGTCGGAGGGTGGCGTGCAGCCGGGCGGCGGGAAGGGTGGCCCCTTGCCTGGGGGCGGCGGTTCGGCTGGCGCCTTCTGCTGCCTCCACCAAACCTCTTGCCGGTGTGGCAGGCGAGCATGGAGCGCGGAAAGGTGCCATGCGCTGATTTGCATCAGCTCCGTGCAAAGATTTTTTTAGGAGTCTATCAGCGCGCCGTTGTTGTCGCTTCCCTTCACGTTTCTCGCACTACATACCCTCCCCGAGCTTGTTCAGCAGCGTGGAGAGCAGCGAGAAGGCCTGCCTGCTCCTCCCTGCCCCGAGAACGCACCGCCCCCTGCCGACGCCACAGAAGGGGCCCTATGGGCCCAGGCATTGATAATATGCCCGACAGCGGCTCCACCGCGCCCCAGGAGGCCGCGGCGGCCGGCGACCCAGCGGCTGAGCAGCAGGGCGCCTTCAAGCAGCACTGGTTGGCGCTCACCTTCGCTGGCAGGTGCGGAATGTGGGCCCGACCGGGCCGCTGGGGCCGTGGGAGGGGCGCCCACATGACATGACGCAGTTTCCGGCGGCCTGCGTGCGCGGCCGGCCCCCCGCCGACGCGCATTTGAGTCTGGCAGTGGTGGGGCGCCCCTGAGCGGGCCGCGCGCGCAACCGCGCCTCTTGCGCCGCCTCCTCAACTCCAAGCGCTCGCCTGCCGTGCCCCTGCCTGGCCTGGCTGGCTCCCATCCGCCCCATCGACGTCTGGGCATCACCKA